>OZ010614.1:5742318-5962318 GCA_963932145.1 Acanthosepion lycidas | reverse complement strand
ATGTGTATACGTTTTTAGTTTACATGATCGTATATAAAAGACGACGTTTGCTTTTTTTATTTAAAACCAAATGGGGCTTTTCTTGTAGCACAGTACCATCTGCTTACTCTCAGTCTTCGGAACTTGTTGTTCGCATAAAAAAAAATTAAAAATTTAGGGCTTTGTGTGGACGGCGAATGTTATTGTTAATGTTAACTAACACACTCCAACATTATATGTTCATATACCCACATCTGACACCGCACTATGAAATTTAAATTCATCCCAACTGAATAAAACCGTTTTCTTTTTTACTTACAAAAAGAATACGACAAATTTTGTATTTTTTTTTTTAACTTATTCATGTACTATGTTTGTTTGCCTTTTATGGGGATGTATTTAATTTATATATCTTCTTTTTTTTTTTAACACAAATATTCAAGTCCAGTTAAAAAGAAAGAAAACTATTTTGAACAAAGAAAATTTATATTGTAATTATGCACAATGTTAAATTTACTCACTGTGGGGAAAAAATGTACCAGCCAATTTCACACACCGAATCGCTTTTAAAAGAAATCGTTAAAGAAAGGCCAGTCACGCACACAAGAGAAAAAGGAATCGAGAAAAAAAAAAAAAAAAAAAAAAAAAAAAGTAAAAAACTTTGAACGCGTGATTCAAAAATTTTTGTGATATTTTTCACGGTACATTTTCTTACAAACTATCTAAAACTCAAGTTCTTCTAGCACTGAACACGTAAATACAAAGTATATATATATATATATATATATATATATATATATATATATATAGAGAGAGAGAGAGAGAGAGAGAGAAAGAGAGAGAGAGAGATCGTTTTACCCGGATATTGTCTGTAGAGAACAGGGAGAAACTAGAATTTCTTTTCTCCTTTCTTTCGTGGAACTTACTTTTTTTTTTTGTTGGGGAGGACGACATTAGAATTTCTGTTGCCCGTGTGCGAAATACGTGGAGGTTTAAATTATGAATGTGCTGTCTTTTAAATAAATATTCGTCTGTGTTGAGGAAATCTACACAGCAAATATAACGATTTGTTTGATAAATACTTTTAGTTAATTACAAACCATACCATACACACCAAACCATACACACAACATATATTGCCTATTTCATTAACAAAAAAAAAAAAAGACTAAAATTCATTTCATGCCAAAAAGTGCTTCCTTTAAATGACAAATTGAAATTTCTCAACTTAAACATTAAAAACGTATATACTGAAAGAGATATACTAAGATCGTTGGTAAGAACAAATCAACCCGTACATATTGGTCACAACTTCTACGGTAAAATGTTTAGTTTAAATGATTCGATATTGGATATTGTCAGAGCAAGTGCTAGGGTCTCGCCAAGAACCTTTGATACGAGGACCCCCTCTCTAGTACATATCGATTTCAAAAATACCCAACCTGGGGGCCCAGACACCGTCGAAGGAAAAGTGGCAGGAAAGAGCAGTGTTTTTTGTTTTTTGTTTTTTGTTTTTTTTTAATTACCAAAATGATGGAATTATCTAATTTAAATTAAATATTCATTAATTATAATGAATAATTATTTTTTTATTTTAGAATAATCTGAGAAAATGTTATTCCTTTTGTTACAAAAGTTTTGTAATAATCACCAATATTTTCATGACTAAATTTTACTTGAAAAAAAAAAAAAAAAAAAGTGTTTATGTCGCAGATTTTTACATTTCCATAATGATTAATCGCCGGCGCATCTCTGCTGAAAATATATTAAAGATTTCAACACAATATATAAAAATAAAAAATAAAAAAACATCTCCGACAAACTGAAAAAAACAACCTGTGCTAATACATGACAGGATTTGATGTTTACTGTTTTGCCAAGCATTCGACTGAAAAAATAGGGTCAATTAGGGTTGTTGTTGGGGGGGGGATAAGTGTTATAAAGGTCGAATTTTCCGTAAACGTTTGACGAATTAGATAATCCTTACATGTTCTCTAGCGCCTTTTACACCTTTGCAACAACAAAAAAACGTTTCCTCTCTAACGATTCATAGCTAAATAAATAAATTTGTACATTTTCAGCGAGGTGTTTTAACAGCTCAACTCATTGGTCCTACCTTTCCCCACTGTCCCTATTTCGCAAAAAAGAAAAAAAAAATCAGTACTGAGATTGTGGGAGAGATAAAATAACGTAGATGGGAGAGAAAATGTTGAATTTCGCTTTTTCCTGTTTAAAAAAATCCAAAATTGGAGTCACTAAAACCAATGCAATTTTCATAGCTGTATTCATATTTAATGAAAATGTTATTGTAATCTAATTATGTACAATAATGGATCACACCATCTTATGTAAACAATTTAAGTAGAAAAATTAAAAATAAATACAATACAATGTATAAATAAAAACCCGCTACAATTCTGGTCGGACCAGTGTTATTTTCTCTTTTACATTTGTTATCTTTTCTTTGTATTGGGATTTAGAACCGTCCCCCTCATTTCATATCATCTTCAGATTTTTATTTATATATATATTGCGAATATTTGGACATAGCAAATTTGTACATTTTTAAATTTTTAAATCACAGTGTTTAATTTTTAGATTCCCTTTTTTGTGTATGTGGTATTGTGGCATTTGTAGGAGTAAAAGGTGAAGGATGTCTTCTTTTGGTCTATTTGTGTTATTTGCATTGAATAAATGGGTTGTAAATCGAATTAGCTAGGTATAGGATAGTTAGTGATGACCAGCCTCAACCCACTCCCCGCTTTTTGGCCTTGTGCCGCAATTATTGTATTTTACAATAATAAATATATACATTCTGTTAGTTTCTTCAGCAACATCAACCAACTATATTATTCCTGAGAAATACACACGAGGACCGTATCTTCAATGGCACTAACATCTTTGCTAAAAATACCTATTATTTCGTTCAAAAACTTTATATGGCGATAACTGAACTTGTGTCTACCTTCAATGTCGTTGGATTGATAATTTTCATATTAAAAAAAATCTGTAAACGTGTAATAGGCTTTAGCATTCCGCTACCATTTTTTTTTATCAATATCGATTTCTGTGCAAAAAGCGGATCACAGAGCTTATCTAGCTTCATACATATTTTCAGAAAGCCTCGACTTCTGATTGGTCACTTAATATTTAAATCATGTCCGAATAACATCGACCTATTTCTTGACCTGACTAAAAAATAATTCCGCCCAAAATCTATCAATGCCTTTCGAGCCTGTCACGTGATCAAGTTGATTATAAATACCAGACACGAATTCGTTCTTCCTCTTCTTCCTTGATTTCTCTCGCTACAAAAATGTAGTTGTAAAAAAGAGATCGCGTTTCGACCCTTTGCGGGCGGACGCTATGAAAACATATTCATACCTGCATACATATACGTACGTACGAAACTTTCCAAACTACAAGCATACGAAACTTTTCAAACTTCATTACAAACTTAATGACAAGCAACAGAAACTTAAATACAGAATATTCACTCTTTCAACCCTTCTGAAGCTAACAGTTTATCAACATATTTTCAGCTTTACAAAATTCTTTCAACTCACAGTGAATATTTTGAGCGGCAAGTTCATTCAACTTTTTATGAGCTCAGATAAAAAAACATTCAATTAGTAATACATTAATCCTGCCAAAGGGAAGTAACCCCTACGCTTGTAGATCATTATACAAATATAAATATAAATCTCGTTGTTGTTTATAAAACCGTTTTGTGTTACTTCTTGTTCTTTCTCTCGTTGCCTTTTACATTTGCCTACACATTCGTAAAGTAAAAAATGTACGGGTTGATTTAGGCCGTCAATACCGCCACAAGGCAAAGATTGCATGAATGCTGAACTTACCAAGTGTAGTTAGGTCTCTTTATCTGCAGATTATTGATGCGTTAAATATCAGGGATAAAAATAGAATTTTACATGGTATATTTTTTTATTCTTAGCAAGAGAAAATGCTTCCACTAATTCATGACCGTCGAGGGATCGAGCACGTTGATTTTCATTAGAAACCATTGCTAACCCGGGTAACTTTTCACCATTCATTTTAAATCGCAGCTATTTTGTTATTAGTTTTAATTTGTTGAAACTTCTTTCGGCACATTCCACACTGACTGATGTAATAAGCAACACTGGCAATGCATAAGTTTGGGTCAACTAAGTTATTCCGAAAAAAGTAATCTAAAAAAAAAATTATGCCAGTTCTCAACTTACCTTTAATTTTTATTTTTATGATGTCCAATTGTCGTTTAAAAATTGAGGCAAATCCCATGGCGTAATTATTCTCGTTCAATGTCACCCATTTTTGTGTGAAATCGTTTGCAGTGCACTTCCAGATTCCCATTCTTCGCTGCATTTAAAAGGAAGTCCGAATTTTGAATGAATTTATAAATGTCATTACACTTGGATAGTTGAGAAAACTGATTATGAATTGAAAACAAACCCTGGTCAACAAGAGATAAAAAAAAAAATGTCCTGACGAAAACGTTCTTCGGGTGTTTGAACTTCGTCGCAGGAATGATATTCAAATAAAACGTCTTTTGTAATGTCGCACTTGTGATGCAAATCTTTCAACATTAATATCATTTTCTGTTGCACTTTCACGCACTGTCGACATAGCAGAGGTATAACCATTTTCGCGATAGTCTTGAAGAAATCTGCAAGTTGCATTGCTCTCTGCGGTCATAATATTTTAGCATCCTGCTACCACTTTCTTATCAATGTTGAATTTTGTACAAATCTGTGCAAAAAGTGGATCACAGAGCTTACGCAGCTTCATAAATATTTTCAGAAAATCTCAACTTCTGATTATACAAATATAAATCTTATTGTTATTATAAAACCGTTTTGTGTTCATTCTTGTTGTTTCTCTTTTTGCATTTGCTTACACATTCGTAAAGTAAAAAAAATATATGGGTTGATTTAGGCCGTCAATACCTCTACAAAAATGGTGACCCCGAATACGAGTGTGCGTAGCAAAGTATTAGGCAATATTTGATAAAAGAACAACTGCTATATTATTATAATTCGACACTTTTCACTGGATTGAACATATGATATTTCTGGACTGCTCATTGTTCCTTTCGTTTACTTATGATACGACACGACTTTGAGAATTTGTTAGCACATTATTTGTTCGCTATTAATAATGCAAAATTCTTCATTTTCTCGCTACGATGAAAAATTTCCGTAATACAGACGCCATCTGTCACTTCATTCAGCGATCGCATTCTATTCAATCCTAAACTTAAGAAAAGGCACAAATACAATTTTCTACACCACGTGCGATATTTCTCAGCACTTCTTATTGACATTTCGACATTGATTACCGTGTCTTTTAATGCACAAAAGTTTTCTGTGCTGAAGAGATTAAGTATGAAATAATCTTCGAACGACTCACTGTCCTGAAATACATTCTACGAGACGCAATCTTCCAAAGACTCACTGTCTGGAAATACATTCTAGACGACAAAATCTTCGGACGACTCACTTTCCTGAATTATATTCTACGAGACGCAACTTTCACATAAAAATTTGCTGACTGTATTTACTAAATATTACTTAATTATCACTAATAATTTCAATTTCGCCACGACGCTATCATTCCGAGATAAATCTATTTGCATTCTACAGTACACTACTTGAGTACGCATCTCTACTTACTGAATTACGCGGAGCGTCGGAACAAAACAAGAATTTACAGAATTTCAAATTGCACCTGCATTATCACTTCTATTCATTCGTAGAAATCGGTAGGAGTTATTGCCAACAGCGTCGGCTAACAGCAATTCACCCTGAAGACACATGTACACTTCGTCGACACATATTCATTCAGACGGTGCTATGCATTAACTCCGAATATAATTTCAGCACCCTGACAATTTCACATACTTTCAGAAATCACGTCTTCACCTTCAACATGTGTCAACCATTTTGGACACTTTCTCTATTCAGTTTATAACTTTTTATATATTGAAAGTTTTCGTTCCTGCAACTTGCAATCTGGGAGGGGGGGTATTTTAGCATCCCGCCACCACTTTCTTATCAGTGTTGAATTTTGTACAAATCTGTGCAAAAAGTGGATCACTTCATATATATTTTCAGGAAACCTCAGCTTCTGATTGGTCACTTATTATTTAAATCATTCCCGAATATCAATGTCAATTTTTGTGCAAAAAGTGGATCACAGAGCTTACCCAGCTTCATACATATTTTCAGAAAACCTCAGCTTCTGATTATACAAATATAAATCTTGTTGTTGTTATAAAACCGTTTTGTGTTCCTTGTTGTTGTTTCTCTTCTTGTTTTTGCGTTTGCTTACACATTCGTAAAGTAAAAAATGTATGGGTTGATTTAGGCCGTCAATACCGCTACAATTTCGACAGTAACATCAGAAGACTGCAACAATTGAGTCACTTTGTTCACCTGAAACAGAACACAGTAGTAAATGATGCTAAGTACAAAGTTCCAAGTAGAAATCCAGTCCAGCAGGGATGTTGCTTCATTCGATGTAGCGCCGTCTGTTTTTCCAAAGACTTTTCTCACAGGATGATAAGCGCAGATCTAATGTTTTTAAAGTGAAATTGCAATGGTTTGACTGCATTGATTCGGGATTCCCATCTTGCATCACATTATGCTTTCAAAGAAATAAGCACATAAGTTAATAGTATCTTCCAACGAAAGATCAAGACAGAAAATCAGTCATATTAACGGTTAACTACTCCAAAGAATGTAACCGAATCCATCGATGACTGAACTATTAGATTATGCTTCTGCTATGTCGACAGCGCGTGAAATTGCAACAGAAAATAATATTGATGTTGAAAGGTTTGCATCACAAGTGCGACATTACAAAAGACGTTATATTTGAATATCATTCCTGCGACGAAGTTCAAACACCCGAAGAACGTTTTTGTCAGTACATTTTTTTTTTATCTCTTGTTGACCAGGCTTTGTTTTCAATTCATAATCAGTTTTCTCAGCTATCCAAGTGGAATGAGATTTATGAATTCATTCAAAATTCGGACTTCCTTTTAAATGCAGCGAAGAGTGGGAATCTGGAGGTGCACTGCAAACGATTTCACACAAAAATGGGTAACAGATTCAAAGTCTGTGCATTCCCTGGCATAAATAAACCTTTTTTTTTTTAATTTATCTCTAGTAATCTTAATTGCTCACCTTTGTATTTTCCTGTTATATTTGCGCCAATATCATAGGTTTCGTCACGACAGTTCAATAAATTTATGTCAGACTGTTTAACAACCTTATTTAAAAGTGTCTCGAAAAGGCCTTTTTGCCGTCGAATCATCTACGTCGAGAAAAGCAAAGAAAAATTCACAAATCTTTTCACCTTCATCAAGCTTACATCTAACATATCTGAAAATTACTGGCATTTTTTTTCAGAATTGCAAGATATTAGGAGTGCAGTCTAATATGACTGAATAATATTTCGGACATTTTAAGTCTGAAAGATTGCTTGAACAATATTATTTTCGAGACCAGATTAATCAGATAGTTCTGTCTATCTTTACTCAAATAATAACTGTTGATTTTACTGGTCTCGATACGAATTAACAGCTCGCCGAGAACAGCTGTATTTAGCTATCAATTCGATCAAAGTTAATCCACTTTTGTCCTATCGATTCTGGATTTGCTTGTCAGATCCAAACACAAGTCTATCCACCGAGATAAGCATTGTTAATGTGTCTAACCATGTTGGTGTATTTTAAACCTCTCGGAAAGATCTTCCCACACATCTGTTCCTTTAACAGAGGCACCGGAGGGTCTGAGTAAGAAAAAAAGTTTGCAACAAAAGCAATAGATTCCATCGCTTTTCAAAGTATAAACTAACCATTGCCTTTTAACATTTTTTTTTTTCTTATTTGGTATTATTCTATAAGAGTGACATTTTTCAGAAATGCCTTCGAAAGTTATTGTAAGGATATTCATAATGCTCTACGTTTAACAATATAGCATCATTCTTTATCTGAGATAACTCGGGCACCTCGATAATGGTTAGCAAGCTAGTCTCGCTAGAACAATTACGACTGAGTAGTGAGTTCGATCCTCACTGGGTGCCCCATACTTTAGGCCTTGTGTCACATCTAAGCTACGCTTGGAAAATCACTATATAGGGCACCTCAACGTGGTGTAATGGTTAGAAAGCTTGTCTTGCTAGAACAATTACGACTGAATAGTGAGTTCGATCCTCACTGGGTGCCCCATACTTTTGACCTTGTGCCACATCTAAGCCGGGCTTAGAAAATCCCTTTATCTGAGATAACTAAAGGCCCCTCAGAAATGTCATCAGGATAAAGCGATAAATTCAAGGAAATGTGTTGGTAACTTCTCCGAAGATGTTTCTTTCTCATTTACCGTTTCTTCTACAGTAGGTGTCTGTCTCCTCTTTCAGTTGGTTTTGCAAAGAATTGGGAAATTCTTGGGAGCTTAGCCATTGTCATCTGATCTTTCTCATTTCCACTTCTGTGATGCACTTGTGCACCGACTCACACTTACCAAGTGAGATTGAATATTTCCCATGTTAACAACCTTACGAGCAAGCCACCAATCTGCCACTGGATGGCATGCCACTAGCGTTCACCGCTGGCGGCCCGATGTCGGACCTCCAGCGGGTTGGTCTCGGCAATGTTACCACTTGTGGACCCCTGGTGGCCTGCCGGTGGCTGCCACCAGAGGATCGCTGGCGTTACTATTGGCGGCCCGCCAGTAGGCTACTAACGCCTTGCGTGTAGGGAATGATTTATATCACTGCTAATATTTAATCTTTAATTTTTTTTTAATCTAAAGTTTATAGAAAAGCAGTTATATATTGTATGATAGAATAAAATTCTTGCTTGATTAACTATAAAAATATTGCTTTCCTACTGGCTCCAAGTTCTTGTGACAGACACAAAACTTCGTTTGCAGAAACAGGAACTCTCGATAATAGGCGCAAACTGAAGAAACGGCCACTGTGTAAAATTTTAAAATGGAAAAAACAAATTTATTTTACAATGTACAAATACGAAAAGGTAGAAGGGTTGCACAAAAATGTCCTTTTGTGCCCTTCTTTCAGCGGATAACAATTTCCTGAGGTAACAAAAAAGGGAGATTACCCACAGAAACAAAAAAAAAATATGTTAGAATTTGTTTGATGAAAAACAGATTCAAAGACAAAAAATGAAGCCCTTTAAAAATGGATAAAGCTTAGGAGTAAGCAATAACAAAATTTCACAAGGCAGAAAATTTTTCAAAGAGCACCCACCTCCTTTCTTAACAGAATCCAAAAACGGGACGTCTCACCTTGTAGGTGCTTCGTGTTTTAAATTTATTTTGTCAAAGGCTTTTTGAACTTTGCCGCAAATTTCACTTAAATGTTCTTCGCTGTGAAATCTTCTCGGGGAGGCTTAGAAAGAAATTTAAGTCTTGGAGTAGAAATCGGGCCTTGAACGTGTCGGCCCTTGATTTATGACGTCCTTCGCTGGACCACTCCTTTGAAGCGTAGGTGCTAACTGACTCCTCCGTTAACTGCTTTCTCGTCAACGGCACACTCTTCTCTTCTCTGTCCTTTTCCGCACATAGCAGTCCTTCATATTGGCTCACTTCAAGTTTTCACAAGGGCTTCAAGAAATCGGCTCTCATTTGTCAATATATATGAAACACGTCTCCAAATATTCAGAAAAAAAAATGAATCCGCAACAGATCAAACAATTTCGGCGGTATCAACCGCTTGAGGCTAAAAGGCCATAAAAAAATGGAACAATTTTCACATAAGGCGTCCGCAAATTTTCCCCAGTTGCTATTTCACAAGTGTATGTTTTCTGGCAATTGTCACGTGACTTTTCGGGCACCCTTTATATCATTAGTTGATGACGTAACGTTAGTTTAAAAATTAATAAAAAAAAAACAGCGCTGAAAAAAAATGGCAGAGTTCACAACGTGGCCCCCAAAACCGCGGCTCTCACCTCCGGTCGGTGTGGTGGGGGGTATAGACGCGCCGGCCCTGGATATTGTCATCAGTCATTTATTGTGCCTAATAAGATCTACGGTAATCTTCTACAAATCTTCTAACAGTCACATAACTTGTATTACCGCAACTGTCGTATATTATTAGTAATTGTTTTTACTCTCTTATTGTGTCTACAATAAGAACGAATCTTTGGCAATGTTCAGTATTCGCGCCCGTAAAAAAAAAAAAAAAAAAAAAAAAAACACCATATCAAAAGAACAGTTATTCTTATGACACCGCCATTACTGTATACACTTTTGATTCCCTCGGCAGCGTTTATTATTTTAAAAAGCGAAATTATTGTTTATTCAAATTTTCATGTTTTATTGTTCATTGATATTTTTTATAAAAAATATGAATAAAAAAACTTGTTTTCATAGTTATTTATAAAATAGTAAATAATAAATATCGCATTGTAGTTGATTTATATATTTTTATAATTTTCTATTTTTTTATGAATTTTTGAATGAAAAGATTTCTTTACAAAGTTGTTACTTTTTAAAATGTTAAATAATGAATCTCCTAAAAAAGGCAAATATTAAATATCGCATTATACTTGGTTCATATATTTTTTATAATCTTGTAAATAAACATTGCTGAGCGAGTCAAAAGTGTATACAGTAATAGCGGTGTCAAGGAAAAAGCCGTCATTTTGCGAGCACAAAGGTTAAAGATTGCCAAAATCTTCTATCCGTAACATAACTTTTATTAGTGTAATGTAATTCTTCTCTTTTATGATTAGTTATTGTTTTTTGCTCTCCGACAAGCAATATGGTTTCCACTTTGCCCGTTCTACAGCTGAGGTACTTACGGCCATAACTGAAATTGTTTACCAAGCACTTCATGATAACGTAGATGCTCGTGCCGTGGCTCTTGATATCTCCAAAGCGTTTGATAGGGTTTGGCATGCCGGTCTTCTTCGCAAGCTTCAGGGTTATGGAATGACGGGTCGATTGTTCGACAATACAATCATTCCTGTCGAACCGTACATTGAAGGTCGTTTTCAACGGATTCTCCTCCAGTTCCTATCCCACGAACGCAGGTGTTCCTCGAGGCTCTATCCTAGGCCCTACTCTGATCCTTATCTTCATTAACGATCTTCCTGGTGTCATAGATTCCCAAGTAGGCATCTATGCGGACGACACTACTATTTACTCCTGCCTCAAAAACAAATCTTGTGTTGCTGATGAAACTAACCTGACCGTTTGTCTTGAAAAGGACCCTCCAATCGGTTGTGGACTGGGGCAGGAATTGGCTGTTTAACTTTAATATCTCAAAAACAAAACTGCTTTCTATTACTCACCAGAGAGAACCTCCCTGCCTCCCATGAGAAAGTCTGACGCTCAACTCCACGAGAGCAGCTCTTTACGACTGCTCGGTCTCACGTTATCCACTGACCTGAGATAGAACGAATACATTCAGTCAATAGCTTCGTCCACCGCAAGGAAAGTCAGCTCTCTGTACCGCGCCAGGAAATTTTTCTCGCCGGAGTCAATCCTTCAAATCTACAAATCAACCCTTCGCCCTTGCATGGAGTATTGCTGCCATATATGGTCTGGAGCCCCTTCTGTCTCAAGGTCCTTGATAAAATCCAAAGACGGATATGCAATGTAATTGGCCCTGATCTGGCATCTCGTCTGCAGCCTCCCTCTGTATTTTTAACAAATACTTTCACGATTACGCCATAGTATTTATTTTATTGGAATAGTAGAATTCAAATATATGCATTTGAGAGAAACATCATCACATGTAACATGGCTTCCCAGTGATTGACTGTATCAGTCGTGGGTGAAGGAATGTTATTTTTTTAATTAATAAGATAATTACTTCGCCTTAAGCAGTTTGAAATCAAGCGTAATTCAAATATCAATGTGATAGTGATATTAGTTGTACAACTGAACTCGAGTTTAATTTTGCTAACTTGTTGTGTGTTTATTTATGAACTTTTCATCATTTCAGTTATTATCAAGAACTATTTTTATAATTCACCAATAAGCAAGACAATAAAGCCACTAAGATGCAAGTAGTTACTGAATGTTTGAGAATATGTGAAAAAATAAAGGAGAGGAGACAATAAAAGAACAAGAATTAAGAAGACGGATGATAACGACTGATTTTGCATTTAAATTTTTGAAGATCAAAGTTGACTGGAAAGCAAGAAGCCGGAAGAGAGTTCCAGAAGTGAAAATTGAGCGAGAACAATAAAAGAGTAATCAGGAAGACAGTAGATAACGATTGACATTGCATTTAAATTTTTGAAGATTAAAGTTGGTGGGAATGCAAGAAGTCAGAAGAGAGTTCCACAAGCGAAAATTGAGCAAGAACAATAGAAGAGTAATCAGGAAGACAGTAGATAACGATTGACATTGCATTTAAATTTTTGAAGATTAAAATTGACTGGAAAGCAAGAAGCCAGAAGAGAGTTCCACAAGCGAAAATTGAGCTAGAACAGTAGAAGAGTAATCAGGAAGACAGTAGATAACGATTGACATTGCATTTAAATTTTTGAATATCAAATTTGACTGGAAAGCAAGAAGCCAGAAAAAGAGTTCCACAAACAAGAAGTGCGATAGAAGAAACTATTAGAATAGAACTTACAGTTGCATCTATCCATTTCAACTGTATAATGATGAGACCTTGCCGCCAATCTAGTACTGCGCTTAAATTCATAAAGTCTAAATACGAAAGAGGAGAGCCCATCAGAACAACTATTATGAAATTATTTATAGAAAAGGCAGAGGAAGGACGCTACGTTACTGCGGTGGGAAAGGGACTGAAGACGAGATGCCAGGTAAGGACCAATATCATTGAAAATTCTTTATTGGATTTTATCAATAATCTCTAAATATATAGCAGGAACACTATCCAATATTCAAAGCAAGGACGAATAGCGGCCTTATAAATATGTAAGATAGATTCTGGCGAGAAAGGTTGTGTAGCACAACACAGTTAACCAACTTTCCTAGCTGCAGGCTTAGCAACTGATTCAAGATAATCTGTTCACCTCATGTCAGCGGAAAAGGTTAGTTCGAGAAGGCGCAATGAGTCATTCTCTTGGAGGTTAGCATCAGCCATACTTATAGAAGGTAAAACTAATGAATTTGATAGGTATAATAGACAAGATCTTTTGACTACTTCCCCGCATTTTTGGAACGCTAGAATTCAAATTACTTTAAATATACGCGTATTGTATAAATGACGTCATGTGGAGAACGGTTACACGAAACTAAACAGCACCAAGAAAGTATGTATCAAATATACGGCTTGTATGAATTTGCCTATTAAACATTTTATAGACGCTTTAAATTGCTGTCTCCTACAGTGAAAGATTTTTATCGACGTGCTTTGTTTCTTTTGCATAATAACAACTTTGAGTATTTTGTGTCTTTCCTTGCAATGAGTGTTATTGGAGATATCCCAAAGAACATGAGCATTAATAAACAAAATTGTTTTATGTATGAAAAAAATGTTACCAAGCTAAGTACGGTATTTTTATAAAGGTTAAGGTCTCCTATTTTGAAAATTGAAATGTCCTCCTTTGGATCACCTGAGGAAATTTAGTTGTGGTGGATATTTGCAAACCAGATCTGAAAAAATGAACCTGAAGTAAAACGTAGCCGTATTTCTCCATTATCAGTTGGTATATATCAGTCATATACTAGTGAAACAGTCAATAATTTAACAAATAAGACATAAAAAAAACTACCAGCTCTATGCGCTTCTTAGTGAAAGAAATATTGACCAAACACCCACAATTTACAGGTCAATACTTGGTCTGCCAAATTTAACAAATAAAACAACCTATGGGGTGGGAACAGAAAGGCAGAGGCAACAGGCGGATAAATATTTTAGGATATTCCGATCGACCTATATGTCGCTCTCAGACCTTGCTCTCACTGTGTGGAGCTTTCAAGATGGTCACATGATATCTGTATATTTTGCAGACCAGACAACAAAGTAAGGAAGTTTTATATCTCAGGAAACACTGATACTGAGAACATGAAATTTTATCTGGTGTTATGAGTTGTTAATAAAGACAAATTGGCAGCGTAATTTTCTATTGCCTTGAACCTCTTCCTTTGTGGCTTTCTGGTTAGACAAATATAGGTCCTATCCGAGGAAGCCTTGCCGGTCTTGTATGCTACAAGCAAGGTATCCGTCCTGGGTATGACGATAAACTATATCCGCGTCTTGGGTAAGACAATAAACTATGTCCAACAGCAAGGCCTCTGATCAAGAGGTTTCGAGAAGCGGGGAACCACCTCTTAATTGCTAGTGTTCCCAGGTCCTCCCTGACCAGGAGTGGTGGCACCTGTTAGGGTCTCAGAAATACTCTGTAAAAAATTATTACCAACAATAAATTTTTCAAAAAAAATATTACCAGCAATAAAAATCTTGTCGGCATTAAATAATCCATTGAGGTTGGTATGCCGTAAAACAAAAAAACAAAAAAACTATACATTTTTGAGAAAAAATACCAGCTATACATTTCTGAAAAAATATTACCAGCGATATATTTTTGAAGAAGAAAAATATTACCAGCAATAAAAATTGTCGGCATTAAATAATCCATTGTGGTTGATATGCTGTAAACCAAACCAAACCAAACCAAGCAAGGTATGACTATCGAATGAAGAAAGCAAATTACATCAAGCAACCCATGAAACAACTTAAGGCCTAAAAGTCCTGTTTTGCTAAGCAAACTGATGGCTCACCCTGACAGTGGATGTGCTTTTTAACAAAAGTATATATATCTTTTCACATCATTTTTATGTCTGCCAAAAATGTTATCCCCGGTATAAAAAAAAGAAAATTATAGAATTTGAAATCTTTATTTCAAACGCTATCGCAAAAATACTAGGCTCAGAAAATAGCACTCCATTAAAAAAAAGGTTATAAAATACCACAAACGAGTATTAAAATGTTTCCAATTCCACCACCAAAAATGACCTGATATAGCTCCAAATAAACGTTCAAATAAATTAGCATCGTCTTCCTATTCGTCCTCTTCTTGCAGAGCCAAGCTGTTGTTGCAATTGGTGCCCCTATTATCGCTGCTTACTGTTACACATGTGAGGCCCTGTTTCCGGCAAAAGAAGATGATTGTGCTGCAAGGACTCTTGGATGAAATCTTGCACCTAAAACAAACAAACTTCAGTAGTTCTTCAGGAGTAGGATCCAGATAGTAAAAACTAGTGTTAAAGTACCGTTTCTCATTTCCCAATCCCCAGCTGCAAGGATCAAGTTGGTAATGGCCTAAAGTCTTCAAAATCCTAACTTCAAGATGGAGACTGTGAAACAAAGCTGACCGTTCAGTTAGAGGCAGTCTTTCAGGCTGTAACTTCTTCTTCGTCGATGTGGCATATTCCATATCCTTCATGTCCAATATATCGCCTGGCTTTACTCCATTTCCTTGACAAAAATCTGCAACATCGCAGATGAAAATTGGACAGGAGAAGCAGTTGCATCAGCTTAAGTAGCGTAAAATGACTGAATCTCTTTTGACTTATGAATAAGTCTGATTACCTCGCATTTCTTACGCCTGAATTACGGCTGACAGTGAGTCCACCCAATGCGTGGATGACTGGCAAGTTTTACAGAACTTAGGTCTTTGTCTTTGCAATTTCATGGAGATGCTGAGCAGGTTTCTTCATTCATCTTTCCCCGTGATTTCTTTCTCTCGGAACGCAATATAGATGTCAGCCATGTCAGGTAAAAAGCGGAAAAATAAATGAGTAAGGGTATCTGTGTCATTGGTCACTAAATTTCGTTTAGTTTGAGCGTTTCGAAAACAATGTCCGTGTCTTCTTTAAGGTTTCAGAAACCGAAACTCTGGAGACATAACTCATGAGTGATTTAACTTCTTTGTCCAGTTTGAAAGGAGAAGTTCTGTTATGAAGAAACTCGTTAAAACAAACCTGAACAGAATTTTCTATCCTAGGAAAGATTTTGCAAACATATTTATATATAACTTGTAATTGCATGGATGTGAACCACTTACAGATAACGAAAGAAAGAAGTTATTTCCATTTCTATTAAGTACGTCACGTGTAACAGCAAAATTGTCCAATTGTTAGATTAAGCTTTGAACCGTTGTATCTTAGAAATGATTAAAGATATCTTACTGGAATTCTCTGACGTTTTTATAGCACCATTGGACACCTACTTTGAATAATAAGAATGTATTTAGCTCTAAGTTGAAATGATTCCTCTTCTTGTTGTGACCTCCTCATTCAGTTTCTCTCTCCACTGTTCCCTATTTGTTTAAACTTATTCACCGTTCTCTTGATGGTTCTTGAATGAACTTTAAAAATCGAGGCCAGATTATGAATGTCGGTACCATTACTGAAGGCCTAAATGGTCTTTTTCCTCTCACCATTGCTCAGCTGGGAAGATATAGTGGTGCTGACACAAAACGATTTTAAACTGTTCTCTTTCTAGCTGAATAAATCAAAAGGGTTTTTCAGTGATTCTTACAACAAATGGCATCAAGATGGCTAAACGTCTTGTCTGAAAACCTGAAAAAAGTAACTCAGTGTTTTCTTTTTTTTCTTTTTTTTTTTCTTTTTTTTTTTTTGATGGACAATTATCGCCTGCTGTTACACGATTTGGACAATTTTACTGTTACACGCGATATATGCATCTAAACGTCTTCTGGCGTCCAAGAATGTAGCGTCCTCCTACATCGTCGCAAGAATCCAGCGATTAGGAATACAAGAGCAATATGGATATTCAGATTTCTTAAACTTGTATTACAGAACAGCATTCTTCGTAGAACCCGAGCAACACAAAACACGAATGTCGGTAGCATAAATAATAAAAACATTTTCTTCAGCAGCATTCAATAAGAAAAGTTAAAATACAGGCACTAACAGATTGCGACATCTATCAGAGAAATGCAATTTAAATTTTTATTATTGCATTATTCCAAAATTTTAACACATCAGCAGATAGCTATTAATGTCAACATCTGAGTACAACCAGTCATTACCATATTTTCCGGCTTGGAAGTCGCACCCTAATATTGGAAAGAAATTTATAAGAAAAAAAAGTCATTCTCATACAACACATTCACCATGCCTTCCTCACATACTGGTGTCACGTACTGTTTACATTAATCTCTCGTCCAATTTTGTTCGTATGGCAATGACATACTAGTCAAGAGCAGAAAGGCTCTTGCTGCTGCTAGTAAACAGGGCATGTTTAAGCTTGTGGCTCGGCTCCAGGAAGTTTTATAGTCATGGAAATACTTGTAACAGCTAAGTACTGAGGATACATCATATAAAAGGCTGAATTAGATAGATAGCTAACATTATAATATAATAAGTCAACATACAAATCTACGTTCCTATCAGTCAAGCCAATTAGGTAACCGTCGAAGCTTACTTGAACCTGGGGGTTGCCTTATATTTCTCTTGGAAAATGCAAACGTATTTTTTCTGGGTATTTTTTAGGAAAAAAAGTGCGTCTTGCAAGCCGGAAAATACGTTAATTAAAAAAATGAGCAATTAATGCATAATATTATCCCTAGCTGCATGTACTAGAAGGTCGTTTTTCATAAAAGTTTTAAAAAAATAGCTATAAATTCGTAAAAAATACGTATAGTGTCGAAAATTTCCTTTTTCGACAATTTGTGCTGTGTTATAATTCTTATTATATAAACAATTATAATAATGAATATTTTTTTAAAAACATTAACGTATAATCACATTTCCATAATAGATGTCGCGATTTGTAAACAAAATTCATTTATTCTTTAACATGCCCTCTAAGTTGTTCAGTATTGGTTGGTTTTCACTTCACTGATCCAGAAGAGTCCAAATAAAGTCCACGTTCAAATAAGACTCTGTCTCTTGAATGTTATCTATTAGCTAATACTACCTGATCTGTAATAATCTGAAACCGTTAGAGATTATATTTCACAATCCGGAAATATAACCTCAACTACTAAACATTCGGAATCATTGCTTCACAGTTAGTCTAAGAAGTTTTCAGCCCAACCTCGTAAACTGATGTTATGTATGGCGCCAAACACCGTTCAGAAATATCAAAACTGTCAACTGTAGCAACAACTTTCTCAGATCAAGGATTAAAAAAGGCTTTAAAGAGGACGATCCGTCTTCAATCCTCGTCGTCTGGCGCTACAGAATCGCAAAGAACTTGAAGAAGACTGCCAACCACACCAACAACTCGAAGAGAAAAATAATGACCTCATCAAGATGTCTATGTTTCACACTACTTCAGACAAACAGTTAAAAAGAAATCTCTTGTTAATACTGGAAATAGCAATAACAGTTACTGGACTTAAGAAAACTGCTTTCATGAAAAATTATTTTAACTGAAAGTTTTTATAAATTTCAACCAAAAGTAGTCATTGGCTGCTCGGCCAATAGATGACGAATATTTCCTTATAAGGAAACGGCTAATATTAACCATTATCATTAGAGATGAGGAGAACAGTTACTACACTTGGTATTTATTCGCTTCCATTGTACGGGTTATGGCACAAGGTGAATTTAAAGTGTTGGAACCCAAGCACGTACACCTGGGGCAAGTCCTCCAAAACTGCCCAGTCTCCGTAACCAACGTCGCCCGGCAACTATTTTCCACCGACCTTCCTTCTTTCGTGCAATGAGGGAATTTCTGCTGTAGAATTGGAATCCTTGGCACCAGGAATCTCTCATTTATTTGTGGTGTTCTGTCCAAAGAGAGAAGCACAATTGAGAGATAAAATGCAGTGTGTCCGCCCGAATTGGGGTTTGCTACATTTCGGCGTATCCCATTTGGCGTGGCTGATTCGGCGTCAGTAAAATAATTGGACTATTCGACACAGCCGTTTTAAGCGTCAGACTTTTTCGACGTCACTGTCTTTGACCGGATGCACCCTATCTCCCCCCCCTCCAAAAAAAAGCATTGAAAACACCCAACTTTCAATATGACTTTTTATTCATTTAGGGAATTAAGGATCCTATTAAAACACCAATGGAATAATATAAATTAAAAACTTAAAAATATTTTATTAAAAAAAAAATGAAACTTTCGTTTACCACAACGTTTACTTCAAATGGTGGCTCGAAAGATTCAGCTTTTCTTTTCTTAACATTTGTTTTTATCTTTTCAACTTCTATTTTTACAGCAGCAGATACTTCATGGATGTGTTCATTTAACTGGCGAATCTCTTTTCTATCCTTTATATGTAATTTCAATTTGCATCGATCTTTCTGTTCACATTGGCAAAACTTCAATTCAGCATCCATCTTGCTCGTTGCGTTAAAAAATAATAATAAAAAAAAAGGTATCCATCTTGGATTACTTTGTTTCTTCTGCATTTTGATAAAATATTTGCTTGCATTTTGGAATAAAAGAGATTTGGCGACTGAAAAATATGAAACTGCACTGAAGGGAACATAATATAAAAATACCTCCAACTATTCTTTTTCTTAAATATAAAAAAATTGGACTAATCGAGCAAATTTGAGTATAACGACAAAGTACTAATTTAACTATTAAACGAGAGAGAGAAAGAGAGAGAGAGAGAAAGAGAGAGAGAGAAAGAGAGAGAGAGAAAGAGCAAATTTGTCTATAACGACGAATCGGCCCTCTTCCGAAAAATTCTTACGCCGAATCGGCCACGCCGTTGCATTCCCTAGTTTCACCCGATGAGCAAAGAGTGAAGAAAAGCCTAAGCACTGGCTGCTCGATCAATGAATGCCGTATGATTCCATATAAGGAAACGCTTAATATTACTATTAGCATAAGCTAAATCTACTAATATTTACCGTTTCTTTAAAATAAGCTTAATCTAGTATTATGGAGAAAACTGCGGACTAATGGCTCGGTTTGAGGAAATGAAGAATCGAGTCCATTACATTTACTTACGTGCTAATACCCTTGGGAAAGGTATGAATCTCTTCTCCCCACCCCCAGCTATGGGTGAAATAGCAGGACAGACTGGGTTCTGTTGCCTTAAGTGGCAGCTGGTCTAGGAAAAGGAAAAACTCTGAATTCTAAACCAGCCTGGAGATGGTTGGGCTTCATCAGGCTCTGGGGACACCACTGCTACTGCAGTACAAGTTGTGTCCCTAAAGGATTATGGGTCTCGTGATTGTGAAAAGTAGTAGATATATGTGATCTTTAGAAATCGGCGATAAATATATTTACGAAAATGACGTTAAATATTTTGCGACTTTTGGAACACACTATTAAAAGGAATATTTATTCGTTTATTTCAGATTGACATATTCTTGCTATGCCTGCCTGTCAGTTGGGATCAAAGTGAACCATGTCGTCTCTTCTGTGGTACCAGTTGATGATCAGCTTTGTCACCATTTTCTTTCTTTTTCTAATCCATTCTTTCTTCTGTCGCTTGAAGAAATTCGTCGAATGTAAAAGTGCAGCTCTACAGTTTCCATGCTTACCAAAACATTGGTTCTGGGGAAATCTCGAAGAGGTAAGACCCTTTTATTATTTTCTTTCATAAAACTAAAATGTTCTTCTTCTGTGGATTGATTGGTTAATTGGTTTAACGACATATCATCATCTTATTGGTCATTTAATGCCGAAATTTAGTTTTCTTTGGTTTGTTTTACAACATATCAACCTCAAAGGGTTATTTAATGCAAACAAGATTTGTAGGGTAAGTTCGTATTGATAAAATATGTATTCTTTGTAAGAAATCAGTTTGTAGATCAGGTTTCATTGACTTATTTTTGTAAAGAAGGTTTTTGTCGAGAGTCAAATGTATTGATGGTAATTTTTTTTTTCAAAAATGTATTGCTGATATTTTTACTATAAAAATCTATTTTTATACTTTCATAGTAGTTTTGACCCCAGCTTGGCGATTAACTATTTGCCCATAGCTGGGACCCTATCAGGTGCTACCACCCCGAATCAGGTTTGACCTGGGAACAACAGCAATTAAGAGGTTGTCCCACGCTCTTCAAAACCTCCCGATCAGAGGCCTTGCAGCCGGGTGTAGTTTATCGTCATACCCAGGACGGTCTTCTGTGGATATATTAAAGTCGGTTTGGCTGGGTTTCATTAACGGCATATCGACTCCTTATGGGTCATTTAATGCTGAAATATTATTTTCTTGTGAGCTTAGTAATTTTTTTTCCAAAAATGTATTGCTTTTAATTTTTTTCTAATGTATTTTTATATTTTCACGTTTTGGCCCCAGTTTGGGGGCTCACTATTTTCCCATAGCTGGGATCCTAATAGGTGCTACCATCCCGGGTCAGAGTGGACCTGGGAACAACGGCAATTAAGAGATGATTCCATGCTTTTCAAAATCTTCAATGTCCTGATCAGAGCCATTGCTGTCGGGTGTACTTTATCGTCATACCCAGGACCGCCATAGAGAAGGCAACAAGAAACAACTGTACTATCAGAAATGACAAAAAGGACAGCTTTTCTGTACCAACTCGTTTCATTCTTTCAGGAACGTTATCGAGGTATTTACCTTGATAAAGTGTTTTGTTCCTTGATAATATTCCTCAAGGAACAAATCGCATTGATGGAGAAAAGTTTTCCTTTTGTTTATATTTTATTTGATTTATATTGTCTTTGCAAACATATTTTATTTATATCTGATTTTTTACGCACGCATACATACACACACACACATATATACATACACACAAACACACACACATATGTGTGTCTATGAGAGAGAGAAGACTTTCAGAAAACCTCTCATTTTAACTAATGATTCTTAACTATTATATATATATATATATATATATATATATATATATATATATATATATATATATATATATAAGTCTAAGATTGGTGTACACGGAATAAATTCAAATAACCAAAAATACTATTCTTAAAAAAGTGCTTAATAAATTGTCGAGCAAATATGATTTATTCGAAAATTATAAGATAAATACGTTATAAAATCACTACAAAAATAGCCATTTTGTTTCAACACTTCTGGTGTTTTATCAAGTGACGGTGTTGAATGTAGAATAAAGGGTTTTAAAAGGCTGGTTAATTTGAACGTTTTAAAACTCTTAATCTGAACTTCATCCGTTTGCATTCTTACAATAACCTCATTCAGTAACCCTCTATCTTGAGAGGCTCTTAGGCCTTCTAATGAGCAAACATTTATTGTAAAAACAGATAAAGGTAACAGTGCACTGACCCTCTCCTGTGTACGATTTAATATTCCGAAATGAAATAGACACTGACGATGATCGGAAACTGTAATGGTTGAAACGTTGTGATAAAAAAAAAACAGTAAAAATATGAGGAAATGAGCCGGAATTAATCAAAATGGTTGGATCTTGTCTAAAAAACGATCACAAGAATTATGCAGAAGGTGCTGCGATGTAAGATTACAGACCTTTTCAGAAAATCACTCCAAGGCAACTGCAACTCTATCCGGAAAATATATTGAATAACTCTTCAGGTAATTTGTCATTGAATCAGAATTTTTTTAAAATTTGCTTAACACACTCTCGTGGGGTTACACAGTCGGCATAGACACACCAAATAGTGAGATTCTACTTGCTCATTCTCCACGTTTTATGCATTTGGGTGGTACGGTATAGCAGTCTTTACCCATGTTTTTTTTTTATATCGAATTCGATCGTTTTTGATAAAAAAGAAAAGTTGACATATGTTAAATTTGCATGACAGTCAAACAGGTATATGTGAGTTCGTGCTTACATTAATGGTGATTTTCTAAGCGTAGCTTGAATGTAGCACGAAGCTGAATGTATGGAGCACCCAGTGAGGATCGAGCTCAACATTCAATTGTAATTGATCAAGCGAGTCAAGCTTGCTAATCATTACACCACGTCGGAGTTCCCCTGGTTTGCATTAATGTAAAAAAGATACATATAAATACGAAAGTCCTAAAAGTAGCTCTAAGTTCGGTTTAAATGAGTCAAAAACGAAGACATGGGATTAACTTGCACTAGCGACACTCAGGTATATTTGGGTTTCCTTGTATGAGATCAACAGCGTAGACATAGATTTAGGTTCTACGAAAGTCTGAAAGCTAGACATAGGATTAGTTTGGCACCAGACTCAAAGAGGTAGATATAAGTTTAAAAAAGAGTTAAAAAGGCAGAGAAGAGTTTAGTCTGTATGAGAGTCAAAAATGGAAACGTAGCTTTGGTTTGCATGATAGAAAGGTGGATATAATCTTAGTTTGCACGTGAATCAAAAAGGTAGACGTGGATTTGGCTTCCACGAGTGTCAAAAAGGTAGGGGTTACAGGTAGGTTTAGTTTGAACCGAAGTCAAAAAGGTGGACTTAGATTTAGTTTGATAAAAAAAAAAGGTGGATATGGGTTTAGTTTGAACCCCAAAAGGTGAATATAAGTTCATAGCTTTAGTTTGAACCTAAAAGGGTGGATACAAGGTTAATCTGAACCCAAAAAGGTGGATATAGAAATTAGTTTGAACCCGAGTTAAATAAGGTGGATATAGTTTACACGAGAATCAAAACGGTAGACGCGCGTTTGATTTGCAACGAGAGTAAAAAATTTTTTTTAATATTTTCAGTTGTTACCAAATACAGAAAGGTAGAAATAGTTTTATACGAGACTCAGAAAGGTAGATGTTAGTTTGGCATGCACCAGATGCAGAAAGGTTGATATAGATACAGAGATTCAAAACTGTAGACGTGGATTTACCTTGCACGAGATTCCCAAAGGTAAACATCGCTTTAGTTTGTACGAAAGTGAAAAAGATAAACGTAGCTGTGGTTTGCATAAATTAGCAGACAGAGGTTTGGTTTAGAGGAGAGTCAAAAAGTGATACAGAGGTTTCGTTTACAGGAAAGTTACAAAAGGAAACATAGCTTTGGTTTACACGAGAGTGAAAAAAGGGAAACGAAGGTTTGGTTTACAGGAGAATTTATAAGGGAGATAGAGGTTTGATTTGCACTGAGTTTCACCAAAAAGTTCTTTCAATAGTCAGTCTCCATATTATGCAAGTAAAATGACGAAAATCAAGATGAAATGGATTGTCTGTGGTTAGGATAGGTTTGATTATCACCCGGTTCAGACTTCTTTCTCGTCTTTTTTCTTTCACCCTCCCCCTGTAACCTCTTGTGTCTTGATTGGGGCGAAATGATTTTTTAAAAAGTATTACTGATAAAATAGGTCTATTATATCTATAATGCAAATGTACATTATAGATAGAGGGTTTCATTAAGACGGATTATATATAAGGGTGTTTCATTAAGACGGATCAGTCAGCAGTAAATAAATTAGTGTTATTGGTGAAAATTTATTAATTTCTCTATTGGATAATGTTATTTAAGTCATTGCAATTATTTGTGAAAAATAATATCGCTCAAATGTCCGCCAAGACTTCGGCGGCACACCTCCACTCGATGGTCAAAATTTTTGATGACGTCTCTGCATAGTTGCTCCTCAATCTCACCAGTATACCTTATTATCTCATCCTTTAGTTGTTAAATTGTTGTTGGCTTGTTAGCATAGACCTTACTTTTGAGATGACCCCTAAAGTAAGAAATTTAAAGGCGTCAAATGGCACGATCGTGGTGGCCAATTGACCTCACTGTTTCGAGAGATGATGCTACCTGGGAACTTTTCATTCAGTAAAGCCATTGTTGCATTGGCTGTGTGGCATTTGGCGCCGTCCTGTTAGAATTACAAATCTTCGACATCCATAGAATTCAATTCAGGCCATAAAAAGTTGGTTATCATGGCACAGTATCACCGTAACAGAATTTCCGGCATCATTTTGAAGAAATACGGCCCAATGATTCCGCTAGCAAAAAAATGCACACCAAACATTGACCTTTTGTGGATGCAGTGACTTTTCAACAAACTTCCTGGGATTTTCATCAGCCCAAATTCGACAATTCTGCTTATTAACGAATCCACCAAGATTAAAATGGGCTTCATCACTAAAGAGGATATTTTGCGAAAAAATCTGCATCAGCTTGTCTTTGCTCATGCACACAGTTGACGAATGTACGGCGTTCCAAATGGTCAGCAGGTTTCAGTTCTTGTGTCAATTGAATTTTGAGGACGTGTAGAGACAAATCTGTTGTCAAAGTTTGATGTAACCTTGTTTGTTGTGGAGAGGTTCAATTCCTGCGTATGATGACGAATAGAGGTGTCTCGATTTTCGGCCACATTCTCGTGCACTGCAGCAAAGTTTTCAGCTGAACGGCGTAAACGAGCACGCAATGGCGTTTTCACATCTGCCACCGACCCTGTTTGAATTTACGAACAATTTTTCCAATTGCACTCTCGGTTGGTCGATTATGTTAACCAAAAAAATCGCGAAGTGCGCGAAATGCATTTCTGTTTGCACGTCCATTTTCGTAATAGGCTTCGATAACTTTAACATGTTGGTTGATTTTTAATCTTTCCATGGTTGAAATTTCCAAAGACTTAAGTTGTTAAATCTGAAAGAAAAAGAAAAAATCATTAGACGTGTAAATCTAATTCACATTTAAAATCGGTCCAAGTTATTGGAACACTCTTTAATAGCCCTATTGCTAATGACTTTATAAGGAAAAAAGGGAGTGTCAGATGGTCAGGAATAACTGTAAACACTATTATAGGGCTATTATATATATATAATGTAAATTCATTGCTAATGATTTTGCTATTTGAATGTATTGTAAATCAGGAAGAATGGGATTGTCAATGATCAAGAATTATTTACATGTCAAACCTTATTGGATCATTTAATGTTGAAATAATTTATTATTATTATTATTATTATTATTATTATTAAGTTTAGTCTGTAAACATTTAATTTATTCGAGAATAGATAAATAATGGTGATTTATGTTTAAGCCTATAAACATTTACTCGATTCGCAAGAAGGTAATTAGTGGTTGTTTGAATTGGTTGAGACAATATGAATTTGCTTGATTCAGGGATGGGTAAATATTAGTTGTTTATATTTCAGTCGGTAAGCATTTAATTAGTACGTGGAACCTTAAGCCTCCTCGAAAGATTCCGCCTGTCACCAGGCAATGCAGTCGGCGAATTCTCGATCCCACCGCCAGTACCTGCTGATAGAATATGGTCATTATATAATCTTATCGTTTCATATACAGCGTGGTTGAAAAGAAACTCCCTATTTTATGCAGGATGAACTCTCCCCTCTTGTAAAAATTATAGTTAAACGGGAGAGTCTATCATACATAAAACAGGGAGTTGTTTTTCAACCATTCTGTATATTTTATTAATAAACTTCCTTTTATTGCTTTTAATCCCTATTTTCTTCTAGCTAAAGAATCCGGATGGGTTTCTTTCTTACACACGGAAAATGATGGAGAAAAGGTGTCAAACATTTTGCTGCTGGGTGAGTTTTCTTTATCCTGGTATCTCTATCGCCCACCCAGATGCTGTCAAAACACTCATCCGGTCGGCAGAGCCTAAACCGATGGTTGCACCTGGATATGTCTTTGTCCATCCATGGTTAGGTAAGGGTTAAATTATTGTATTTTTTTATTTTTTTCTTTGCTCATCTCCAAATATTCTCCTCATTTGTCGTCCTAAACAATGACAGTAAAAACCTGTGAGAAAATTCTCATAGGACAACGGGACCCGTTGTTTTGCAAGCAGTTTAGTCCTATGGATTTTAATTTGTAAGCTTCCCATAAAAATTTGAATATTTGTTGTAACAGAGGACGGGGAGCGTGAATTGGGATAGCGAAAGTAGCCTTCCAAAAGCTAAGCAAAGTATTAAGAAACAGAAAAGTTTCATTAGAAACAAAAAGAACAGTACTGAAATGTTATTTAATATCAGTCCTCCTATGTGGCTGTGAATACTAGACACCCTCACAGATGAAGAAGAGACTTGAAGCAGCAGAAATGTGGTTCTACAGAAGGATGCTGAGAATACACAAACATGTGAGCAACAATGACGTTTTAAAGAAAACAGAAACAAAAAGGATACTTATACTTAGCATCAGGAAGAGACAGTTGACATTTCTAGGGCACATAAAGAGGAAAGACGGTTTGGAAAATTTGATACTCACAGTGCAGATTGAAGGCAAGAGAGGAAAACAACGCATAACCTCCCAGGCGAGCTTAAGTAAATGGATGGCAGAACAAGTTTTAGGAGAGATAACAAAAAGACAACATTTGTTAAGAGCTATAAAGGGCAGGAAATTGTGGAAAACCGTGATCATCCACGTCCTGAAGGGACACGGCCTATAGAAGAAGGTGAATTAAAAAGAGCGTGTGTGATTTGTTAGCAGAACAGAATTTAGGAGAGATAGCAAAAACACAAAATTTACTAAGCTACAAAGGACAGTAAATTGTGGAGAGCCATGATCACACATGTCCTGAAGGGGCACGGCATATAGAAGAAGGAGAAGAATAACGATTTTGTGTAAATGGTTGGCAGAACAGGGTTTAGGAGTGATAACAAAAAGATAAACATTACTAAGCTACAAAGAACGGGAAATTGTGGAGAGCCATGACCACTTACATCCTAAAAGGAAATGCCGAATAGAAGATACTAACTATCATTTTTCTCTGAATTTCTGGGATGAGGATTTATCATTATTTATATTATTTACGGCCAGACTAACATCCTCATCTTTGTTGTTGTTATCAATTGATCAGCTTCTGAATATCTGAGACAAGGAGTTATTAATTACAGATGGCGATTTACTACTGGAAAACCATGTTGTCTTCCAAATAAAATTGATTTCAATAATTAAGGTCCTTCATATATATATATATATATATATATATATATATATATATATATATATATATATAGTCCTCGGTATGATGATAAACTATATCCGGTAGGAAGGCCTCAGATCGCAAGATTGGAGGATTTAAGGAATATTGAACGACTTCTTAAATGATGTTGTTTCCCGGTCAACCCTCAGAGTCATGGCACCTGTTACGTTCACAGCTTTCAGAAAATTACCCTCGGTAGTAAAAACAAAGCACC
This sequence comes from Acanthosepion lycidas, assembly GCA_963932145.1. Classification (NCBI taxonomy): domain Eukaryota; kingdom Metazoa; phylum Mollusca; class Cephalopoda; order Sepiida; family Sepiidae; genus Acanthosepion; species Acanthosepion lycidas. The sequence continues at coordinate 5,934,398 of OZ010614.1, read as the reverse complement.
ATGAAAGTATAAAAAGACACATTTACAATAAAATGACCGGCACTATATTTTCAGTGCAATGTCAAAGCAAAATGACCACCAATGTATTTTATAGAAAAATTACCAACAATGCATTTTATAGCCAAATGACCAGCTATGTATACTATAGTATGATTACCAACGATACCTTTTACAGCAAAATGACCAGCAAAATCTTTTATAGTAGAATTACCAACAATGCTTTTTACAGCAAAATGACCAGCAAAATCTTTTATAGTAGAATTACCAACAATGCCTTTTAGAGCAAAATGACCAGCAAAATATTTTATAGTAGAATTACCAACAATGCCTTTTACAGCAAAATGACCAGCAAAATCTTTTATAGTAGAATTACCAACAATGCCTTTTAGAGCAAAATGACCAGCAAAATCTTTTATAGTAGAATTACCAACAATGCCTTTTACAGCAAAATGACCAGCACAATCTTTTATAGTAGAATTACCAACAATGCCTTTTACAGCAAAATGACCAGCAAAATCTTTTATAGTAGAATTACCAACAATGCCTTTTACAACAAAATGACCAGCACAATCTTTTATAGTAGAATTACCAACAATGCCTTTTACAGCAAAATGACCAGCAAAATCTTTTATAGTAGAATTACCAACGATGCCTTTTACAACAAAATGACCAGCACAATCTTTTATAGTAGAATTACCAACAATGCCTTTTACAGCAAAATGACCAGCAAAATCTTTTATAGTAGAATTACCAACAATGCCTTTTACAGCAAAATGACCAGCAAAATCTTTTATAGTAGAATTACCAACAATGCCTTTTACAGCAAAATGACCAGCAAAATCTTTTATAGTAGAATTACCAACGATGCATTTTATTGCAAAATGTCCAACAATGCATTTTATATGTAGTTAACGACATACAATTGCGTTCAATATATATTTAATTGCAGCCATAAAATTGTATTCATAATGTTTAGATTTTCAGCATTGAATAATCCATAACTTTGTTAATATGCCGCAAAAGGAAATCAACCAAACAACTCTTTCCTAGCATTCATATAATATCCTACAATTTCTTAAAGAAATCAAACTTTATTTTAAAATATATTTCCAACAAAACTATAACATAAATTACACATATCACCGCCTCGAGTAAATTTACTCACACAAACATGGATATGCATAAAAGCTGAGTATCACCACTATGTATTCAATTGTGCAAGCAGAATAACATAACATATTTGTCTTAGTTCAAGCTCCCAACAAAATTAAATTTCAGAATTAAATGACCCATTAGGAGTTGATGTGCCATTAAACTAAAAAATCAAATCCGTAATATGCCATTTTATTTCCGGGCTCTTAGCATATTTGGTTTTTTCATTTCCTTAAGAGGACAAAAAGTTATCCAAATTTGGACTTACCTACGACTGACTTTATTCACTTCCAGGAAAAATGTGAGAGACAGAGAGAGAACACTGATACATGTGGAGTGGATAATCATGCTCCCTAACATTAAATAGGAAACCTTCATTAAATTATAATGTCACACAGGCTTTAGTATACCTCACGTAAATTGCGCCATACAAGTCGAGCCTAAAAAAATCTTTCCAAAAACTGGGGGACAATTTATATGGCAGGTGAAAATGGCGAACCCTTAACAACGAGTTGTAAACAAGTGGGACAGTACTCCTAACAATTATTTTACATCACTTACTACTTATCGTACCACCAGCAGGCTGCCACAAATATATTCCACTAAAACTTGTGTTTGGTGAACATATTTGGCATATTAACACAGAAATTAATATAAAATACTAAAATAGTAATACAAATTCAGTATTCTATTAATGCTACAACACACATCGTGTCCAACACTTGATACACTAAGTGTAAACATTGTCCAAAGTGCTATTTAACTCAGGTGCACATTCAGATCGCTAGAGATGGTATGCGTGTCATCTGCACAATTTCATGTTAGTAATGACAGTTTAATGACACATATTGGCAATTTATTGAATATACACATACTCTAATGACACAATGGCTGTACAATTATGGTACAACATTATTTTAAAGATTACTTGAAAGTTACCAAATTTGTATTGATGATTAAAACCTTAACTCTAAAATACCATTTAATCTAAAAACATTACAGTAACTCGTACATACGGCATTTTATAGCTTAACAACAAAATATTGCAATTACAATCATAAATAACAATGCTGGTCGTTACTTTTTCTATTAATACTACAACACTCGTCGCGTCCACTAAGTGTAATCACTGACTGAAGCGCCGTTTAACTCAGGCAACAAAACAAACAACAAGGGATGGTCTGCATATCATCTGCGCGATTTCATGATAATAATGACGGTAATATTTTATAGCAGTTGATGTTAACTTTAATCTGTTCATCAGTTTACCTGAAGAATTTTGAATGTTACAATATACAAGTACCTATCGGTGTGTACTTTATGCTGTTTGCTATACAATGCATATACAAAGATATTGCGGTTAGTGTCTCGATATACAGACAAGTGGCGTGACCTTGTGTAGATAACACAGGTTATCGTAAACTTCTTTTACTGATAGACCTAATTTTGGGGCCACTAGTAGCCTACCATATATTTGAGGGTCAATCTTTACAATAGGTATAAGCCTGTAACAGAAGATTGCCATGGAAAAAAGATGTATTCTCCCATTTATATTTCCCCCATTATGAGCATTATCATATCCGTGATATAACATCGTAGTTCACGGACGGAACGAATGACTGAAAAGGAAAAGAAATCACAAACATACTTTCTTCTCAGAGAGACTTTTATATCACTGAGACATGTACAATACTATATATCTATATATCTATCTATCAATCTTATATATATATATATATATATATATATATATATATATATATATATATATATATATATATATATAAGTTTTTTGTGGTACAGAATTTAATAATAGATAGGAAAAGACAAAATTTATAAGGCATTTTTAAAAGAAAAAGTTTAAAAAAAAACAACTGTGTGCTTAATTTTAGTGTGGACTGTTTTTCGATTTTATCTAGGTCCCAGTGGCGTAGCTAGAGTAAACGTCACCCGGGGCGGTCCGCTCAAATGTCACCCCAATGACCCCGATTCACCCTATGCTGAATGGTTAGCTGTAGCTAAATTTTCATGCATGCTCTACCTCTACTTTACTCTACTGACCGGTACGTTACTGTTTACATGTATGATCCAAGACGAAATCCAATACCACAAAATAATCAGTTCAAATCAAAAGATTTTTAAAATGCAACTGTTCGCTTTCAGAACAACTAAATACAAAACACGGCAATACACAAAAGAATGACATTCGATACTATGGTCTTAGAATGAATGTTTTCTTGTTTTCATTGTGGCAAACTGGTCAATGGTATCGTCAAAATCTGTTTGTCTTGTAAGCTCGTTTTCAATGGACAGCACGGCCAGATCTGACAGTCTCGACTGGTTCATGGTTGGCGTAATTTTCTGTTGCTAATTTTCAAGGTGTCCAATTTTCCGTTGCATCATTTTCTGGTTACCATTTAATTATCAATTATGTTTGAAAGTATTTTTCTTGACAAAAATGTTCTATTTAATTTTTTTTGGCATTTTTCAGAACATTGCAAATCAGCTGCATTCTTTTAAAGGTTACCTAGAGAATTTATGCAAAGTTTATTTTTTTGTTTTTCTTTATACAAGTAAAATAAACTTACATCGTATTTTGATGTTATTATGATTTTAGTTTTAGTGATAATTTAAAAACGATAAATATTTATTATTAGTACCAATAATGGAAAATTAAGTTAAAAATTTAAAAGAATCGTTTTTGGAATCGGAAAATAGGCACAAATTTTTCCGATACCGTTTCCGATACCCCAAAAAGTTCCGATTTTTCCGATTCTCGAATCCGATTCCGATTAATCGTCCCAACAATAGTAGATATATTCAAAAGTATATCGTTCACTCAATGGAAAATTGTATCTCAGCGAATTGATACACAGGCAAGACTGAAATTGTTGCACTTTTGGCTTAGTCCTTGCATATCAGATCCCGCGGGCCTTCCCTTTGTAAACAGAAGCAATGCTTACTGGGTCTGAATGTTATTGGACTTTTAGTTTCTTGAAATTCATTTTTTTATTTTCTTCCATTCCATTCCATTCGCTAATTTAAATTTAATTTACACGCTTTTATAAATTTTCTATTCCCAGAAAAATAAACTTGATAAGAAGAAACCGGTTGTTTTTTTGTTTTTTGTTTTTTTTTTTAGCTTTTTCTTTTAAAAATGCCTTTTTTAAAATTTTGTCTTTTCCTATCTAAAATATATATATATATATATATATATATATATATATATATATATATATATATATATTAGATAGGAAAAGACAAAATTTATAAGGCATTTTTTAAACAAAAAAGAAGACTCTTACATATGATATGAAGATACTTCTATGTCTGGAGAAGGTATGTTTAGAACTCCAGATTCAAACGGGTCAGATTCATTTATATCCCAGGTGAGAACATATTTCACGATCGGGAAACGGCGAATCTTAGGTTTTTCCAAAATGATGACTGCCAGCTGGAGTTTCTTTTTATATGTGGGAAAGATATATTCCCAAAGGGAAACGGCGCCATGGACTTGTAAGCTGTTGGGGAAGGGGTGACAGGACTAAAGAAAGTTTGCTGCAGTAAAATGAACTGAATTTGCCGCTTTCGTCACTATATTGAATACATTTACTCTTTAATATTTCAAGATATTTTTTGTGTAATTTGGTAAATATATATGTTAATGTGAGATGTCAGTGTGATTTTCATTTTTGCGTCAATTTATTCATCGCACCCAGTTGAGGTTTCTGGGGCTAATAATGAAGAAAGAGGGTTTGGAAAATCTGATACTCACAGGGCAGATTGAAGGCAAGAGACACGGAGGAAAACAACGCATAACCTACTTAGTGAGCTTGAGTAAATGGATAATAGAACAAGGTTTATGAGAAATAGCAAAAAGACAAACTTTATTACGAGCTATAAGATACAGGAAGTTGTGGAGAATCATGATCGCCTATTTCCTGAAAGGACACATCAATTCTTCCCAATTGGGCCGAATAACGTCAGCAATCGATGAAAAGCACCCGTAATTGCCTATAACAACGCCAGACTTCACACCTCTTTGCTGATCCGTCAGGAATTAGTACAGTTTGGGTAGGTTGTTCTACTACACCCATTACCAGATTCACATATGGACATATGTGAGCAGCAGTCCAGGGTCCCAAAGACTACAGAGAGCTCCAAGGGGCCTCTAGTCTTGAGCCCTCAATAAAACTAAAAATATAAGAAATATATAAAACCAGAAGAGGTTTGTTTATTTACAGATTTAATGGAGCTCCTTTGAACTAATTTTGAAAAAAAATTAGAATATTTAGGCCTCTTTGTTAGAATTCCACTGTAATACAGGCCCTTCGTTCTTATCACTTTGCTATCTGGGCCGGTGTGTACCACCCCGACTAGACGGGGCAAGCCTAATTTGGGGCCACGGGCATTGCTGTGGGACCCTCGCTATCTTAACAACATCTGCTTTTTTCTATCTACATTTATATGTTATAAATTAAAGTAAGCAAAACTGAATATTAAAGCTTGAAATATTTCGGATTTTGACGTCATTCTAAGGTTGTTGTTTTTTTTCCGTCCAAATCCGTGAATTTGTTTTGCTCGAAAGTCTCAAAAAAAATACTATATAAAAGTCACAATTTATTATCCATAATATTGAATGTGTTAAAAATTGTTCAGAATTTTAACAAGAAAAAAATCTCAAGTTGACATTAAAAACTGCCGCAAAAACATTGTTGATTTTTTTAAGATGAAATAATCTATTATCTGTCTATATTTGTGTGATGAGGTATTATGTACACTATTTACATTATTCGGACTATTGTCCTCATCTTTGTTACCATATTTATTACAGCGTTTCGGCCGTTGTACGCTCCAGCCTTCTTCTCAAGGACACATGGCACAGTGGATAGAGGCGTTAATTAGATCCAGTGACAGGACCCAAAGTGTGTGAGTTCAATACCCGGTTAAGGCAGTGGAGAACTTGAGGAGGGGAATTAACAGGAGATAACTGATAACTGACATCCATTAAACATGGCACGTGGAACTAAAATAGTCTACCACTGTGAGCGAAATAAAGGGTTCAGTTCGACATTCCAACCACCTGAAGAAGGCCGGAGTGTACAACGGCCGAAACATTATAATAAATATGGCGACAAAGATGAAGACAATAGTCCGAATAATGTAAATAATGAAATAATCTATTATTACATGTCTCTAATTTGTATTTAGATAAGTTGTATTTATTTTCAATTTTTCTAATTGAACTGTTCACCTATATTGCATATGGTCTATTATTGTACATAATTAGTTTACAATAAAATATGTATTTTATACAAATACGACATAATGAAAATTGAGATGTAATAGAGGGGGAGAGCCTCGTATCATAAATTTGCTGGTTGTCCACGAGACTTTGGCAACGGCCCTGGTCCCATTCTGAATTTATTAAATATCGACCTTGTCCCCAGGAATTGCTAGTGACACGGTCGATATTTAATTGTACTGAATGAGAGGAAGAGTTTATTTTTTTGAATCTTAAGAAACTAAATTTCTCTCTTGTAGGTGACGGTCTTCTCCTGAGCACTGGGAAGAAATGGGAAAGAAACAGAAAGCTCTTGACTCCAGCATTTCACTTTGATATTCTGAAATCTTACATCCCAATATATAATTCTGCTGCAGATAAACTTATAGTAAGTAATCAACAATTAAAATAGATCGCTTTAGTTTCCTTTCTTTCACCATAAGGTGAGATTTAGACCCACTAAAGTGACAGGGTGTAATCGATTTCTATTTTTTCCTCAAATTATGTCATTTGCAATGGTGGGCTGAAATATGAATCTATTTTCGGGGTGTATGATGAAATTTATTTGGCCTTGAAAAATATTGCGTCATCCGTGATTGCATCAGATTTTCATCACGCCCAGTCACTATTGTTTCGGTTTTCGATTAGTTGTCCTACGGCCATTGTCAGCGAGGGACGTTACTCTAAGGAAGCGTACAAAAATTGTAACGCTTCACGAACAAACTGGCAAGCCTTAGCAATGAGTAAATCAAATTACTATAGACTGGCGCAGAAACTCTTTTTTAAATCCAGTTGAGAATCTGTGGTCAATCTGCAAGGAATGACTTCGTGGAATGGACATACGAAGTACTAACATGTACGCTGACTCATATTTCATTTGGTAAATACAAAAAAAAAGTAAATAGTTAAAATTATTCGTTTTGTTTCAATTAATTTACACAAGGGTGTAACTTCCTTTTATTTCGAGAAAAAATACGAGACGTCAATATTCGATGCGTACGTCTTTTAACTATCATGTCAGCAACTAAAAAATTGGGTGAATTGACGTCACCGCATTTAAGAACCAATCCTGAAATGTTGCTCTTATTTGGTATCCCTCCGCTTGTTTTACGTTTGGGGTTTGTTTGTTTGTTTTTTGTTTTGTTTTGTTTTTTGGGGATTGGGAATGCGGAGACAGTTATTTTTGCTTTTTATATTTTTTTGATCTTATTTTAAGAATTTAAAATGACTACATCATTTGCAATTTTGGCTGTGACTTTTAAAAATAATCCTCACAAACATTGACTGAATTAGACATTTTAAAAAGCATCGTGTAAATCGGTTTAGGAATGAAATAGTGGGATTACCTCGACTTGTCTATCAGAGGAGTGTGCCTGGCACCCTCTAGGTGGCGTTGTATATAAAGCTGCGTAAAAGGTAAGGACATAAGCTTTCTTTTACTTTCATTGTCCTCTTCAAACCCAGGATGCGCTGTAATGACAAGACGTGTCTCGTTTTAAGCCCAACACCCACCCCCACATCCACCTCGAGAAGACTTCGTCCTCCGGGCGAATTGACTTTTAGTTTTCACCAACTGGATAGCACATCATGCGCGCACCGCACGCACGCACACATACACGTACACACCTACATCACGCACACTCGCGCGCACGCACACACATATATGTATATATACACACATGCACATATACACAGCATACACACACAGAGACATACACGCGCACGCACAGACACACATATTCGCGCGGGAGTACACACACACACACACACATATATATATATGCACATACACACGCATACATACACGCGCATACACACACATATAAGACACACACGCACATGTACACGTACATACACTAGATCTAGTCACATAAAGACATTTCATAATTTTCTCTCCTATGTTGTACTATTTACGTGTTGAATTCATATTTCTTGATCATTTTTAACAGAATTTCTTATAAAATAAAACAAAAATCAAACTGAACAAGATTTGCTAAGACTTTTCAGACATTAAATTTGCTGAGCTCTGATTATCCTGTGGCGGATTTAACAATTATTTTTATCCGATTCCAAATCAATTATCTTCCATCAACAAAAAATATAAGCCTGTCAAATTTGAGTTAAAGCAACGAACAAAAAAGAAAGCTGAACTTAGGTTCAAAGAATCAAACAAATGCATTGAATAAAAAGAAAGAAAGACAAAATTGGAGTTAAATATAAAGTAGCCATAATTATTATTTTAACAAATAATTTTGAAAAAATTAAGGTTTATTTTTGAAGACGTCGTAAGATGAAATGGATACTTCTAAGTGGAAAAGAAGTGACGGAGAGTCACTGGAGAAAGGAAGCGGTTGGTATATTTGGAGAAAGGAAGCGGTTGCTATATTTGGAGAAAGGAAGCGGGTGGTATATTTAGAGAAAGGAAGCGGATGGTATATTTGGAGAAAGGAAGCGGGTGGTATATTTAGAGAAAGGAAGCAGTTGGTATATTTGGAGAAAGGAAGCGGATGGTATATTTGGAGAAAGGAAGCGGGTGGTATATTTAGAGAAAGGAAGCGGTTGGTATATTTGGAGAAAGGAAGCGGGTGGTATATTTAGAGAAAGGAAGCGGGTGGTATATTTAGAGAAAGGAAGCGGGTGGTATATTTGGAGAAAGGAAGCGGATGGTATATTTGGAGAAAGGAAGCGGGTGGTATATTTAGAGAAAGGAAGCGGATGGTATATTTGGAGAAAGGAAGCGGTTGCTATATATGGAGAAAGGAAGCGGATGGTATATTTAGAGAAAGGAAGCGGGTGGTATATTTGGAGAAAGGAAGCGGTTGCTATATATGGAGAAAGGAAGCGGGTGGTATATTTAGAGAAAGGAAGCGGTTGGTATGTTGGTCCGCAAACAGATATTGAATAACAGAACAACAAACAAAATGGAAACTTGAGTAAAAAATATATTGTCAAGTTTATTTTTGTTAAAGAAAATGCAACAACAAAAAATAAGGTTACAGTGCACAAGGCAAAAAATAACTCATTCATGTAGAAATATGTTGTCCTGAAAAGGACAGTTTTGATTGATAGTCGCTGGAAAGAGTTGTCCTGAAAAGGACAGTTTTGAAATCAGTGAAGAGTGTTATCCTGAAAAGTTGCTGCTGGCTAGGATGGCTGGAGTGGGAGGCCTGCTGGAGATGACTGGAGGGACGGCCGATGCCAAGCTGAAGATGATGCTTGGCTGGCTGTAACTGCTGCGGATGGTTGGAGCCGTGGGCTGGATGTCAGCTGCTGCAACAGATACTACACTTTGATCCTAGTCATCTTGACCGCGAAACGCTCGGATATTTACCCATGCTTCCCCACTGAGACGGGATGCGAGACAAGGACAGGCTTAACGTGGGAACCTGAGTGCGTACACTCAGGCCAAGTACTAAAATTACCCAAGCCCCAGTAAACGATGAGAGGGTGCAGCCTCGGGCAGCTTGTGGAACTCCCTTCCGGCTTAGTACTTTCTGGTTTCATGCTTTCCGGCTAGCTTTAAATTTAAATGCAATATCAATCGCTATTTACTGACTTCCTCGTTACTCTTTTTGTTCTCACTCCTTAAAGCATTAATAAAATCTGCCAACACCATTTTATCTAAGGTTTGTTTTTTTTGTCGTCTGACGATCGCTTAGCATGGCGATTTGGACCTGAGTCTCTAAGAGCTATTTGGTTTGTTAATGTTATTGCTCTGTCTTAGTCTAACTTTAGAGTTTTGGGGCACTTTAGGTTTTGCGTTGTTAGGTTTCAGTTGATTTCCTTTTTTTCTTTTGTTGTGCTTTCGTTTCCTGATATTTTTCTTGATTTCTTTTATTTATGTGGGGGTGCAGTTTTGGTAAGGTTGTTTTTGGACGCTTGAACAATAGCTTGAGTTTGTTTTTGTATATATTTGTTGTGACCGAGTAATTGGTTAAGAAATAACAAAACAAGAGGTTTCAGATAAGTAGTGTATTGAACAGTAAATACAACAGAAGTGTGTTTCACGTCTTGGGGCTGTGTCGGTTGACCAGCGTTCAGTCTATATCAATGTTGATATTTAGTAGCCACCCACCAGGGTACATGTGGCACAAGGTCAAGTTTAAAGTGGTTTATCTGAGCCCGTAGGCTCTGTCAAAAAAATCCCCGTAGAACCCGCATAAACGACTTCGGGTCTGTCTACCTCCCCGGACGAGACTCTGTTGTTTCGCACAGCCTCGTCTGGGTTCCTCTCTGCCCAAGACAAAGACTTCGACAGGAGCTGCGAACAGTCACAACCTCGGTAGAACAGTCTATATCACTATTGATTTTCCAAGCATAGCTTAGATATGGCACAAGGCCGAAATTAGGGAGCACCCAGTGAGAATCGAACTCAGTACTCAGCCGTAATTGTTCTAGCAAGACAAACTTGCTAACCATTACACCACCTCTAGATGCCCTAATGATTTCCCAAGCGTAGCTAAGATGTGGCACAAGGCCGAAAGTATGAGACACCCAGTGAGGATCGAACTCACTACTCAGCCATAATTGTTTCTAGCGAGACAAGCTTGCTAACCATTACACCACGTCGAGGTGCCCTAAAGATTTTCGAAGCGTAGCTTAGATGTGGCACAAGGCCGAAAGCATGGGGCATAGTCTGTATCACTATTTCTCCCGAGGCTTACTTTCCTACTACTTTATAGTTAGGGGAAGAGTCCACAATAGTCTCATTAGAGGGAAGACACCACAACAATATTTATATATACTTTTAAAATGTCCGTTTTTAAATTTTTGATATAAAAAAAAGCTGTTTGCCTTTAGATCTGCTTTCGCCCTCTTTATTTCTCTCTCTCTCTCTCTCTCTCTCTCTCTCTCTCTCTCTCTCTCTCTCTCTCTCTCTCTCTCTCATTGGTTATCAATTATTAGCTTTGTTCCAAATGTTTTACGATTGTAAATTTTTGCATCACGGTCTTATAAAGTTTTTTTTTAATTTTATTTAATGAAAAGACGTGTGGCGAGCCGATGAATGTTCATACATGCGCGTCTGTCCAAACAGAGATATGTCTTGACTGTTACACGCCAAGTGAACATTTTTAAATTACTTCCTTTGGTAAACTTTAAAAGCACTTCCCTAATTTTTCTCTTGTTAGTCAGGTAATTACATAAAGAATTTCAGGTGGGTAAGTTTTAAACTGTGCACAGGTAACAGTTTGAAAGATCAGGATTGTTTTAGACATGAGAATTCACTGCTGAAAACTTCTCGGTCCGGTCTATTCCTATTTATAAATAAATAAAAAATAAATAAATAATAACAAAACTAACCAGACATCAGATTTTTTTAAAGAGTTTCTTGGTTAGTCCGAGACCTTAACGGCACCTTTTCATATATTGCAATGGGATTAATCTTAAATATATTTATTATTTAACCAAAAAAGCAAAACACAATTTTTTTAAATTTATTATTTTAATGTTGGGGCACTTCAGCGTGGTATAATGGTTAACAAGCTTGTCTCGCTAGATCAATTACGACTGAATAGTGAGATCGATCCTTACTGTGTGCCCCGTACTTTCAGCCTTGTGCTACATCCAAGTTACTCTTAGAAAGCCACTAGACACTTCAACATGATGTAATGGCTAAGAAGCTTGTCTCGCAAGATCATTTACCACTGAATAGTGAATTCGATCCTCAGTCGGTGCCCCAAACTTTTGACCTTATGCCACGCTTAGAAAATTACCTTTATTTATTAGTCTTGGGCATGACATGAAACTGTGACCAATAATGGCGTTTTAACTTGGAGAGTTAGGATACGCAGAACCATTATTACTTAGTGCTGATTTTTGGTTAAGCACCTGTTTGCAACATTGCCAGGGTTACGTTTTTACCCATCCAACAAACATATTTTTGTGTATTTTTTTATGGATATGTGTGCGTTGTGTAGAAAGATGATCGACCTTCGCTACCCTAAATTGTTGAACATGGAATCTTCCATTAACAATCAGAAGAGTCGTAAAGTGTGTCGCGTTAAAGACAGTATTCGTTAGTATTTTATTACACTGGTCAACACGATTTTTGATGCCAAGAAACACATTTTTTTAGCTGATCTGATGGTACTGATTCCGAAAATGACCCTAGTTTTTCATGGTTAGCTACCATCTTTGCTGTACTGAAATTGCTCATTTTGGGAAAAAATATCAAATTACGATCTTGGCTGATCGCAAAAGTTAGTTAATAAAGATCGTAGAAACCCGTCAATTTTCAGGTAGGCCGATCAAATTATGTCAGCCAGTTGAAATAAACTATTTTTATAAGAAAAAAGTGTTTTTGAGTCAAACATTTTAAAATAGAAGTACTGAATTTTTTCAATTTATCACCTAAATTCAAATTAACTGATAAACTTTATCAGTAATACACTTTAGTAAAGCTGATAATTAAGGTGGCATAAAAAAATGAAACCCTAAAATCTTCTGTTTGATATTCATAAATTTATCTCAGCATTTTTACCCTTCAGCATTCCGCTACCAGATTTTTTATCAATTTAAGTTTGTGTGCAAATCTGTGCAAAAAGCGGATCACAGAGCTTATCCAGCTTCATACATATTTCCAGAAAACCTCAACTTCTTATTAGTCACTTAATATTTAAATCATGTTCTCAACTACGTCCGAATAACATCGACCTAGTTCTTGACCTGACTAAAAAAAATAATTCCGCCCAAAATCTGTCAATGCCTTTCACGTGATTAAGAAAAAGCTCCGAGATCCGCTTTTTGCACAGAAATCGACATTGATAAAAAAAAGTTGTAGTGAAATGCTAAATTAGTTTGTGTATTTCAGAAAATAACTACAATAAATCTTGCCACTAAAAGAAAATGTTCACCAAAGAATAAAATTCCGTTGAATAGAACTGAGTGAGAAAATTTCTTTGAATTATGTCCTGAAATGCTGAAGATATTTTCAGTAAACTTGTAGCTCCAGAAGACATTTTTTAAGTATTTTTCTTGCTGGTGAAGAATTGGAAAAAACTGGAATATCCAAGTTAATTTTTTTAGCGTAACGACGATGTGTCTGGTTGACTTTTGATTTGTCACACTGATGGGATACATTCACGCTTCCTATTTATTCGGCTCCAGACTGCCGTGCAAAAATATTGGCGGCAAAACCTGATTGCATAGGTGTCATTCATATTTATTATTATTTAGCCAATCAGCAATCAGAAAAATAGCACGGTCTGTGTGATCCACTCTTTGCACAAAAATGTTCACTTTCTTAAGAAGACATATAATTGCATTATTTTTTTAACCAATGATTTCTTGAGAAGAAATTTAAAAAGTGAAGCGGAACGCTAAAAATCCATCAAAATTGTTAGCGGGTCAAATTTACCAGGAAAATATAACTTCTCATCAAAAGTGTTTATACCCGCTACACACGGTATATGAGATTGCACGTTACATGAGTATATACGGTAATTTATTTAATTTTCAACAAAAATTTCTATTTTCGTCTTGTCTGTATTTTTTTTTTTTTTTTTAATTTGTATTTCAGAGCAAATTATCTGTGGCGACAGAAAAATGCCCAGTCATCGATGTGATCCGGCCATTTTCATTTGCAACGCTCGACATTATGCTTCGATGTGCCCTTTCTTACACGGAAGATATACAAGCCGAAGAGTAAGTGGTCACAAATACGATTGACTTGACATTCTTCTTTATTTACCATGTTCCCTCGGGACGTAAACGATCATGACTCTCCACAATTTCCTGTCTTTTGTAGCTCTTAATAAATTTTATCTTTTTGTTATCTCTCCTAAACCTTGTCCCACCATTCATTTACTCAAGCTCATTCTTCTTTTTCTATGTGCTGTGTCCCTTCAGGACATTGGAGATTATGGCTCTCCACAATTTCCTATTACTTTGTAGCTCTTAATAAATTTTATCTTTTTGTTATCTCTTCTACCATTCATTTACTCAAGCTCACTAAGTATGGTAATTTTCTAAGGGCAGCTTAGACGTGGCACAAGGTTGAAAATATGGAGCACCCAGTGAGTATCAAACTCACTACTCAGTTGTAATCTAGCAAGACAAGCTTGCTAACCATTACACCACGTCGAGACACCCTAGGATTTTATAAGCGTAGCTTAGATGTGGCACAAGGCTGAACGAATGGAGCACCCTGTGAGGATCGAACTTATTACTCACTTGTAATTGTTCTAACGAGACAATCTTGCTAATTACACCATGTCGAGGTGCCTAAAGCTCACTTATGCATTGTTTTCCTCTGTCTTTCTTGCCTTCAATCTGTCCTGTGAGTATCAGATTTTCCAAGCCCCCTTTCCTCTTAATGAGCTCTAGAAATTTCAACTGCCTCTTCCTAATGTGAAGTATAAGTTTCCTTTTTGTTTCCATTTTCTGTAAAACTTTGTTGTTGCTCATATTTTTTTGTCCATAGTATCCACAGCATCCTTCTGTAGAACCACATTTCTGTTTGTTCTTCATCACTGTCATGTAGAAGAACAGAAAACATTCATTTCCATGCAGAGGATAGATGAAGCTATTGGAAGATTTGAAGAAAGTGAAAAGATTCAATTGTCAATAAGCCATCAAGATGACTTGTTTTTGTCTCACTTCCATATACACCAGACCTATAAAGCTAAACATTATAAAACGTTAAGATTTAGATCTCAAACTTAAAAAAACGATTAACTTTCAACACTCTGCATTATTTAACAGTGTTATTTCCCCATTCCATTCTGACAGGCTCTTGATTTCAATGACCTAATTCTTGCTTTCAATCAAGATTATTTTTACTGTTGCTATAGCAGGACATGACAACACAAGTATGCAATTCAAACACTATAGTTTTTTATCATTTCACCCCACGTGAGTTGTTAAAGCCACTAGTACACCCAACTTACAGAAATTGAAAGAGAAGACTGAGAATAAGTAGGATTATGGAAAAGACAAAAAATAAAGAGGGTTCAAGAAGACAAAAACAGGACAATTGTCATTACATTTAAATTTTTGAAGATTGGACTTATCAGAGAAGTAAGGAAATGGAAGGGAGGTCCACAGGTGGGAAGAAAAGTGTTATGGTCCGGTTTCTTGTACCACGGTGATAGTCCAAGGTAGAACCAATAATGAAGAACTCGAACACGGATATGGAATAACACAGATATATTACAAACAGGAATATATACAGGGAAAGAGAAAGTGTTAGTACGAACAATCAGGTTTAGCCGTAATTGTCTGAACGCGACTCTGTTTCGGACTGCCTCTGACACGACTGACTGACTCGCTCGCTCGCTCGCTCGCTCTGACTGACTGACAGACTCTTGACAAACCTCACTCCAGACTTCAGACTGAACTCCCTGCTTCCTCTTGAAGCGCAGTATTTATTGCGTATGGAATAGTCCATTATGTTATTAGGAGTAAGGTCCCATAACACACCCCTCCCGAAAACTTTGCGTAGCAGGGGTTTTTTAATATTTTTTTTTTCTTTGGATATATTTCCAAAGATTCACTAAATTTTCTTTTTCTAGACGATTTTCTTGGTTCTGGCATTATTTGCGGTCTTGTTATATGAAATGTGTCAAAAATCGTGTCCAATACCTCTTCTTGAGGTGAACCGTTAGCATCCTGTAACGGTCTCTTCCTTATTTGGTTTACGTGTCTTCTGTGTGAGAATTATTTTCCTTGTACTATGTACATCATATTGCCAATTCTTTTTTCAATTATCCCTTGTTCCCAGCAAAAGGTATTATTTTTGTATGCCTTAAAAAACTTTTTTCCCCTGGGAGGAATTTTCTTTTTGATGTGTAGGACTGTGTTACTTGTTTTGTTTTAATTGGTAGTAATTTATCGAACGCTGATCTGATTTTCCTAGCAAACATGATATCTGCTGGTGATAATGTTGATGGTGTCGCATTATTTGGCGTTATTCTATATACCTGTAGGAATTGCTGTAATGCTTTCTCCGTAGGCACATCGTACGCTTTTCGTAATGCTCTTTTGAGAGTATCTACGAATCTCTCCGCTTGTCCATTTGATCTTGGATGATAAGGCGGGGATTTTATATGTTTTACTTGATAGATTTCGCAAAACTCTTGGAAATCTGCTGACGTGAATTACGTTTCGTTATCTGTTACTAAACAGTCCACTACGCCAAACCGAGCGAATAGCTCGTGGAGGAAATTTATGGTCGTTTCTGTAGTAGGATTTTTGCACCGAAACACCTCCGGCCATTTACTGTAGCTATCAATTATGATTAAATAGTAGAACCCGTCAATTGGTCCTGCATAATCAGCGTGTATTCTTGACCATGGACGATCAGTTTCAGGCCAAGGCTTATGTATGATTGGCGGTGCTTTAGTTGCTAAATTACAACCCTTGCACATTTCCACCATTTGAGAAATATCCTGGTCCATATTCTTCCAATATACATAGCTTCGCATTAGCGACTTCATTCTATTTTTACCCGGGTGTCCTCTGTGGAAATCCTTTAGGATCCGTTTTTGTAAAGTTTTGGGAATTACAACCCTTTCGTTGTAAAGTAGCACATTATCGCATAGAGAAAAGATGTCCGAAATTTTCTCATTTTTTCTGCTATTTTTGCTTTTGTTTCATTAATAAATTCGTCATTTTTGGCTTCATTTTTTATGTCTTGCAATGTGACTGGGAGGTTTCTGACTCTACAACAGAGTACTGTTCTTATGTCTTCTTCATTTCTAAGGGCTGCGATTACCGTATCTTCCAATGGCTCTGTCTTTGTTGGTATAAGTCTCGACAGACCATCCGCGTGCCCGATTCTTTTCGTTGGTAAATATTCCAATCTGAAATTATAGTTCAGAAGAATCGTTCCCCATCTAAGTAGCCTATTTGCCGTGTACACCGGTAGACCTTTTTTTGAACCAAAAATTTTTATTAACGGTTTGTGATCCGTCTGCAAAGTAAAGTGTCTACCATAGACGTATCTATGGAATCTTGTTACTGCGAAGATAATTGCTAGAGCTTCCTTCTCAATTTGTGAATAGTTTTTCTCCGCTAGTAGTAGGGTTCGAGAAGCATGTGCGATAGGTTTTATTGTCCCATCTGGCATTTTATGTAATATACACGCTCCAATACCGTAGGCGCTCGCATCACTTGCTACAATAATCTCTAGTTTAGGAACATAGTGTGCCAAAAATAAATCCGATGTTAATGTCTTGATTATTTTTCAAATGTTTCCTGGCATTGCTCTGTCCACTGCCAAACTTTTTCTTTCTTTAGCAGTTCGTTTAATGGTGCGCGAAGTTTATGCATTTGAGGTATGAATTCCTGGTAGTAATTCACTAATCCAAGAAAACTTTGTAGTTCTGTTATGTTCTTAGGAACTGGCATCTTTTTTATTGCTGTACACTTCCCAGGATCTGGATGTCTACCATCTTGGTCTATTATATGGTCAAGATATTTAATTTCCTTCATGAAAAAATCACACTTATTTTCTTTCACTTTGAATCCGTAGCTTTGAATTTTCTTAAACACTTTTGTACATGTTGTCAGTGTTGTTCAATGCTTTCGCTATTAATCAATATGTCATCCAGATATGCTATTGTGTATTCTAGTCCTGCCAGCATCGTATCCATTGTCTGCTGGAAAATAGCCGGCGCTACTTTAATTCCAAATGGTAGTCTTTGGTATCTGTACAATCCCTTGTGTGTTTATGCATAGTAGTTTTGAACTTTCTTCATCGACTGGAATTTGCAGGTACGCCTCACTTAAATCTATTTTTGAAAAATATTTTCCGCCATTTAATTTAGTGAATACTTCTTCAGAACTAGGTAGCGGATAGTGGTATTCCTTTATTGCTGCGTTCAAACCTGTAGAAAAATCAGCACAAATTCGAATTTCTCCTGATTTCTTTTTAACGTAGACCGTCGGTGCTGCCCATTTGCTGTACTCTACTTTTTTCAATATGCCCGCATTTTCGAGTCTAGATAATTCTTGGTCAATCTTTTCTATTGACGCAAACGCTACACTCCTTTTTTTTTTTTCTTAAAATAGGTTGAACGTTATACTATATTTTGATATTAGATGCCATTTTCTTGCATCTTCCGAGACCTGCCGAAAATACTTCGGGGAAACTCGTTTTTAGATTTCCTTTTAATTTGTCTGCCTCGGTTGATAAGCTTTTTACATTCTGGCCGTAGGTGCTAATAGGAAGATTCCACAATTCAAATTTTTGCATCCAGTCTGTCCCGAATAGGTTTTCGATATTTCTTAAGACGTACATCTTTTAGTTTTTTCATCCCGTTAAATGTTACGTTTGTGATTATTTCACCCTCAAATTTTATCTTTCTCCCCGTAACTGATCTCGCAATTTTATCTTTTTTTAACATGACAGGTTTGTTCAGTTTTCGCCATGTTTGTAGATTTATGATAGTTAAGTCTGAGCCAGAATCCAGCTGTAGCATAACTTTCCTGTTTTGCATTTCAACTTGTACATATTTTCTTATATTAGTCTCATCTCTTTGGTCGGTCCTCGTAATTCTTATTCTGCTTTCTTTTCTATACCAACAGTGAGAACTTTTGTGACCAATTTTTTTTTACATGATAGACAAGTTTTAGCACGATATGTACAGTCTTTAACCCAATGCCAAGACCCACAACGATAGCATGGACTTGGTGGTAGTTTCTTTTTATGTTGATTATAATTAGAAAATTTTGTTTTACCTGTTCTTGAGGCGGGAAAATCGGTTCGGTTTGTTCGTGAGGAGGGAAAATGTGTTTGCTTTGTGTGTGAGGAAGGAAAATTTGTTTGTTTTCGTACTTTGTGTATGTATGCTATGCCAGCTTGTTCTATGTCTTTAGAGTCTTTTTTACGCTGACGCATCTCTGGCAGTCTTCGGTTAGTTTTTGAAGTGTCAGATCTTGTTCATTTTCCAATTTAGTAAGTAGTCTACGTCTCATTTCTGCGTCTTTGGTCGAAACCAGACTTTGGACGTAAATTAAGCATTTGAAGTTGTCAGCGCTGAGTTCCGATAATCTGAAGTCGTCACAATATTTATTAACAATGGATGCGAAAGTTACGTAATCTTCGCTATCCTTTTTTGTAAGGTTCATGAATTTCAATCTTTTATGAAATAGTGAAGTATTATGGCTGAAAAGTTCCGTTAGCAATTTTATAGATTCTTTGAACATTAACTCGCTTGTTTTTCTGGGAAGGATATAATCAACGAATTTGATATATTCGCCTGTGCCTAATTTTCTTAATAAAAGGCGTACTTTACGTGCGTCTGACCAATCTTTGCAGTCAAAATCATATAGATCTTCATACCTTCGGAAGTAATTTGCAAAAGTTTTATCTTCGTCGGGTGCGTACTTGAAATCTTCGATATTACTCCAAATAGCGTATTGAGAGAGAACTGCTTCGTTCTCGGGTTTTTGCTCCTTATTTGCCATTGCACGTATCAATAATTCTTGCATTTCCAGATGTTTCTGTTCGTACCTTTGTTGTTGTTCAAATCTTCCATGTTAACGTATTTTCTTGTGTAACCTGATATTCTGTAGCCTGTGCTCTCAAAAAAACTTTCCTTTGTTGTCAGTGAAATTTGATAACAAGAAAAGAAAATTTTTCTTTTTTTTTTTTTTCTTTTTTTTTTTAGAATTTTTATCGTCGTCCACTGTTACGTTTATTTTTCTTTAAGGGTTTTCCAGATCGCCACTTGTTATGTGTGACGTATAGCAAAAAAATAAGTCCTCCGTGTATAGAGTTCGTATTTCCTTTTTAGGGGTTTCTACGTCGTCACTTGTTATGTTGACGAGAGAGGATTTTGTTGTTTATTCACGTGTGAGTTCGAATCTTCGTCGCCACTTGTTATGCGCGACGGATAGCAAAAAAAAAAAGGTATATCCTCCGCGTAGAGAGTTGGTTTCCTCGTCGCCACTGTTATGGTCCGGTTCCTTGTACCACGGTGATAGTCCAAGGTAGAACCAATAAAGAAGAACTCGAACACGGATATGGAATAACACAGATATATTACAAACAGGAATATATACAGAGAAGTAGAAAATGTTAGTACGAACAATCAGGTTTAGTAGTAATTGTCTGAACGCGACTCTGTTTCGGACTGCCTCTGACTCGACTGACTGACTGACTCGCTCGCTCTGACAGACTCCTGACGGACCTCACTCCAGACTTCGGACTGAACGGTATTTAGTCACCTCACCCCTCACGTGGGCATCATGTGGCACAAGGCCGGTTTAACGGAGGATCTTCGAGCCCGTGGTCTCGGCCAAAAATATGCCCTTTGAACCCGTATAAACGTGTTCAGGGTCGGTTTACCTCCCCGAAAGATACTCCGCCCTTCGGCGTAGCCTCATTCGGGTTCCTCCCCGCCCGAAGGCTGTGAGTTCAACCGATCAGCCGATCAGCCGGTCGCCCGACTTCGGGCTGAACTCCCTGCTTCCTCTTGAAGCGCAGTATTTATTACGTATGGAATAGTCCGTTATGTTATTATGGGTAAGGTCCCATAACGAAAAGAAACTGTTGTAGAAGTAGAAGTATCAGTTGCTTTTAGCTAGTTCATCAGTAAAACAGTAGAAGCTAATTGCCAATCTAGTCACATACTTAAATTCATGTAGTCCGGACACTGAGTGGTTGTCAGTCTCATCTACAGTGGACAAACATATATATTTTGAATAAAACTGTCTGCAGAGTGCTAATGGTTAAAAAAAAACATGGAGAAAGAAGAGAAGGATTCAAAAAAACAAGCCAATAATGTTATCATAGGATGTGCAGGTGGTGTAATGGACAGTGGCTCAAAACAATAAATCAGCAAGTCAAGTTCAACGTACAACCAAATTTGTTATATTCACTTTCGTGCAAATACCCTTGAAAAAAGGTTAAATAGTAAGGCAGACGCTATTCTTTAGCCTTAGATATAAAGCAATATGATAGGATAGCAAGAACAATAGAAGAGTAATCAGGAAGACAGTAGATAACGATTGACATTGCATTTAAATTTTTGAAGATCAAAGTTGACAGGAAAGCAAGAAGCCGGAAGAGAGTTCCAAAAGCGAAAATTGAGCGAGAACAATAGAAAAGTAATCAGGAAGACAGTAGATAACGATTGACATTGCATTTAAATTTTTGAAGATCAAAGTTGACAGGAAAGCAACAATTCCACAAGTGAGAAGTGCCAAATAAGAAACTGTCAGCATAGAATTTACAGTTATATTTAGCCATTTCAACATTCAATGGTAACTTGCCACCAAATGTCGAACCGTGTTTAAATTCATGAAGTCTAGGTAGCAAAGTGAAAGTTTATCAGAATAATTAGCATGAAAAATATTTCTAGAACAGTCACAGGGAAACCACATTAAGGTGGTGGTAAACTGACTGATGCCGAGATGTCAGGTCAGGACCAATAACATTGCAGGTTCTTCTTTAAATTTTATCAAGAATCTCTAAATATATAGCAGGAGCACCGGACCAGATGTGACAGCAATATTCAAAGCAAGGACTAATGGTAAATTTATAAAATATTTAAGATAAATTCTTGCAATAAAAATTGTGTAACACAACACAGTGAACCAACTTTCGTACTTTTGAAATCCGACTGATTCGGCAACAGTTGAAGATTTTCCCCCCTAAGCTATTGCCATACTGGTGAAAGCAAAGCAAATTTTTACGTACTTATTCAGTGAATAAACACACCACTGACTGACAATGGTCAATTCGGAAGGAGCTTGTAATATTAGTAGTATTAACCATTGTTTACAATATGCTTGAGGATGAAATGGAAGTGATGTCTTTAATTTAAGTACAAAATTAAATTAGGGGCTTTTAGCTTCCATTTTTGAAACATGGTTGGAACTGTGTAGCGAAAAACCATATTTTAAGTCTATTAACTTATAATATATATATATATATATATATATATATATATATATATATATATATATATATATATATATATACAGAGAGAGAGAGAGAGAGAGAAATAATATATATATATATATATATATATATATATATATATATATATGAAGAAATATACTCTGAAGGTGTGCTATATTTATGGGATAAAGTGCTCAATATCAGAGATAGAGCGTGTGTAGATGTGTGGCCTGATGATTGCATCTAGCATGAAACAGCCTGTCGTCTCTAAATGTTGACTTCAATGTTCACTTTTATATATATTTTATATATAAAATGTGCATATATATATATATATATATATATATATATATATATATATATATATATATATATATATATATATATATATATAGGCACATTTTATTCAATATGGCAGACAAGGTGCTTTGATTTAGTTTTTTATACAATTTCTCATCTGATCAATTATTTTTCTTTTTGGATGATAAATTATATAAAAACTATCCAATTGTTCTTTTTATCCGAGCCCTTTCGGCTATACATTTAGCCATTTTCAAGGTTGAAATATATTAACTGTTAACAAGAAATTGATTGTTGTATGTATGGATTTAAATAATGTTTTCATTTTCAAAGCACGGACAAGATATTGTGTTCATGTTTCATAGTTGATATTATTAAGTGTTGGTTATTTTTTGTTTTTCTTAATAAGGCTTCCATTATTTTTTAGCTTTTTTTGCATGTAGATGATATTAGTGTTGTCAACAAGTATGTTACAAATAGGGTCTGGTAGAACATTCGGGGAGTTTTTATATAATTTATCATCTGAAAAAAAAATTATTAGATCACATGAGAAATTGTATAAAAAACTAAATCAAAGCAGTTTGTCTGTCGTATTCAATGAAATGTGCATGAAAGAAGGGTTGCTGCCTAAATTCACAAATATATATATGTGTGTGTGTGTGTGTGTGTACTTGTGTGTGTGAACAGTAAAAAAAATTCAAATTTCAGACACACTGGGTTGTTTATTAATGTTTGTTTTATTATTTAAATTAGGTTCCTCGACTAGTTTCGGCTGGTATGGCCATCATCAAGAGAAAAACTTCCTGTTTGTTAGTAGCAATGAACCACAGGGGTCAAAGACTGCCTCTGAAGAAAGTGATCTTTATCTGTAGTTTTCATTTGTTTTTTTATCATTAATTTTTCATCTGTGCATGTATTGGTCAAAAGGCCTCGTTCACGTTCTTTTAAGGAGAGGCTGGGAGTCTCAGATTTACTTCCTTAGTCATTTTGATAATTTTATTGATTGCTGGGAAGAGGATGTGCGTGGTGTATGTTATCTTTTAGTTTCCTGGTGTGGGGATGTGTGTATGCGTATATATTTGTGTTAAGTGTGTTTATGTGGGAGATCCCAACACCTCTGTCTGCAAGTATTTCTGTCTGTCTGTCTGTGTATATATATATATATATATGTGTGTGTGTGTGTGTTTAAGGTTTTCTATATTTATGATATAAAGTGCTCAATATCAGAGATAGAGCGTATGTGAATATAAAAGTGAGCATTGAAGTCTCTTGCATCTGAGTGTTAATGTCAATGTCCACTTATATTTAAAGAAAAACCTAAATATTTTATTTCCTCAGGTCACTTTTCATGAAACTTTTCTAAATTTGCTTCTTTGAAGGGAACACCATCCTTACGTGACGGCTGTAACAACAATTGGGGACTTGTTGGCAAAAAGAGTTGTGTGAGTTTTTATTTTTTTTTAGAATGAAATCCATTTTTATGCTTTGAAAAATTTCTGTTCACTTTAAAACATTTATAGCAAATAATACAGTGTCCAAAAGATGAAATTAGTCTGTTTGGTTCAGGTGTTAGTGAGAAAGAAAACAAGAAACTTATGTATTTTACAAGTTTTTAATAAAATAAGCATATAAAAAGTAATAAAAAAAGAGTTTTTGCTTTTTGGACTTACAAGAGTTCCTTTTAACTCTCCATTGATATAACTTTGAATCTGGCAACATTCTGTAATAGAAGAATTCCCTTACATAGTCTATGCCTTCTTGCCTATGCCATGGTGGGTGCAAAACAAAAATTGTCGTTCGTTCAGAATTTGCACTTTATATACACCAGCATGACTTCAACATTAGGGACTGAATTTGGGCCAATGAGCTAGACTTCTTCTATTTAATGTGTACAACACCCTCAAAATAAGAGGCTTCACTCCTGCTCTTCCCTGTCCTGACGCCTGGGGCTTCAGAATACGCCAATTGCACTTCTGTAGAAAGGTAAGACACCCCACCTAAATGAGGCGTCCTGCGTAAGACGATAAACTACGTCCAACAGCAAGGCCTCTCATTGGGAGGTTTTGAGGGGCGTGGAACCACCTCTTAATTGTTGGTCTTCCCAGGTCCACCATGACCCAGGGTGGTAGCACCTGTTAGGGTCCCAGCTATGGACAAATAGTTAACCCCACAAAAGGGGTCAAAAGACTATGAAAAACAGGTTGGCATTAAATAATCCATTGAGGTTGATATACCGTAAAACAAAACAAACCAAGCAACATTTTTATTTTGTTTTTTGCTTGTTTGCTTAACAACACATCAACTCCTTTCTGGTTTATTTAATGGTGAAATTTAAATTTCTTTGGAGTAATAAAAATATGATGTATGTTATTCTGCTTTCACAATTGAATACATGGTAGATGATACTCAGCTTTTGTGCATATACATGTTTGTGTGGACATAATTACTAGAGGCGGTCATATGTGTGTTTTATGTTGTAGTTTTATTGAAGTTATATTTTGGAATACAATTTCATTTCTTTAAGAAATTGTACAATATTATATTGATTAATGTCATCTTCTTCCATGTTGGATGTTTCATAATATTTTAAACAAATTTGGCTGAAGTCGCTACAATTTGTTAGTATGTGTTTATTTTGTATAGTTCTTGTCATGCTGTACAGATTTGAGGTGGTTCTTGTTTTTGAATATAAGAATGTGTTATTATGGCGTGTCCGTTATGAAGTCTGGACATTATTACTTCATCTTTCCTTGTTTTTAGTTTTTCATGTCATTCTTTCATTGTAGGTTTGATGTTTTAGAATTTGTTGTTAGTCAGTGCATAGTTTCTATCGTTCTTTTTTGATAAACCATTCTAATCTACAACATTTTTATTGCCTTCGCAAACTAAATAAAAACTATACAAAAGTGGTGAATGAAGATGTGTCTGTGTAGATTTTCATATTTCTTCATATGTGTGCGAAAGGTAAATATTATCAAAGACTTACATTTTGAGAAGAGTTCTTTGTTAATTTGGTTTAATTATTTTATACTGTGTATTCTCTATGTTAGGTTCAATGAAACATTAGATTTTTCTGGTGGCCAAAAAGACTCCCAAAAGGGTAATGAGACATGCCCTATCTTGAGGGCACCCTGTGGGGAAAAGTGAAAAAAGAGAATAAGAGTTCACGCTCTTTTCTTTATACACTGCTTTGGCAATATCATCTAGTGGTAGTTAGCAGGAGTTCATTATCAGACAAGTGGGGGTAATCCCACAGGTAGATGTTAGAAAAATAAAAAATAAAAAAACATGACATATGCTGATGTCAGGTTAAGTTTCCTTTATCTTCCCAGTTAATATGCACTATGCTTCCTTTTTTTATATGACTCATATTTTGCCCAATCGGTGAAACCTGTTATAGGCAAAGACACAGTCCTCTGGCTAAGACAAGATATACCTCAGGATGTTTAGGCACTACCACATGCAACACGTCATGCCAGACTAGTAAATAAAGACATCTTTTGTAACATTCACTAGCTATCCCTTTCAGGTTCAGAGAGAAGGCATGTAACACATTTCTATACATTCTTCTGACTTCTACCAAGATGATTTTTTTATTATAAATATCTGGGTAATTATTTGATTTTGGTGGTCACATATGACCAGGGTCACTCAACATATATTTAGTAAACTTAACATTATTTTAAAATACAGATAAAAGCAAAATATTAGGTTGGTGCAAAAATAATGTCGTTTTTTGACGATTTTTTTTTTATTATCATTCACCCATTTATCCAACTTTTTTGACTTCCCTATATGCTTTAAATGGCGAACGACTGTTGAGTGGTCGGCCTCGAGTTCAACAGCAACTTCTCGTGTGGTTTTGCGAGGATCGGCTTCAATTAAGGCTTTCAAATGTTCGTTATCAACTGCAGTAGGCCGGCCGCGACCGTCTTCATCTTCGAGGCTCCCGTCACCATTGCGAAATTTCTTGAACCACCGTTGTGCCACACGTTCGTTAGTGGTTCCTGGGCCAAACGCATCATTGATATCACGAGCTGTCTCGGCAGCTTTTCGGCCTAGTTTGAACTGGAACAAGAAAATCGTGTGGATTTGAATTTTGTCCATGCTGTCGAAAAGCCTGCAAAGAAAAATGAATGAAGAGATTGAGAACGGTAACGAATAACACGATTCGATAGAGCGAAAAACGCGCTTCAAAATGATATATAACATGGCTATATATATCAATGAATTAATTCTAAATGTAAAAGTAACATATGTCAGAAAACGACATTATTTTTGCACCAACCTAATACAAAACTCTTTTTGCGTCATTTTTCTTTTACTGCTAGGATCCAGTGTATATGAAATCGAGTGAATAAACCTTCTGAATGTTCTAGATATTAAACTGATTCGTTTTAGCGTTTCTTTATGAATATTTTTTCTTCTTTCAGAAATGTTTTCCATTACAGTGACTGGATTTACAGACTGTCTTCAGATGGACGGAAATTTTATAGAATGTGCAAGGAAATTCACAAATTTTCTGATAGTATCATCCAAGCCCGACAAGAAACTTTGGTAAATCCGTTAGAATCTTTTAACTTTGCGATTATGGCATTAACTAATGATACGGGGAGGGGAAAATGTGCCATGTCCCTTCAGGAAAATCATGGCTCTCTACAGTTTCCTCTTCTTCGGAGCTCTTAATAATTTTTTTGTTATTTCTTCTAAAACTTATTCCACCATTCATTTACTCAAGCTCACCAGGTAGGTTATGCGTTGTTTTCCTCTGTCTCTCTTGCCTTCAATCTGTCCTGTGAGTATCAGATTTTCCAAGCCCTCTTTCCTCATTACGTAGGTTATGCGTTGTTTTTCTCTGTCTCTCTTGCCTTCAATCTGTCCTGTGAGTATCAGATTTTCCAAGCCCTCTTTCCTCATTACGTAGGTTATGCGTTGTTTTCCTCTGTCTCTCTTGCCTTCAATCTGTCCTGTGAGTATCAGATTTTCCAAGCCATCTTTCCTCATTACGTAGGTTATGCGTTGTTTTTCTCTGTCTCTCTTGCCTTCAATCTGTCCTGTGAGTATCAGATTTTCCAAGCCCTCTTTCCTCATTACGTAGGTTATGCGTTGTTTTTCTCTGTCTCTCCTGCCTCAATCTGTCCTGTGAGTATCAGATTTTCCAAGCCATCTTTCCTCATTACGTAGGTTATGCGTTGTTTTTCTCTGTCTCTCCTGCCTTCAATCTGTCCTGTGAGTATCATATTTTCCAAGCCATCTTTCCTCATTACGTAGGTTATGCGTTGTTTTCCTCTGTCTCTCCTACCTTTAATCTGTCCTGTGAGTATCAGATTTTCCAAACCCACTTTCTTCATTATGTGCCTCAGAAATTTCAACTATCTCTTCCTGATTTTAAGTTTAAGTGTCCTTTTTGTTGCCATTTTCTCTAAAACCTCCTAATTGCTCACATGTTCAGTCCATGGTATTCTCAGCATTCTTCTGCAGAACCACATTCATGCATCCTCAAATCTCTTCTTCATCTGGGAGGAGATTGTCCTGCATTCACTGCCATAGAGTAGAACTGATATTACATAACAGTTCAGTACTCATTTTGTGTTTCTAACAATATTTTTCTGTTTTTTTTTTGTTTTGTTTTGTTTTTTTGCTTAGCTTTGGGAAGGCATTTTCTTGCAAATCAATGAAAATTTATTTTAACGTTGGAATAGGGACATGCACTCTTGTGCAAACTAATTGAAACAACCGCTTTAGTTTCCTTTATTTCACCATACGGCCAGTTTTTGACCCACTGGAGTGACAGGGTGTAATCGATTTCTATTTTTTCCTCAGATTAGATCATTTGAAGTGGTGTGCAGTAATATGAATCTATTTTCAGGGTGTGTGATGAAATTTGTTTGGCCTTGAAAAATATTGCATCATCCATGATTGCATCAGATTTTTATCACGCCCAGACACGATTGTCTCAACTGTCAATTAGTTGTCCTACAGTCTTTGTCTGCGATGTACGTTACTACAAAAATAGTAACACTGCACAAACATACTGGCAAGTCTTACCAATGAGCAAATCAAAGTAATATAGACTGGTGCGGAAACTCTCCTGATTTAAATCAAATCAAGAATCTGTGGTCAATCTGCAAGGAAAAATCTTTGTAGAATGAACGTATGAAGTACTAACATGTGAAATGGATTATGTTTCATTGGAAAAATATGAAAGAAAAGTAAATAATAATGGAATTATTCTTTTTGTTTCAATTAATTTTCACAAGGATGTAGTTTAATGGTTAGAGAATTGGAAAACGGCATTAAAGTTACGAGGAAAAGCCCGGACACTCCTTCTGTTTTAGCATGCTGTCTGTTATGTACACTTTTCTGACATTAGGGCATTAAAAGTAATTATTTTGTTTCTTGCAAAAAAGAAATTTTAATAACAATTTTCCCTTCTATCCAAAAGTAGTTTGTTTTTTGAAATCTGTCCTTTCCTGCTCTTTTTTCTTCTTTCCTTCATTTTTCTATGTCTTCCTACCTCCCTCTTTATTCTTCTCAATCTTTCTTTTTCGATTCTCTCGCTTCCTATTACTTCTTCTCTCCCTCTTCCTTTTCCTCCTTTTTCTTCTTATCTTTTTCCATCTTTCTTCCCCTTTTTTCTTCTCCACAATCTTCCCTTTCATACTCTCTTTCTTCTTCCCTTTTTCTTCAACACTGTCTTTCTTTTTCTACTCCTGATTTTCCTCTCTCTCTCTCTCTTTTTCTCTCTTCTCTCCCACTTTCTTCTCTTCTTTCTCCTCTTTTGTCTTTTTTTTCTGCTTTTTTATTCCTCTCTTTCTTCTTCGTTTCCTCTTCCTTCTTCTTTCTCGTCTCCCACCGATGTTCTTTTCTTTGCACACTATTTTTTCTTCTTTGTCCGTTTTTCTTCTCTTCCCACTCTATCTGATATTTACCATGATTAGATTAGCATAATCTGGCACAAGGCCATGAGTGTAAGGGCCCCTGCTAAAGATTGATCTCACTACAATGGTAATGGTCCATAACTTGCTCTCTATAGCAAGACACTCTAAAATATATTTAATAAGCTTAGTTTGACACAAGGCTACAAAAATGGAGGTCTTGGTGAAAATTAAACTTATTCAACTCTCAATGGTTGGAGAAATTCGCTTAACAATAATTCTCTAGTCACAACAAACGGTTACACTCTCAAAGAGTTTCTTAGCTTTGATTATCTACTGGGACTCAAGTGAAAATCATATCTATAAACAATCTACATATAAAATTCTGTGACTTCTGTTAGTCTGTTCATCCATCCGTCATACCCTCTAAAATAGCCATATTGACTGATCAAAACCAAATTTTGGGAAGAAGTACAAACAATTGACAGTTGGTTTTAGTGGGTTTCATAGGGTGCCAGTTCTATGTTGCATGCTCAAGATTAAGAAATCCTAAGAATTTATTTTTCTCTGTTAAAAAGGAAAAATGAAAAAATATTGTTTACATGAAGTTTTATAAAATTAAAGAAATTATTAAAACTCAAAGTATTTTTCCAAATAAATCATTCAAATTTCATCGATTGCTTTGCGAAATTGAACGCAATGTCGAGTTTGTAAATCTCAACAAAAATGTTAGCGATAACTTCAGTAATATTAAATACTGTAAAACACATCAGTGTGTTGGAAAAAATTCTAGGCTGGAAAATGGTCAGTGCGTTATATTACTCCAGAAAGTGCCATAATTCACATATCATACTCAACCTTGACAAGAGTCAGATCAGACCAAAAATGGAATATTGATGGGCTGGAGCTGCACAATTATTTCTTTCCAGCCTTGACAGTCTATATGGTGTTTTGGGTGATGATTTCCCCCCAAAAAAAACTCTCAATCCCTTTCCCACATACCTATCACTAATCTATTGCTAGTCCCATGAGCTACATTCCAAATTTTCAAAATCTTTATGTCAGCCACTTGAAGTCATCTTCCTGCAAGTTCAAACCTTTACAACCAAGACCCACCATGCCATAGACAGAGTGGCAAACAATCCTTATTCCCTTCGTATTCCATTGGTAAGGAGAAAGTTCCATTCGAATAGTTATTTCCCCCAAGAGCTGCTGCTTTATGAAACAAACTCCTAAGATGATGCTTACCCAATAATTACAATCTTAACCCATCGGAGACGACTGTACCGAAAAGTTGAATGCTGAAAATGACGACTGACCCAATTCATCGGCCCAATAATACAACCCCCGATATTAGCTGGATAGTCGTTCTACCAGCCAATCAGATTGCTTCCCGCATTAATTAGCTGGCCGGTCTCTCTACCAGCTAATCTGATTGCTTCTAGCATTTATTAGCTTAGCTGGTCTTTCTACCAGACAATCAGAATGCATCTCACATTTATTAGCTGGCTGGTCTTTCTACCAGCCAATCAGAATACTTCTTGCATTCATTAGCTAGCTGGTCTTTCTACCAGCCATTCAGATTCCTTCTTGTATTTCTTGCACATCTTGGTCATTCAATGATGGTTTCTAAGTTAGGTTGCTGTGTTCTGTGATTTTACATCGATATTTTATGTTCCAAGGGAGGAGGACATGTGGAATGTGTTCCATCTTGGCGCTGAAACTTCAAATAAAGCTCCGTCTTGAAAGGGTTAACGTCTTTAAGTTTCGATCCAATCATTATCTATCCTACATATCCTCATAATCTACACTTCTAACTGCTTTCTCTAACATATGTAAAACTTTATTCAGTCACTCTCTACCTTGAGCGGCTCTTGAGACTTGTACTCCGTGAAGAGTAGTGTAAAAAAATAAATTGATTCTCTTAAATTTTTATTTAATGATATTTATTTACTTAGTCTGGCACAAGGCCACAAAGTTTAAAGTACTCGATGTTCTTAAAAGTTCACCTAGCTTAATAATTTCTGTTTCTTAATTTTAGAAAGCTAATCCAAATATGATGAAAGGCAAGAAAAAACTGGACTTTCTTGATATCCTGGTGACTGCTCGGGACAGCGATGGCGTCGGACTGAGTAACCTTGAGATAAGAAACGAAGTTGATACTTTCATGTTTGAAGGTCAGTTATGTTTACTCTTATAGTTCATGCCATGTTGATTTCATCATATATATATATATATATATATATATATATATATATATATATATATATCCTTGTCTGTCACATTCAGTGAAAGACAAAAGAAAAACTTTTATTTTGTTCTATTCTTTCCATTTGCAGGTCATGACACGACAGCTTGTAGCCTAAGTTGGATGATGTATGCAATGGCTATTTATCCGAATGAACAACAAAATATCTACAATGAAATCCAAAATGTTTTACAAGGCCGAACAGAAGTCACATGGTAACTAATATAAAACAAAATATCTCTTCAAATTTAAATCTCGAAATATATTTTTACATTTAGGCGTGAAAAGTTTTAAAGGTTAGCTTCAATCTGTCTCTATATAAAATCTTTTGACTTCCGTTAGTCCATCCACTAAATATATTTAATAACCTTAGTACAACGCAAGGCTGAAAAATTCTACTATCAATAGTCGGCGAGATTCACTTAGCAATAACTTACCAGTCACAACGAACGTTTACACTCTCAAAGAGTTTCCTTATTTTGATTATCTACTGGGGCTCAAGTGAAACTCATATCTATGAACAATCTATATATAAAATTCTGTGACTTCTGTTAGTTCGTTCATCTGTTCATTATGCCCTTTAATTTAACCATCATTGACCAATCGAAACCAAATTTGGGGGAGAAGTATAAACAGGTGACAGGGTATACAAAATGCAGCTGGTTTTAATAGTGTGTGTAAAAACCGCAAAGTAGGGGTTTTGTCAAAGTATTTTTCCAAAGAAATTAGTTTATTCAAATTGCTTTGCGAAATTAAAAAAAAATGTTGAGTTTGTAAATCTTGACAAAAAATTGTAGCAATAACTTCAGCAATACTAAACACTGTGAGGATTTCAACACGCGGATGAGTGTTGCCAAAAAAATTCTAGTTCTTAAAAATAAAGAAAACATGCAAGAAAATCCTTTTCATTTATAAACATCCAAAGAGAGACTCGTTTTATTTTTACATTTGTATTTTTGCCTCGATTATAGTTAATAAAATAAATGCTTACTGAATGATCGGAGATTGACCACAGTATTTGAATACTGGCATTATTCATTGGTAATTTTGATTGCATAGTGACGAATGCTTCGCCAAAACAGCACTGTTGGCGAAATTGAGCAAGAGAATATGAGACAACAGTCAGCTGACTTTGTGCACCAACCTAAAGTTATTCTATGCATGTGTCGTTAGTAGTCTACTTTGCAGCAGTGAAGCATGGGCAAAATATGTCAAACAGGAAAAATGCATGGAAAGCTTCCATCTCCGCTACCTACAACATATCTTTGGCATCACATGGAGAGACAAAGTTATTAAAACTGTTTTGCTGGAGCAATCAGACTCCTGGAGCCTTCATCTTCTTTGCCAATGTCGTCTTCAATGATTGGGTCACATACATTGAATGAACGACAGGCGTATGCCAAAAGACATCTTGTACGGTGTGCTGGCCATGGGACGCCATCCAGTAGACTGCCCTATATTATGTTTCAAGGATGTTTGCAAGTGTGACCTAAAATACACAGGCATTAACTCTGGTAGCTAGGAACAGCTAGCAGAGGCTAGCACTATGCTGTTCAAGAAACCAACTGTGTGAGATAAGAAGACAAAATAAGTAGAAGAGAAAGCAATATCAAACCTCTATTTTTGATTCCAGCTTTATCTGTTACATCTGCAGAAGAGGGTGTCATGCAAGGATTGGTCTATTAAGCCACTCCAAATGATACTCGCAAAAGGACGTTTGACTTGTACGGTCTTCTTTCAGATAAGAAATATGGCCTTTGCTTCTCTAGGTCAACTGATGATGTTATAACGATTATTGCTAAAAGAGCTTTAGATAAGAATGGTGAAGCTGAAGCTGTTGTTTTGGATATCTCGAAGGCATTTGACGGTTTGGTTTTCTTCGCTTGAAAGGTTATGTTATTTCCAGACAAATTTTTGAACTGATTCCTTATTGAATCGCAAAATGAAAGCTTTTCTGAATGGTCACTCTTTTTGCATTGATGCAGGTGTCCCGCCGCAGGGCTCTCTATCCTAGGACCAACACTGTTCCTAATTTTCATCAACGACCTTAAGGTCAAATTGGCAGCTAATTATCTACTTTCTGTTGTTAACTGGGGCAATGAATGGTTCGTTAATTTTAACATACCCAAAATGAAACAGCTTCTCTTTCAATCGTCTTTAGAGAAATGTTTTTGACTTCCATCAGCATGGCTAATTTCTTTCATCCTTTCTTTAGTTGAATATAAAGTTTCATTGAAAAGAAGGAGGAGGAGGAGGATCTTCTGTAGGAAAACAGAATCTCATTTGAGGGAAGGGGTAAGTTCAGCTGTGAATAAATACTGTTTACTACATTTTAAATTTAAATTTCTATCAAATGTTATCATTTTTCTCATGTGTGTGATTTTTAATACAAGGGTACAATGGTTGAGATGGTTGTGAGTGGCAAAGAAGAGTGGGAGGGGTAACAGGTTTGGGAGTAGCTGGGGTTGTAGAACGGGGTTGTTGAAAGGCCTGTAAGTATAATGATAATGAAAATAAAATGGAATTCTTTCTTTTTGTATGAATTATACACCCGAAGAAGACTGGAAAGTGTGCTGGTCAAAATATTGTGAAAACAACATGACAAAGATGTTCAATTGATCAAACAAGATTTTAAATTGGGTACATTTAGGTATTTGTGATTATAAAAGGAGACATTTTGTGGGGAGCTGTCTGTGATATATCTGGCTAATTAAATGACAGAATGGGAGAAATTTTATGTTAGGCGTTTCGGCCTTAGAAATGACTTCGTCAGAAAAATGTTTTTATTGATGTAATCACATCAAAAACAGAAAGAAATGTAAAATTTGAACAGAAAATTAAGCATCCCTGCGCCTCCAACATTTCTGTTATAACGCAATAATCAAGTTGAAGATCAGATATTGTTATTATTTAAAACCTTTATTTTTGGTAATACCAGCATGTAACCAGCGGATGGGAATGGATTGAATTGGGCCTTGATTTACACGTGTGTTTATGTGTCCACAATTGTTCTAATCCTCCGCAGGCCAAACTCCCCGGTCAAGGCCAATAACTCCATATGGTTATCTCCCTTAGTTAGATCCATCATAACAGTTTCTCACAATATATAATTATAAAAAGCATTTATCATATTATTTTTTGTTCATCTATATATACACCCTGGTGAAAATCATTTGAAACAAAACGAATAATTCTGTTTTTATTTATTTTTTTTGTATTTTTCCAATGAAACCTAAACCAGTGCAGATGTTAGTACATCGTATGTCCATTCCACGAAGTTGTCCCTTGTGGATTGACTACAGATTCTCGACTGGATTTAAATCAGGAGAGTTTCCGGGTCAGTCTATAGTACTTAGATTTGCTCACTGGTAAGGCTTACCAATGTGTTCGTGCAGTGTTAAGATCTTCGTACACTTCCTTGGAGTAACGTCCATCGCAGACAATGGCTGTAAGACAACTAATTGACAGTCGAGACAATATGTGTGTGGGCGTGATAAAAATTTGATATAATAGTGGATGATGCAATATTTTTCAAGACCAAACAAATTTCATCATAAACCCCGAAAATAGATTCAAATTACTGCACACCACTGCAAATGACCTAATCTAAGAAAAGTATAGAAATTGGTTCTAAAATGTCATTCCAGTAGGTCTAAAACTGATTGTATGGTGAAAGAAAGAATTAATTTGAACAAGGGTGTATATGAATGATTCAATCATAATCATCAAACCTAGGATCAAGTCTGGTCGTTGAGTTACTGCAAACTAACCATTACCCTTAATCAGTCTCAGCTGTGTGCTAATATCAGAGTCTGTCCAAGCATATTAATATACTATTATAATTGTGCTTGGTCCTCCTTTCATTAGTTTGCACGGCCATTATGTCCTGTCAATACTTCATACATAATAGACTATTCTTCACTTTGAATGCACAGAAAGAGGGGGGAAAGACATTACTTGATATCAGTGATAAAATGAAAGAAAGAAGTGAAGATACAAGTGGAGAGAGAGAAAATTAGATTAAAATGATAAGAACAGCTACTACACTTTGATCTTAGCAACAAGGCTGAAATGTGATGGCGATAAATCATCTTTTTGCAGAGGCACAGTATTGAAGGAGGGAATCCAAGGTAATCGGCAAAAACCCAGTTACCATAAATAAAATAACATCATCTGCTGAATTATTTCTAATTTATTATTAAGAGAAATGTTTGTAAAAATGAAAGAAATGAAGGAAAGATAGATATGGAGAGAGAGAAACAAATTAAGCTAAGAACAGTTACTACACTTTGATCTCAAGGCTAAGAATCAATGGCAACCGCGATAAACGTGACATTTTTTCAGATGTACAGTGTTAAACGAAAGAGAACGAGTAAAACAATCGCCAAAAATCCAGTTACCATAAATAAAATAACATCATCTGCTGAATTATTTTAAAACTATTATTATTAAGAGAAATGTTCATATGTGGATTTTAACTTGAAAGAAGGGAAGAGAAATGCTTAAAGTCTCCTGCCAATACCTTATAAATAATGGACTATTCCGTTCTTACTGCATAGAAAAGCAAGACATATGAATGAAAGAAAAAAGAAGGAAAGATAGAAGTTTTTAAAATCTGTTTCAATGACATGGAAAAAGTTGTCAATTTCAAATCTTTTCATTTGTACCCCCTTACTTCTTAAAATAATGACCATCATTCATATTGTTATTGCAATATTTTATTAAATTTGTTAAGCTCAAATATTTAATGATGTGATAAAGGAATTTCTACGGATATTTTATTGTCATAGAACTTGCTATGAGCTTATTCAATTGTTAATTGGTTTTATTTGGTTGATTTTGTTTAGCAGCATAACATCTCTGTGGGTTAATTAATGCCGAAATCTAATTATTTTGAACACAAATACATGACTTCAACTACAGATAAAATGTATTGGCGGTCATTTTGCTATAAATATGTGTTCATACTTTCATAGTGATTTGTTTTTGTTTCGGAGGGGTTCACTATTTGCCCATAGCTGGGACCCTAACAGGTACTACTACCCCAGGTCAGGGTGAACCTGGGAAGTACAGCAATTAAAAAGTGATTCTACGCTCCTCAAAACCTTCAATCTGACGATCAGAGGCCTTGCTACCGGAAATAGTTTATTGTCATACCAAGCACTCAATCATTAACTGAAGAATTAAGATTCATCTGGAAATTCTCACAACTCTTTCTCATAATAATTAATAGTATTAACGAGTCGCATATGAAAACTTGCTAATATTAAGAATTAAGACTTAACAAAATATGGGTTTGTTTTTTTAGTTTGGAGAAACTAGTATTTATGTAAGATTTGACCGGACATAAAATGGGGGATCTATTTTCTACTGTTATTAAGTAATAAACTGATCCCCCAGAATTACTAAAGATGACTTTTCTTTTTTTTTTTATGACATAAATTATTATTAATACAAGATTTGTCCGGACATAAAATGGAGGATCATTTTTCTACTGTTATTAAGTAATAAACTGATCCCCCAGAATTACAAAAGATGACTTTTCTTTTTTTATGACATAGTGTTAATACAAGATTTGACTGAACATAAAATGTGGGATCTGTTTTCAATTGCTATTAAGTAATAAACTGATTCCCTAGAACTATTAAATATGACTTTTTTTTCTCTTTTTCTTGATGACATAGACAAACTAGTATTAATATAAAATTTGACTAGACATAAAATGAGGGATCTGTTTTCTATTGCTATTAAGTAATAAACTGATCCCCTAGAATTACTAAATATGACTTTTGTTCTTTTTTTGATGACATAGATAAACTAGTATTAATATAAGATTTGGCTGGACATAAAATGGGGGATCTGTTTTATTCTATTGTTATTAAGTCACTGATCCCCCCACCCATAATTACTATAAATATCTTTGGTAGGACATGGCTAAAACTAGTATAAATATAAGATTTGACTGCACATAAAATTAATGTTACTAATAAACTGATCCCTTCTAAAATGAATTTATAATATCATCATCAGTCCATGTCTGTGTGTAATCATTTGGGTCACTGCGCAGTTAGACACAATGACCAGCTCCTTCTATGTCTTGTCTACGTGTCAATGTCCGAGTCTGTATAAATGATCTTTCACTTGGTGTTGTTTTTTTATCTCATTTTTTTTTCCTCTGCATATTTCTTATTTTGCCAAAGGGTACAGCTAGTAGGTAGTTCTTCAATAAAAACATTAATTTACCTGGTGAAGTCCTTTCGAAGAACAAAATATCAGAGGAGAGGTTTTTTTTTTTTTCATTTTCTTATTTATTTATAGTATTTATTCATTGTAGTCTTCCATATTGTGATAACTGCACAAATCTCAAGACTTTAAACCAAACTTTAAAATAGTAATTGTGCTCAAGATGCTCGACTGTCAAAAGAGAAAAGTCGAACAAAGAGTAAAAACCGCAACAATTCAAAATTAGAATTCCTTTATCATGCATTTCTGCTTTTCTACTTTCAGGGAAGATTTGCCAGAACTGCGATACCTGACAGCATGTCTCAAGGAGTCTATTCGCTTATTTACAACCGTGCCAATGATATCCCGCAGTCTGACACGCCCATTTGTCATTGATGGCAAGCTGTTACCTGCTGGCATGACGGTCAGCATCAATATTTATGCCATGCACCATAATCCCGATGTTTGGCAGGAACCAGAGGTTTGTTATCAGTTTTGCCATTAGTGTGGTGCAAAAAAGAATGACGTAATAATGTCGTTTTTTGACAGTTAAAAAATACGTCAAAAAACGACATTATTACGTCATTCTTTTTTGCACCAACCTAATATTTATTCTCTAATGGGTGTGCTTAATATCATTTAGGAATTTTAACAATATATAAATATATAAATACGCAAGTACTTTCGACAGTTCCCCCGGTCATCATCAGGCATGGAAACTATTTTGTTTTTGGTAAAATCCATGTAGCATCCGAAACAAAAAATATAATGCAAATCGAAATTTATCAATATATATATATATATATATATATATATATATATTAGGTTGGTGCAAAAATAATGACGTAATAATGTCGTTTTTTGACGTTAAAAAATACGTCAAAAAACGACATTATTACGTCATTATTTTTGCACCAACCTAATACTAACATGCTATTTTTCGCTATGGAAGAATTCTCTAATATATTCATTATATCTGAAGTACCATGTTTTCTGGCTTACAAGATGCTGTGGCTTCGTAGATACACCGTAATATTGGAAAGAAATTTCTAAGAAAAAACAAAGACATTCTCATACAACAACACATTCACCATGCGTCCCTCACATACTGGCGCCTCGTATCGTTTACATTAATCACTCGTTTGATTTTGTTTGTATGGCAATGGCATACTGGTCAAATACAGAAAGGATCCTACCTCTGCTAGTAAACAGAGCATGTTTAAGCTTGTGGCTCAGCTCCAGGAAGGTTTATAGTCTTGGAAATACTTGTAATATCTAAGTACTGAGGTTAAATCAGATAAAAGCTGAATTAGATAGCTAATATTATAGTGTAATGACTCGACATACAAATCCATGTCCCTATCAGTCAAGCCAATTAGGTGACTGTTCAAATATACTTGAGCCTGGGCATTGCATTACATTCGTCTTGGAAGATGCACAGTTATTTTTCTGGGTATTTTTTAGGAAAAAAAGTGCGTCTTGTAAGCTGAAAAATACAGTATTTTTATTTCTCTAAACCTTGGATTTTATGTAACCTATTGATGAGCATGTCTTTCATCATTTTGTTGATAGTAGACACGGAAAGGAAACTAAAAGAAATCCTACAAAGGGTAGCAAAGGAAAGAGAGAAGAAAGGACTAAACATTAATTCCAAGAAGACGGAATGCATAGATGCTAGCAAAAGGGACGGAGCCCAACATGCAAATTACAAATTGGGGATACCAAAAGCAAACAAATACGACGATTTAAATATCTGGGCAGTGTTTTAACAGAGGATGGAAAATGTGGCACTGAAATCCGGTGATACATCGAGATAGCAAAAGGAGCCTTCCAAAAGCTAAGCAAAATATTAAGAAACAGAAAATTTCATTAGAAACAAAGAAAAGAGTACTGAACTGTTGCATAATATCAGTCCTCGTATATGGCAGTGAATGCTGGACAATCTCCTCAAAGATGAAAAAGAGACTTGGGGCAAAAGAAACAAAGAAAAGAGTACTGAACTGTTGCGTAATATCAGTCCTCGTATATGGCAGTGAATGCTGGACAATCTCCTCAAAGATGAAGAAGAGACTTGGGGCAAAAGAAACAAAGAAAAGAGTACTGAACTGTTACATAATATCAGTCCTCGTATATGGCAGTGAATGCTGGACAATCTCCTCAAAGATGAAGAAGAGACTTGGGGCAAAAGAAACAAAGAAAAGAGTACTGAACTGTTACATAATATCAGTCCTCGTATATGGCAGTGAATGCTGGACAATCTCCTCAAAGATGAAGAAGAAACTTGAAGCAACAGACATGTGGTTCTTCAGAGGGATACTATGGAGCGAATATGTAAGCAATGACGAAATTTTGGAGAAAATGCAAGCAAAAAGGACACTTACTTAACACCAGGAAGAGATAGTTTAAGTTTCTGGGGCACATAATGAGGAAAGTAGGCTTGGAAAATTTGATACTCACAGGACAGATTGAAGGCAAGAGGGGGACAGAGGAAAGCAGTGTTTGTTTAACAACATATCATCACCTTATGCCTCATTTAATGATGAAATCTAATCTTCTTGGGGGCTTAAGTAATTTTCTTTTTGCAAAAATCTATTACTGGTCATTTTTATTTCTTTTACAAAAAATCTTTTGCTGGTAATTTATTTTCAGTTTTTTCACCCCAATTTGGGGGGTTCATAATTTGCCCATAGCTGGGACCCTAACAGGTGCTACCACCCTGAGTCGGGGTAGGCCTGGGAACAACAACAATTAAGAAATGGTTCCACACTCCCCAAAACCTCTTGATCAGATCCCATGCCGTCAGATGTAGTTTATATTCATATCCACAATGAAATATTATCATTAGTATGAGAGATGAAGATAACAGATACTTCACTTTGATCCCAGTCTGATGACCAAGGAATGAAGAAAAGTGTAGTTCAAGTATCACTGGCTGCAATATTTATTCTTGTTAATTACAAGAAAGTATGACACAAGGCCAGAAGGAAATGGAAACCTGGTCTTCATCTGTCCTACATTTCATTTAGCTTGACACAATCACAGCCCTAAACATACTTTAATTTTCCTTATAACAAAACAACACATTTTACTTCCATCATTATAATAACACAGTTTCTTGATGAAGTCCTAACGAGTCCCTGTATGTACAGTTTGTCGGTGGGGATAAAAAAACAACTTTAAAAAATCTAAACTTAATGCTTATTTACAATGAATGTCAAATGTTTCCTTATAAGGAAACAGTTTATATTAGCCTTACCATTGCAGATGAGTAGAATTCTAAACTTAGAATTTATAAATTTTCTAACCAATTCTTTTCCAGGAATTCTTACCATCCAGATTTTTATCAGATGACCCAAATCCCAAGAACCCATATATGTACATCCCTTTTTCTGCAGGGCCAAGGTATGTACGCATCAATACTTTACATTTAAGTCTCAATTTGAAAAGAATGTCCAAATGTTGCATTTATTATTTTCTATAGTAAAATCCTAGTCAATATTTTGCTAGGAGTCATTTATAATACAATTCTACAATAAAATCATTAACAGTGCATTAGCATTATAGATATAATAATCTTTGCAATCATTCCTGGCCATTGACAATCCCTTTCTTCTTGATTTTCCATATATTCCTTCTTGATTATTCACTGAGCAACAATTTTTTTTAATGTTGTCTATGTTTTTCCAAATGATTTAAGACAATTTCTGACCGCTGAATCCAAAAATGGCATCCGTTTCTTTCGATCAGGCCATGTTTTTGTGCTAAGTTGAATTTTTAAAAGTCTGATCTTCTAAATTGATTACATTTTTTGTAACATTGTTGATTGAATTTTGTTAATATTTTCATTTGAAATAAGTTTTTAAGAGGAAAGATTTATTAATTAAATTAATTAATTAATTAAATGTTACAAACATCGATCACAATAAATTGAATATTATAAATTGCTAAATATAAATTGGATGTTACGTCATCATTGTTCAAACTTCAGGGCTTCCATTTATCCGAACCCTTAGAATGATCAGCGGCAGGGGGTGTCTTTCCTCAAAGTCCAGCAGTAATCAA
The DNA here is from genome assembly GCA_963932145.1 of Acanthosepion lycidas. Lineage (NCBI taxonomy): Eukaryota > Metazoa > Mollusca > Cephalopoda > Sepiida > Sepiidae > Acanthosepion > Acanthosepion lycidas. The sequence continues at coordinate 5,892,402 of OZ010614.1, read as the reverse complement.
CCATCATGTCCCTGATACCTGGTCTCCATCTCTTTCATGTCCTGATGGAATCTCTCTCTCTGTGTCGTTGCACATCGATCCCAGATTCTCAGAAAAACTGACGTGAGAATAAATAATGTATTTTGATGCTCATGTTGCATCCAAGATTTCTGAAAGTTCCTGGTCTTGATGTTGCCAACAAACTTCTTCACGACCAAAACAAAAGCCTTCCATGTTTCCAGTTCCACTTCCTACATTGAGTTTTCAAATTCTGATAAGCTGACATGTTTGAGGGCATTCAAAGATACCACCATCCTTGTACAGCGCTTTGGTGAACTGCTTGTTCAAGCTGATCTTCTTTATGTGCAGTGATAGGGGAAAAGTATATTGTCTCTGTCCACCAGAGGCTTATTGATGACGTTCATTGCTCGGCAAGGCATCAATTCCTCCCGAACAGGTCAATTTTTCCAATAATATAAAATGTTGTGGGACTGATCGTAATTTGGTCTTTTACAACAATCCAATGACATTCTTAAAGGAATAAAATCTTGTATAAAAACTCGACATAATATTAAGAAATAACATTAAGTTTATATGACAAGAATTCAAGCTGGAATTGGAATTGGCTGAAATGTGCTGAATGAGTAATGTCTTTTTCTGATTGTTAAAAGACTTTTTGTGTATAATACAAACTGTATTGTGTACGTATGTGAGAAAGGTGAAATGTCATTACTAGTGTGTTTGTGTGACATAGTATGTGTATGTATACGTAGTCGTAATGGATATAAAGAAGGTAGATAAAATTAAGCTCTTACCGTAGACGATGGTACCGTTGTCTGAAGATGGTCCCTTTCAGTGCTGTTGAGTCATCTCTTGATAGTGTGTGTGTGTGTGTGGAAGGGAATCAGGTCTTGGATATCAGCAGCTAGAAGGACATGTCCCTTAGTGGAATCTGAGAGACTCGGTCATTGAGATCAAATATCATTATTTTAATACCATTATTACTGAAAAATTGGCTCCTGAATTATATAGCTTTACTTATTCCTAATTGGTCCAAAAAGTCACATGGTATGCTTAATATTAGGTTGGTGCAAAAATAATGTCGTTTTCTCACATATTAACATATGTGAGAAAATGACATTATTTTTGCACCAACCTAATACTACGTCTGCATGATATTTTGGCGGTATACCTGAATTATAATGACTAATAAAACAACCTTTCAGATTTGTATTCTATGATTTTGTATTGTACCATTTAATTGCTTTGAGATGCAGGCACTTTTATAGCATGTTATTGGTTTATAAATATTTTGCAGTCATGTTTTAATATTTATGAAGCTATATTTGGCTGAAACTACTTCTGATTGGTTAAAATTAATAAATTTATAATTAACATAATAATTAGTTTTATTGTGTGAAATATGTTGCATATTTAGATATTTTAATAGACATGACAATGTAAAGAAAAACACAAAACACAGCATGCAACCATAGCTCAAAAAGTTGACCTGATTGAGCAAAGCTAATGTGGTTTTGGGATTCAGTGCATCAAAATTGTCTTAAATCAGCTAAAAAAAATGTAATGTCTTAGACATGTGTTTATAGTTGGTAATAATGTTATTATTAAGCTTTCAAAGTATTTTCTCCTCAAAGAATGGTGTTCTTTTTTAATTAGGGTGGCATCAGTGATATCAAAGTTATGTCCAGCATTATTTCAATATGAAACAAGAGAGTTAGATCAATTGTCCAAATGCAAGTCTCTCTTGGGTTCATAGATGCAGGCATTTAGATAACAGGATGTCTCCCCTACATAAACATTATAAACAATTTATTTGGTAAATCCTGGCATTTGAATCAATGTTGGGTTTATTTTTCTTCCTAATTATCTCTGATTGTCTTGGAAGTAGTGGCAATGATCTTAGTATTAGAGATGTGACTAATTTGTTTGCAAGTTTAGTAGAAAAGGTGTTGGAGGACAGGATTATGAATTTTGTGTAATTTTTGTTAGAACTGTTATTGTTGGTGTCTGTTGTTTTTGGCTTTGTGGATTCTGTAAGTGTAGATCTGGCATTTAATTGAATGATCAAGACACACCCACAAGTCTATTTTTAATTCTGATCATGTGTTTTCTTACCCCTCCTCCTTCATCTTTCGGAAAAGAGGTAACATTTTGCTCTTAAAATTTTTTAAAAATTATTTAATCACCAGTCACTTACCATTCGTCCGAAGAGGTACAACATAGTACAGAAACACGAAAGCAATTGCGTAGCGATTTCCACATGTTTTTGTGCTATCTTAAATAAAATAATGATTATATATATATATATATATCAAAATAATACGAAAGAACAGTAAGATTTATAATCCAGTGTTCTTAGCAATTATTTTTATTTTTTAAAAAACAGTGCTCAATACAAACAGTAAAGCATAATATTATAATTATTTTCTTTATTAAAAATATGATTCCATGGTGACACAGAAATTTCTATGTTTCAAAAATGAAACTAAAGTTCTAAATTTAATTATAAAGATTAAACTTAAAATCCAGAGAGTCATTCCATTGTCAAGCACTGCTAGGAATAACTTTCTAATAAATTTACTTAATTTATAAGTGCAGACAATTTGAGTATTTTGAGTTGTAAAAGTTAAGGAAAATATATATATATATGTCAAAGTTATATATATATATATATATATATATATGTTAAAGCTAAAGAAATATATATATATATATATATATATATATATATATATATGTTAAAGCTAAAAGAAAAAAAAATATATATATATGTTAAAGTTAAGGAATATATATATATATATGTTAGAGTTATATATATATATATATATATATATATATATATTATGTTTTATATATATATATATATATATTATGTTTTATGCATATATATATGTTAAAGTTAAGGAAAATATATACATGTTAAATTTCTATATATGCCTGATGGAATGCTCAAGAAATCTTATAAAGAAAAATTCATGCTCCTTGGTAGAGTTCAAATCTGTGTCCCGTTTGGCAGAATAGAAGACACTAAAAGGCCACATCTAACATTATCACTGCTGTGATCCGGTTGGTTGAAATGTGCAGCTACAGTGAAATTGATGTTATTTTCTTCCATGTTTTTTTTTTATGGCTATTAAACCAAAGGTAAAATTCCATCCCTGTTTTTTCAAATCACCAAAAGTAGCCTAAGTCAAAGAATCCAAGAACACTTCTGTTCACTATGGTAGTCCCACTTTTCTCTGTCACATCTTTTAGCATTTTTTACAGATTAAGTGATAGTTCAAATTTGTCGATGTTAAAAGAGATTCTTCAAAAGTCTATGTGACTCTAAGATCTATCTTTTTAAATATACAACAAGTAAAGCCAGCATTTTCTTTTTGGGAATATTTTACATGCGAGTCATGATCAAGTCCATTTTCATCCAGGCGGTAAGCTATTTTCTCTAGTCTTACAATTTTCCTGCCTTTTTCCTATTTTCTACACCCACTTTTGTAATTTCTTTTCTGAGTTTGTCTACTGATATAAAACTTATTAAATTTCTCCTCTTGTGGGACTCCTACCTTTTCCAGGTGGTCTTTTACAAAAGAGCCTTCTTCATATCAACTCTTAAATTTCTGCTATATTAATTTGAAACCTTTCCAAATTTAAAAGATTGGTCTCAGATTTCTGTTATTTACTACTTTTTTTAATTACTCCTAATCTTACGAATGTATATAACTCATTCATTCAGAAAGAATTTTGAAGTATCTTTTCAACTGCTTCTCAGCACTGTGAACCATTCTTAGTTTTCCTTTCCACTTAGAATTGGGATTTCCATGCAAATTAAGAGAAATTTGCTGAATATAAATATGTAAATAGTTTTGGCTCTCTTATAGACCTAAAAAAGAATTTTTTTTTTTTTAAATATTAGCCCCCACCATAAAACACTTATCAGTTGTCACTGATTATGGAGATTTTGGTCTGATTGGGAGTGACAATAAAAAACTTGTCTTTTCCATTATTGTCCACCATGAAAACCTGAATACCTCATGAAGAAGTAACAAAATCAATTTAATGTATTGATTTCCACTGCTTATTGATATTTTGGTCTGATAGAAATGAGCCGCAAAATTTGCCAACTTGCTCATTTTTTTCTTTTTTTAAACTTTTAACAGCTTTTACCTCTTCTTGGAGCAAAGCTTTAAAAAAGAAAAACTGACAACTTGAGTTGATTTTAAATGCAACTGAAAAGATTAACCCTTTATTTTATTATTTTTCCTAATCTTTGATAGCTTTTGGTAGGGATTAACAAAAATTTCTCTTAATCTTACGAATGTATTTGACTCATTAGGAGAAATTTGCTGCATATAAGTAAATAAATAGTTTTGTCTCTCTTGTTCTTTCTCTCACTCATTAGCTCTCTTTCTCCTTCTCTCTCTTGTTCATTGGCTCTTTCTTTCTCTCTCTCGTTCATTAGCTCTCTCTCTCTCTCTCAGTCTTTCTCTTGCTCATCAGCTCTCTCTCTCGTTCTTTCTCTCGCTCATTAGCTCTCTTTCTCTCTCTCTCTCTTGTTCATTAGCTCTCTCTCTCTCTCGGTCTTTCTCTCGCTCATCAGCTCTGTCTCTCGTTCTTTCTCTCGCTCATTAGCTCTCTCTCTGTCTCTCGTTCTTTATCTCGCTCATTAGCTCTCTCTTTCTCTCGCTCATCAGCTCTCTCTCTCGTTCTTTCTCTCCCTCATTAGCTCTCTCTCTCTCTCTCTCTCTCTCTCTCTCACCAGGAAGAATTGTTAAATCTCTTGTTTTTCTTTTTATTGCAGAAATTGCATTGGCCAAAACTTTGCTATGCATGAGATGAAAGTCATGGTAGCCAAAATTATTCAGGCGTAAGTTTTCTTCTTTTTTGTTGTTTTTTTTTTCTCTTTCCATTGATTTTATGATTAAAAAGAGATTTCTTTTCTCTTAACGATTTTGTTGTAGATAAGAGAATCCAACCCATAACTAAAGAGTAGGCTTCTTATTTCTCATTATTAATGTCTAGTGCCCAAATCATACAAAATTCATAAAGAAATTTAAAGAATGAAATAATTGTCATATTATCTCCACTTGTGGAACTCTTCTTGCTTCCCAGTAAACTCTGATCTTCAAAAATTTTAAATTTAAATGCAATGTCTATCATTATATCTTTTGTCTTCTTCATTCTTGTCATTTTATTATTCTCTGAAAAATTGTTTTTCTACTTCTCAAATTCTCTAATAATCCATACCCGCCCCCCCCTGCATCTTAGTGGTTTTATTACCTTGCTCGAGGTAAAATGATGAAATAAAAGATATTCAAAAGAGGAGGCAATCGGTTTTCTAAACTTCAAAGATGTTTATTTAACCCTTAGAAGGGGATTTAAGAGTATGCTTTTCCAAAATTTGACATTACAAAGATATTCTAAAAAAAAAAAAAAAAAGTACCCCAAATTTAAATATTTCATTAAATGTTAAATTATAACAAAATAATAAATAAATAAATATAAGTTGTTTGTTTTTTTAAACCTTGTCACAAGACCCGATTATGTCTACAATTCAGTGAGCTCCAGTGTAATCTACCAAGAGAAATGGTTATTACATATTTGTAAAATCTGTAATAATTCAGAACATGAATATCTTGGTTCATGTTTGAGTCTAATAATGTAATTAAAAGAAATGTCTTTTTGCTTAATACTTTCCAAGAACAAATAAATATATTTCTTACATTATCCGGATTATTATCCTCATATTCATTGCCATATTCACAACATTTTGGCCATTGTACACTCCGGCCTTCTTCAGACGATTACAATTTCGAATTGAACCCTTGTTCTAGTTCCACCTACCATGCCTCTTCCCGATGTCTCAATTATTTCCCTTTAACTCAACTCTCTAAGTTTTTTTTTGGTTCACCACTGTTGTACCCCGGTATTGAACTCCCAACTCCTTGGGTCTAGTCACTGGATCTAACCAACATCCAGTGGATAAAGACATTGGGTCTAGTCACTGGATCTAACCAAAGAGTTGGGAGTTCAATACCAGACCACAACAGTGGTGAACCAAAAAACTTGGAGAGTTAAAGGGAAATAACCGAGACATCTGGAAGAGGCATGGTACGTGGAACTAGAGGAGCATACAATGGTCGAAACGTGAATATGCCAATGAGAATAACAATTCAAATAACGTAAGTAATGTGAGTAATCATAGTACCTCGTCTCAGAGATATAGACAAATATATTTCTTCATAAAATTCTGCACAAATAAAAAATAAAAAAAAATTAAAAAAAAAAAAAAGAGTGGTGTGGATGGCTGTTGATGTTTATTCCATGTTTTTCAAGATAATATCACCATTTTCATTGGTTTCATAACTATGTTTCAGCAGATGCATTCTTCATCCTTCATTATCTGAAATTTTTATACTAATATTCTTCTCCTTCATGGTTTTTATCACTACAATTTGTCGTCTTTGGTCTCCATTAAGAGAATTTACTGAGTAGATATGAGTGTCGGAGATGTGAGACAAATGATGAAACTGAGTTTGGTCCAGATATTCATCGACAATGCATTGTTTAAACTCGTATTGCAATTTTCATAAGAGTTTCCCTCTTAAAAGTTCAACCTTTCAAAGATATTTAGAAAAAAAAAAACAAAAAAAAAAACAATAATTTCACTCAAATATCTCATTAAACGTTAAACAGAAAAATAAACATATACATAAGTTTATTATTTTTTATTATAAATTATGACAAATTTTGTTTCTGTTAATAAATCATAAAAAGTTTACTCTTTTTTTTATTATCAAAATTTAATTATACCACAAAAGTTCAACTATAGGTTCAAGGGTGCTGTGAGATAAAAAGAAAAAAGAAATTCAAAAATATTGCCTTAGAGCTGTGGTTCTCAGCCGGGATCCATATCGACACTGGTTGTCCATGTAATATTACTGGGGTCCACACAAAAAAAAATAGCAAGCTGGGGGTCAACAGTAATATTTTTGTGGTCCATAGAGCAATTTCACTTCATAGCAGTTATCACAACTGAGAATTGGAATTTCTACAGTAATCTACGTCATATTAAAATATTAAAAATAGAAAAAGACAACACTAAAACTAGCAGAAAATGAGATTAAGTGATGTAAGTTTTAGCGTCCCTTTTACTCTTCCAGATGTCTTGATTGTAAAAGTTGAATCAAAACTGAGATGGATAAGGAAGCATTATATAATATGAAAAGGAAAATTATATAAAGATTTAATTTATTATATAAATTAAATATATTAATAATAAATAATCATATTTATTTTAATATTAAAAAAAAAAATATTACTATATTAATATAAATTATTATAAAATATTAAAAAATAAAATATTAATAATAAAATTATAAATTATATAAAGATTTAATTTATTATATTATTATATTAATTAATTTAATATATTAATAATAAATAATGATACTAATTTTAAATATTAATAAAATAAAATATTAATATATTAATTTGTTGCCATATTTATCACAATGTTTTGGCCGTTGTACACTCTGGTCTTCTTCACGTGGTTGGAATGTCAAACTGAACTCCTTTATTTCACTAAAGGGTTCAGTTTGACATTGCAAACATCTGAAAAAGGCCGAGAGTGTACAACAGCCGAAACGTGATAAATATGGCAACAAAGATGAGGACAATAGTCCAAATAATGTAAATAGTGTACATAACACTACATCTCAGAAATATAGACAGATACCAATATATTAATATAAATTATCCTAAAATATTAACAACAAAACCTATTAGTAATTTTCTTTTAATTTATTAATTACTCACATATTTTTAAAATGGTTTAATATGAATTATTTTACTAGCGTACATAAATGTTCCATAGAATTTAGTTGTTAAATATAAGTTTATTTTCATTAAATTAGTTTTACTTCAAAATAAAGCATATACATTTACTATTTCTATAATACAATTCCTAAACTTATCTATTAGTCAAAAATAAAATAAGCTTTTTTTTTTTTTTTTTTAACTATTTAATGGTTCTGGGAGTCCACCAAAAAAAACAAAGAGTTAAAATGGTAAAAAAGAAGAAGAACCACCGCCATAGAGTATGAGTTGTATCTGTCCAAGAACTGTGACATCAGAAAACAAACTGATAAATTAATGTCTCTTCACCAATAAAAAGAGATCAGGCCATCTTTAAATAACGTCATATGATATCTAGGACTTAAATATCGTTCCTCTAGAAATCTACTTGCAAGATGCTTCCACTAAATCGAATCAAGACTGAATAATTTTGCTTGGAACCAGGATTTTAAAGATGTTTGTCTTTCATATCAAGTAATAAGCTTTTTTCAATCTCAACATAATCTTGTAAAAACAATTTTCTTAAGCAGAAACACAGATTGCCCGAACTTAAGTGTCGTCCATCAATTTGACAGGATCTCCAGAAAGAAAGGGCATTTTGCAGATTGTAATACTGGATTCTTGTTAAATCGCAGTTAACTATGAGTTCAAATCCTAAAGGTATCTCATGCAAAATTATTCTATTTTTTTTTTAAATTTTAGCCATTTTGCTATTCTGGCTGCTACAATGATCCCGCTGCATTTTGGGATTAAAAAAAGAAAAGAAAAGAAAACGAAAGTAGCAATGCATTTTATTATCATGTTTAACTTTTTTAAATCCAACCTCTTTCTTTTTTTACCCTTTAGATTTGAGATCACTGCCGACCCTACTTACCATCCGGAGCCAATTGCAGAAATGGTTCTTCGGTCAAGAACAGGAATCAGAGTCCGCTTAAAGAAAAGGAAACAAAAAAATCTAACATAACAGCTACAAAAATAAAATGAATTTCTATTTGTCCCATAATCATTGGTACATTCACAAACATATTTCATACACTAAATGTAACATCTATTAGGGGACAGAGGTAGTAACTAATTATAATGGTTTTTAGATAAACTTTCGACAAATTGTAACTGTAATAGGAAACAACCTTTATATATTTGTGAAAGATGCAATTCCCAAAAGCAACAGATCTAGTCATATTCCTGTCAAATAGCAGTCTCCAAATTTATCAGTTCAAAGGTCACATTACACATTTACACAGGATAAAGTAAAATTATCTGTCTTATAAAGAAATGAATTTCTTATTTAGCTTTTTTTGTAATCGGTATAACTTGGAATGAGAGAAAGATGTGGCAATATGTCTGTGAGAGAGAGAGAGAGATCACAATGACTAACAACAAGACAGAGATAGAGAGAGAAATGTAATGATTTGTCCCAGAACCAGAGAGAGATGTGACATGATTTAGAAAGAGAGAGAGAATATGACTCAGAACCAGTGAGAAAAATGTGACAATAAGGATGGGAGGGAGAAAGAGATGTTACAGTATAGCAAAGAAGAGAGAGATGCAGAAAGATGGCTGATAATGAGAAGAGGGAGAGAGAGATGTGAAAATATGGCCGATAAGAGAGAGAGAGAGAAATGCAACAATATCACCGATGAGAGAGAGGAGAGAAATGCAACAATAGGACTGAGGGGGGAGAGAGAGAGAGAAATGCAACAATATGACTGAGGGGGGAGAGAGAGAGAGAAATGCAACAATATGACTGAGGGGAGAGAGAGAGAGAGAAATTAAACAATATGACTGAGGGGAGAGAGAGAGAGAGAAATTAAACAATATGACTGAGGGGAGAGAGAGAGAGAGAAATTAAACAATATGACTGAGGGGAGAGAGAGAGAGAGAAATTAAACAATATGACTGAGGGGAGAGAGAGAGAGAGAAATTAAACAATATGACTGAGGGGAGAGAGAGAGAGAGAAATTAAACAATATGACTGAGGGGAGAGAGAGAGAGAGAAATTAAACAATATGACTGAGGGGAGAGAGAGAGAGAGAAATTAAACAATATGACTGAGGGGAGAGAGAGAGAGAGAAATTAAACAATATGACTGAGGGGAGAGAGAGAGAGAGAAATTAAACAATATGACTGAGGGGAGAGAGAGAGAGAGAAATTAAACAATATGACTGAGGGGAGAGAGAGAGAGAGAAATTAAACAATATGACTGAGGGGAGAGAGAGAGAGAGAAATTAAACAATATGACTGAGGGGAGAGAGAGAGAGAGAAATGAAACAATATGACTGAGGGGAGAGAGAGAGAGAGAAATGAAACAATATGACTGAGGGGAGAGAGAGAGAGAAATGAAACAATATGACTGAGGGGAGAGAGAGAGAGAAATGAAACAATATGACTGAGGGGAGAGAGAGAGAGAAATGAAACAATATGACTGAGGGGAGAGAGAGAGAGAAATGAAACAATATGACTGAGGGGAGAGAGAGAGAGAAATGAAACAATATGACTGAGGGGAGAGAGAGAGAGAAATGAAACAATATGACTGAGGGGAGAGAGAGAGAGAAATGAAACAATATGACTGAGGGGAGAGAGAGAGGGAGAAATTAAACAATATGACTGAGGGGAGAGAGAGAGAGAAATTAAACAATATGACTGAGGGGAGAGAGAGAGAGAAATTAAACAATATGACTGAGGGGAGAGAGAGAGAGAAATTAAACAATATGACTGAGGGGAGAGAGAGAGAGAAATTAAACAATATGACTGAGGGGAGAGAGAGAGAGAAATGAAACAATATGACTGAGGGGAGAGAGAGAGGGAGAAATGAAACAATATGACTGAGGGGAGAGAGAGAGAGAAATGAAACAATATGACTGAGGGGAGAGAGAGAGAGAGAAATGAAACAATATGACTGAGGGGAGAGAGAGAGCGAAATGAAACAATATGACTGAGGGGAGAGAGAGAGAGAAATGAAACAATATGACTGAGGGGGGAGAGAGAGAGAGAAATGAAACAATATGACGGAGGGGAGAGAGAGAGGGAGAGAAATGAAACAATATGACTGAGGGGAGAGAGAGAGGGAGAGAAATGAAACAATATGACTGAGGGGAGAGAGAGAGAAATGCAACGATATGATCAATAAAGGAGAGAGAAATGAAACAGTATGACTGATGAGAGAGAGGGAAATGAAATAATATGACTGAGGGGAGAGAGAGAGAGAAATGAAACAATATGACTGAGGGGTAGAGAGAGAGAGAAATGCAACTATATGCAACTTCCTCCACTTCTATAACAGAGGCACAAAATATAATTTAATTTCAAGAACCTACACCCTCGTTCAAATTAATTGAAACAAAGGCTTTAGTTTCATTTCTTTCACCATATGGTTCAGTTTTTGACCCACTGGAGTGACAGTGTGTAATAGATTTCTATTTTTCTTCAGATTACGTCATTTGTAGTGGTGTGAAGTAATACGAATCTATTTTTGGACTGTATCGTAAAGTTTGTTTCGCTTTGAAAAATATTGCATCATCCATGATTGCATCAGATTTTCATCACACCCACACACATATTGTCTTGACTGTTGATTAGTTGTCCTACGGCTATTGTCTGTGAAGGAAGCTTAGGAAAATTGTAACTGCACACACTGACAAGCCTTACCAGTAAGCAAATTAAAGTACTATAGACTGGCCTGGAAACTCTCCTGATTTAAATCCAATCGAGAATCTGTGGTTAATCTGCAAGGAACGACTTGGTGGAATGAACATACGAAAAATTATAAATAATAACGGAATTATTTGTTTTGTTTCAACTAATTTGCCCAACGGTGTATTTCACGTATTACTGTTTCGTTATTCTGGATTATTTCTTTTACTGTATATTTCCACATATAAGGCGACCTGTAGATAAGACTATACCATAAATCTAGGTGAAATCACTGAATTTGTTTTGTTCATGCAAAAAACAAAAAAAAAAAACTTCTTTTGCTTAAATCCATAAATTTTTTTTTCGCATGCTAAGTCTTGAAAAAAATAAATAAATAAAATTCCCTATTTTTTTACCATAATGTTGGATGTGTTAAAATTCTTCAAATTTCTAACAAAAAAATCTGAAGTTGATGATAAAAATTGCTGCAAAACATTGTCAATTTATTTAAGACGGAAGGATCTATGATGACAATTCTATAATTTTTATTCGGATACATTGTATTTATTCTCGATTTTTCTGGCTGAATTGTTCACCCATATCGCATATGATCTATTATTGTACATAGCGTATATTTTCATATATATGACAACCTACAGACGAGACCCTACATCTAGGTAAATTTTCACGATTTTTATGATCTGATATCCATAAGATGACTGAAAACGTAGACTAGCCTATGTCGCCAATAGCTGTTTGGCGTATCATAATGATTCCTATGAGTGTAAAATAAAAGCTGATGTTATTACAAATGTTGTTTTGCTTACGTTTATCATTATCAAATCAAAAGGAATGAAATAATATAAAGTATTAATATGAATCTTTATGAAAATAACCATAACGATTTCATTCTTACAATTCGTACGAATGAAAACAAAAGTTGTGTCCATGACAAAAGCATACTAGCTTTGTAGAGGACCATGTTTGCGTGTTGTTGCATTAGAAACACATAACTCCTGGCAGAATATTAAAAGGTCCAACTACAAGAAAATTGCCGGACTCAAGTTAAGTCCAACTGAAGATGTAAAGAAGACAAACAAAACCTATATATATATATAAACAAATATATGTATTAAACAAAACAATTTTACAATGGACATAGACAATGACATTGGTATGAGTGTGAAATTTGTGTCTGTTCTTTGGTGAATGTTTGTACGTACGTGTATGTGTGTATAATGTTCAAGGCGTCTCCCACAAATGGGAAGACGCGGATCTTCTAAGAGAGCTTACATTGTAGTCGCTGAAATGAAGAAATGAAAAAGAGAACGAGGCAAGAAGTCGCCCAGTATTTATAGTATAGGGAGAATGACCCCTAGTGAAAATTTGGGAATTGAGGAGGAGCTAACTCCGACAGCCTAATTAACAGAGGATTATAACTCCGTATTTTTGGGGGAGGATAATTTTTTAAGATTAAAAGGTCACTTTATACATAGAAATAAATGTTATTATAATGATTTATTTGTTATGGCTTAACATGTTTTTAGCCAGAAATTCATTTTAGATTGTAAGAATTTTAGTGGGGTTAATAATGGTTTACTGATACAAGTTCTACTGATTAACCCATAACTGGGGGAGAAGAGGTGTATTCATACCTTTCCAAAAATATTTTTGCATAAGTGTATATAACAAACACAACTGTAATTGGAACTTGGCTCTCTGATTTCCAATTCCAAGCCATTATCCATTAAACCACCTGCACATCCGAGCTTACAGCCCCTGGTATCACCAAGCAGTCACCCATCTAGGTACTGATCAGGCTCAATGTTGCTTGGCTTTAGCGATCATTTGAGAAATACGTTCTCAACATGATATAGCTGTAAGTCAGGAAAGGGGGACAAAGGTGGATTACTGTAACCTCATAACCAGCTGCTTCCGGTAGATCAAAATCGACAGCCCAGAAAAGTAGTACATCTCGGGGAAAGAAAAGCTTTATTTTAAACCTGACATGCAGCCATAGCAAAACACAGAAAAGGCTATAGAAGTAAATCTAGAGAAAAAATTCAAAATGGATTCTGACCGTCATTAGTGGTCAACACTGACAAACTTCCATCAACTGTTGCAGCCAAGCCATCTCCAGGTGTTAATCCACGTTTATATATTACAGGATGTAAATGCACCCCTGAGCAACCTTTGTCACCTCACTTCTCCCAGTCGGTCTTCATGTATATGCCGAGCTTGTCTTGGTACACTGGCTAGTACGATGTTTCTGACTCAAGGTACAAGTACTACAAGCTTGGAGGGGGGGGGGGGGTGGATTCATATTTTCTTTGTCGGTATTTGTGCATAAGTGAATATAATGAACATGACTGGAATTGGAACATGGCTCTCCAATTTCTAATTTGAAGCCATTATCCATTACACCACTCGCACATCTGAGTTTACTTTTGATTCATTTTTGAGATCATATGATAACTAGTATTTCAAAGTGATATAGCTGTAAACCTTGTTGTACCAAGAAAGAAAGAAGATAAATCATGCCAGTTCAAATCACCCCCCACCACAGGTTATACTGTCATAAAAACTTAGATTTTTGATTAAAAAATATACAGTAGTTCACTGCTATAGCACAGACCTTGGGGTCCAAGATGGCCGACCTGTGCTGTAAGTGAATCATGTTAGCTGTGGGCGATAATAGAAGGTTGCTGGGGCCCTATTTGCTTTATTTCACAATATATACCATAGCTAATGGCCCAAAAAGAATCTCAAAAAATTTACTTACTAAAAAAATTTATTTACTAATTTATGCCAATGATTCCATAAGAAATTTCAGGTAAAATTTGCTTGTTAAGCCCGGTGCTAAAGTATCTAATAAAAATTTCCCAAACAGTTACTTTTTAATTTAAATTTACATGCTTAATTCAAAAATAAAATTTTTTTTATAAAATCTACTGTTTTGGAGTTATCAACAATAAAAGTTCAAACTCATTTGTGTTGCTGTCAGCTATGGCATGGCAACCACTATTGGCATTGTTTGAATCAGTACAATAATCGAGACAAGTGAATGTCTATTCCGCAGCAAATATATGTAAACAATGCCAGTAATGGCTGCCACAACGCAAACATGTCCAAACTTTTATTATTGAAACAAAAACTCCAAAAAGGTAGATTTTTATCAAAATTTCTTTGTTATTTTCAAATTAAGCATGTAAATTTACTATTAAATAACTAAATAAATTTACTAATAAATTTACTATTAAATAACTATTCAGGAAATTTATTCCCAGAAATTCCTGATTGTGACCCCTAATTACTACGCGCTATTTATATTTGTTTATTTATGAGAGATTCTTGATGTCTACTGTTAGACAGTCAAATTGAATATGATAAACCAGAGAAAAGTACTCCTATTTATACCCCAACCGTGGTATCTGATTGCAATGATTGAATTCCTGTTAATTAGTCCGATATTATAGGAACTCTTTGATTGCGCGCGAAATAGAAATATAAAGCAATCATGTGTAATTATTACTAATACAACTGGATTAGGTGTGAAACGGCTGAGGTGTTAAAATTTTGCATAATTTGGACTTTTTGATCATCAAAATCAAGGTAAAAATGTGTGAAAAAGGGGTGTAATAATGAAAACAAATTAGGACCCATCTGATGATCACTGTTTGATCTGGCCCAGAAATTAGTAAAATAGGGTGGAATTTCTAAAAAAGCGAGCACTATTGAGGGTACAAGAGAAAAATCTTGGGGTCCACCACCCACCTTCGGTACACTGGGTACTGCGATAAATTGGTTTGCCTAATAGCAGTGGACTACTGCATTAACAGGTTTGAGGTCATATCTAAAACTAAGCTGTTTTGCAAGAAATGTTATAATTCATTTTGACAAAGAAAAAATTTACTTAAAAATTAGAAAATTTTTGTTTTAAAAAAGAATTTTTAAGTTAAAGATTTTTTTAATTACAAAAAAAAAAAAAAAAATTTTTTTAAATAATTTTTTTTAAATAAAATTTTCTTTAAAAATTAAGAAAAAAAAAAATTTTTTCTTAATAACAAAAACAAAAAAATTTTTTTTTTTTTAGAAAATAAAAATTTTTCTTTTTAAATTTGAAAAAATCTTTTTGAAAAAAAAATCACACACATAGATTGTCAAGTTTATCAGAAATGCAAAAATGCATTTTCAAGGCAACAATTTATTGCGAAAATATTGTAAGAGTTGTTGCATTAATTCCCGATTTTCCCCCTCCAGCCAGGCAAGTTCGAGTAATACATAAGTGTTGTTTCGTCTGAGGCTAAGATTACATTTGAAAAGGTAGGGTGTTGTCTGCTGCCCCGTTTTATCAAGATGTTCCTCAGGTGCAACAGGAGAAGGGGAGTCAGCAGTAAGGTCAACAAAACTCACTGAACTCTTTGGCAAATCATCACCATCTTTTGGTTTGCCATCTTCAACTAAATGGCAGTCTGTGTCTGCATCAATCTCTTCACATGCTTTGATTCTAATTTTTTTTGAGAGATGCCCTCCGTTTGTCAACTCGGGATCCTCATTATCATTCCTTTTCTGCTTCCGAGTTGTCAAAGGAAATTGTTTGGCATTTGTGGATTTTAGTTCCTGAGATGTTTCAAGATTTTGCTGGGTTGCTTCATCAGGAACAACATGGTCATCATTAGTCTTTCTTTTACCAGTCTCAGAACCAAAAGTTTGGTTTTCACTTGATGTTACAATAATTTCCTGATGATCTTTAATCAAGCAATCATTCTTTTCAGAACCCTGATTGGAGCTTGGAAGGTCTGCAGTCAAACCAGACATTTCTTCACAGTTAGCTGAACCAGTTGATAAGGATTCTGAAACGGGCATTTCAGCTAAATTTGCTGAAACACTCTGTGAGGATTCCGAGATGGGATTGTCTGAACTAGTTTCCCGAGATTCCAAATCAGCTTCCTTCGTAGATGCAACAGGATCCTGGCTTTGAGAGCTAACACTGGATTGTGCCTTTTCTCGAAGCATCTGTCGTCTTTTTCGCCGCTGGTGTGACCAGGTATTTTCTGTCACAATCAAAACCAGAATCAAAATCCAATTATTTTGTTTCACTTCTACAAAATTGATCTGAAAGAAAAAAAAAAATTACATCACAATCCGACACTGTTATGAAATATGATTTCGTATCTTATCTGTCCAGCAGTAGTCATTTACACCTTCAGTGCTTGGGCATTTATATATAATCTATGTCTTTGCTAAGCTAATTAGGCAGTCATTTACATAACACTACACATTTTACCCCAAGCAAGGCAGTAAAGCCACTAAGATGCAAGAGGTTACTGAGTGTAATAGAATACGAGAAAACGAAGAACATTATTATGGAGAGAGAATAATAAAAGACCAGGAATTAAGGCAGAAGATAATGATTGATAATTGCATTTAAATTTTTGGAGATCAAAGTAGATGGGAAAGAAAGATGTCAGAAGAGAGTTCCTTAACAAGAAGAGCAAGAGAGAAGAAACTGTTAACATAGAACTTGTACAATAGACATTATGACAAGAAATAACCATGAAGTGTGATTTCCTACGTATTTTACCAGTTCAACAGTAGTTGTTTATCTGGTATACTGAGAGCTACCCTAGCCTTACTACTTGTGCATTTACATAATCTATGCCTTAGCTATGCTAATTAGGCAGTCATTTACAGATCACTACAAACACAAAAAGGCCAACTTTAAAATCTGTCAGAAAACAAAAATGGAGACAGAAAAATTAGGGTTGGTACACATGGAATAAAATTCCAATAACCAAAAACACTATTCTTAAAAGAGTGCTCAATGACAAGTATAGCTTTATATATATATATATATATATATATATAATCATTTGACACCAAGCAAAGCAATAAAAGCCAGTGGGATGCTAAGAGTTACTCAGAGAGAAAGACAGAGAACAATGATTGACAATGCATTTAAATTTTTGAAGATTGTAGTCTACAGGAGAGGAAAAAGCCGGAAGAGAAGAATCAATTAAAATACAACTTACAGTTACACTCAACAATTTAAATAGTAAAACGATGAGACCTAACTGCCAATCTAGTAGTACACTTAAATTCATAAAAGTCAAGGTACTAAAGAAAGCTTATCAGAACAATTGCCATGAAAATATTTGTAGAGAAGGCACAAGGAAGCTATATTACAGTAAGTGACAAAAGTGACTGAGGACAAGATGCTAAGTCAGGACTCATAACATTGCAGATTTTTCTATGGATTTTTCCAAGAACCTCTAGACACATATCAGAAGCAACAGACCAAATGTAGCAACAGTATTTAATGCAATGGATGAATGTGAGAAAGATTGTCTAGCATGACATAAAGAACCAACTTTCTTAGCTGCAGACTCAGAAATTGACTTGATATAATCATATATATATATATGGGGGGGGGGGGCACCTCGACGTTTTGTAATGGTTAGAAAGCTTGTCTTGCTAGGTCAGTTACTACTGAAAAGTGAGTTCGATCATCACTGGGTGCCCCATGCTTTCGGCCTTGTGCCACATCTAAGCTACGCTTGGAAAATCCCTATATATGTGTGTGTGTGTTTGTGTATATATATATATATATATATATATATATATATAATTTATTTAATGAAAAACAGACCACTTTAAGGTACCATTACAATAATTTATTTCACCAAAATCTTTTTAAAGGACTCCGGATCATCAGGTAACACTTCCAACAACGAAATGAAAGGAAAAATGATATTGAAAATTGATGGGTAGTGTAATTTTTGTAATTTAACAGGGGCTGATGAGGGGGGTAGTTAAAGAGACAAGGTAGAGTATAGGGAGGGGTTAATTTCATATCTCTCTTAACCGTGCTTTACATTGGGGTAGGAGGAGTGACCAGACCTTGATCTATTTAGATGGTTAACTTAACGGAAATGATATATAGAAATGGGAAGGGAGTAGGGTGAAAAGACAAGGAAAAATGGAAAAGAGAGGAGACAGAAGACAGTAATACAAATATATACAAATGAGTGTTACAGCAAGGAGAGAGGGGGAGAGGGAAGTAAATCGAAAGAGGTTGTAATTGTGTTTTAACAAATTTAAGTAAAGGATAGATTTCAATGCTTGATAGAAATTTAGATGTCTAAAAAAATATATATATATATTTTTATATATCAAGAATAATATTGAGGAAAAATGTATGACAAATTACAAAAAGCTTTCTTGTGACACGTTTTGTCCTTTAGGTTTTCATCAGACTAAATTTGTTATGTTGGTGCAAGGATGTGCATGAACAAGGGATGCTGGCAATTTAAACATTTTATTTTTTTTAATCTAGCCAAGTTAATTTAGATTCTTTTTCTTTCCATCATGGTTGTTAGCAGATATCTGTGATAATAGAAGTTCGGCTAGAAAAGGTGAAATGTTGTAAGAGCCGGGGTGCAAATTTATTGTGGATGACTTAGTGATCAGGGCACTCTAGACATTTTCATTGTAGTGAATTATTTT
Organism: Acanthosepion lycidas; assembly: GCA_963932145.1. NCBI lineage: Eukaryota > Metazoa > Mollusca > Cephalopoda > Sepiida > Sepiidae > Acanthosepion > Acanthosepion lycidas. The sequence goes on along the minus strand of OZ010614.1, from coordinate 5,873,412 downwards.
CTCTTTTGATTAGAGTTGCATTTTTTATGTCCCAATCGTGGTCAGTTTCCTTCCAGTGGGCAGCCAACACACTTGATGTATTGTTTTGTAAAATGTCTCTTTTTGGTTCATATAATCTTTTATTTAGATTCCTTGAGGTTTCTCCTATGTATTTTTGTGACAATCATTACATGCAAGTAAACACCTCCTTTAAGTTTTAGCTTATTGTTTTTAGTATTGACTAAATCTTTTATTGTTTTAAATGTCGTAATAACAAACTTTATTGGATCTTCTTTAGATTTTGTTAAGAATCTGTAGACACATAGCAGAAGCACCAGTCGAAAAACACTGGAAATTGATTTTACATTACAAATGCTCCTTAAATGGTGTTACTACAGAAATGTATCGGTTCGAATTTAAAGGAATATTTATTGACAGAATTAATTTTATTTCAAAAATTCAAATCTGCAAAAATAGGTTTCTTATATTTTCAATGAACAAATAAAACTGCTTTTTATTCTTACAAATATTTTGACTAAAATCAGAAACTCTTTGTAGTTACTCAACTGAGCTCTTCAGAAAACTACTTGACTAATCATAAAAATTTGACTTACCACTGGTTAAATATTAAGGGAATACATTTTGTTAGGGAGTTCAATCATCCCATGGTACTGTTAAGGTCAGAAATATTTTTCCTGTTACTATATTAATATGCAGTAATTCTGGGGGAGAAGTTTAATACTTAATAACAATAGAAAATCGAACCCCCATTTCAAGTCCAGTAGAATCTTATAATAATAATAATAATAATCTTTGTAATACTAGTTTCTGGTCATGTGATTGTAATTCCCACAACTATTCTGACTAAAATCAGAAACTAATTGTAGTTCCTGAATTGGTAAATATTAAGGAAATACATTTTGTTGGGCATTCAAATGGAAAGTTAAGTTATTTACCATTACTGCAATTTGTTTTCAAATTTTAATTAAATTCATATTTATCATTAACAATGGTCTACTAACAATAGCTGTGGACACTGCTATCAAAATGTTTTAACACTCATAGCAAGCCTCTTCTCTTATCCGATACATTTGGAGATAATAACAATTCAATACTACTAAAATACAAAATGGCAGTATTTATATAGACTGGTCCACTAGTAAAAAATAGTGAAAAATTATATTAGGTTGGTGCAAAAATAATTTCGTTTTCTAACATATGTTACTATGTGAGAAAACGAAACTATTTTTGCACCAACCTAATATAAGGCATCTGTAGATTAGTATCAAGTGTCATAATTTAAAAAATATTGATTTTTATCCAATTAGAACGGAGGTGCTGCTCATAATATGGAAACAGATCCCTGTCAAATCAATCCTTGACTCTTACAGAGTTATCTGCACTTGGTTGTTTATTTACAAATATGCCTTGAAAACATACTTATACCATTGATATCTGCATTTTTATTTTGGACTTTTGTTAATTTATGTAATTTTTTTAAATTAATAATATAGCACTACTTTAAAAACGTATGCATTCGATCTTTAATAACAAAAAAATTTGGAGCAAAAAATTGAAAAAAGATTTCTCCAAACAATTGCTTGTTTAAACATTAGCACTCTGCAGGTGACTTTTTTTATCAAGTAAAATGTTAATCCAACCAATGCAAGTTGAATTTGAATTTCTTGGTTGTATAGTCATATCCTTCTATGACAACACCTAAAACAATCTGCAATGAAATTGAGAGCCAGGCTACTGCAATTTCTATATATAACTAATATATAAAACAACTATATTTTGAAGAGTTTCCATATACAGTAAAATGGGAAGTAATATTTATAAATGATGCAAAGTGATAAATGTTAAAATATTTACTTACAATAAAAAGCAGAAAAAAATGAATATATCTGTCTGCCATTATTTATAAGAAATCATTTTGCAGAATAAAAAAATGTTTTCTATGTAGATATCAATGACATAATCAGTTTCAAACTTGATATTTGTAAACAAATTGCTACATTGCAATAACTCTGTGAATAGTATTGAGTTTTACACTGTATCAATATTATGAAGAGATCACCTTCTAAAATGATATTAAAAAAGTTTAAGAAAAAACAAAATAATATTCAACTCTGATAAGTGTCTATTTTTATTTTATGAGTGGACCATTCTATCTAAATAGTGTCTTAAAATTAATCATTGAACAAGTTAAAGTAAAATATATTTAAATGAAATGTCATAATTATTGTCTGACGATACCAACCTTCAGTTCCTCCAGAAGTTCAATAATATAAATACAGAAAGTCTTGAATTCAATGGCTACTTCCATTGGAATACACAGCGCCAGGGGAGGTTTTGATTTCTTTTTCTTCTCTTTAAAATGAGATTTCTACAAAGAAAAAACACAAAAAGATTAGTACAGGGCAACAAGGGAATCAGGGGAGGTAATCATTTCAAACTGTTAATATGTAATAATGTTACTAAATTATTTATAGTTGAAATCATTATCATGATTTCAAACAATTAATAATTAATAACGTTTTTTAAAGGTAACCATTTCAAACTATTAATAAAATGCAATAACATTACTAAAAGTAATCATTCCTAACTGTTAATAATATTTACAATGTTCAAACTGTTGTACTCATCTTTATTGTCATATTCAACCATTGTATGCTCTGGCCTTCTTAGGTGAGTTATGTTAGAATTTTGAACTGAACTCTTTATTTCGTCCACTGGGGCAGATTGTTCTAGTTCCACATGCCATGGCTTTTCTGGATATCTCAGTTTCATTTATTTCCTTCTCTTTGGTGCAGTGAGAAGGCACAGCCTCGGGCAGCCGTTCCCCAGGGCTGGGCATCTCTCGGTATAATTTTTCTCAGTTGCAACTCTGTCCTTTGACGGAGTCGCCCCTGAGTACACCCTGCCCAAGGACAGAGACGCAACTGAGAGATGATAAATAGAAGTGTTACAAACCCCTCAAGAGAGGGATACTGTCCTCCTGATTACACTTTTTTTGTTCTCGCTTCTTAATGATGTTTCTGCTTTCTAATTCTTCCACTCTTAGTAACCCCTTGTGTCTTAATGGCTTTTACTGTCTTGCAAGTGTGATAGCTATTTAAAAAAAAAAAAAAAAAAAATCATTCTGATCTCAAGACAAGAAAGAACAAAAGGATGGCAGATGAGACTGAGAACTGGTCTATTTTATTGGTTAAGAAGAAATCCCAGCATGCATCTGTAGGATCTGTCTATAAATTTATGGAGGGGATGTTTTTAGTGATCATTGCTATATGATCAGAACCAACGTTACTAGAATGAATGCATGCAGCATAAAGGGACGGGAGGAAATTTTCTATACTTTTTTTTTTTTTTTCTTTTTCTTATATTCTCTGAAACTCAGTAACCTCTGGTATCTTAGTGGCTTTATTGTCTTCCTTGGGGTGAAAAAAAAATTCATAAATATTCAATACAAGAGAATTGTTGGGATGTGTGTCAGTTTTTTCTCTCCCAAAAATTGAATAATTATCCTGTCGTATCTATCATGAAACTCAAAGGTATATTTTTGAAAATATACACCTTATGATCCTGTTACCAGCATACATTCAACCACCTGAGAAGGTTTTGATCATAGCAATATTGTTCAATATAACCTAATTAAAGAACTTAATCATCCTATTATAATTGTGTCTGTTCCTCCTTTCATTAGTTTGCACGACCATTATGTCCTGTCAATACCTTGTACATAATGGACTATTCTAATTTTGATCAATGTGGAAAGAGGGGAAAAGACACTACTTGATTTCTGTGGGAAAAGGAAAGAAGGGAATGGAAGATAGAAGGGGTTTAACAGCTGTTTCAGTGAAATGGAAAAACTTCAGATCTTTTCATTTGTACCGACTTCTTAAAATAACAACTAGAATTCATATTTATGATTGTTATTGCAATATTCTGTTAAAGTAGTTGATTGTATGAATTATTTATTTATTATTATATTTAATGATGTGATAGGGGAATTTCTCAGAATAGTTTATTGTCATAGAACTTGCCACAAGCTTATTCAATCATTAAGAATATTTTCATATCATTTTGATAAATGAGAAAATTTTAAAATAAAGAATTATTGTAACATGCTACATGTAAGGCTTTTTGGAGTTTGTTTTTTTTATAAACTGTTTTACGAAGTAAACAAAAAATAAAAACACTGAGCATTTAAAACACACAAGATACACATGCATTTTGTAGTAACAAATGTACTAAAAAATTAAGAAAGAGAAATAGTGACAAAGGCAGCCAAGTGTGACAGCAAGGCAGCAGCAAAGCAAAAAATAAGAATATTAGATGTAAGAATCCAAAATCTAGTTTCAGGATTGTCCCTTGGGACAATAGATTTACGGCCATATCACAATGAAATACTGGTTCTCATATGATCACTGAAGTGAAGCAACATAAATCCTGGTCAATAACTAGATGAGTGTCTGCTTTGAAATACCAGGTGCTGTAATGGAATTGAAAATCAGAGAGTTCCAATTACATTTGCATTTGTTATATTCACTTAAGTGAAAGGCATGCTAATTTCTGGTTAATAAGCCATAATAAATCAATCAATCAAGTTCAACTTAATTGTCAGAGGCTATTTATTCCAAATATTATGATGGCAAAATTGCTTACAATTGGAAGTTGGAGAACTGAGTTCCAATTACTGCTGGCTTTGTTATATTCACTTGCATACAAATACCCTATGAATGAATCTAAAGCCATGAGTGAATTAGTACAACTTGTACAAATAAAAATCATTATCTCCAAAACAATTTAGAACCTAAAAATATTTTCTGGCTTTAAATAACCTGCAATAGGTTGATAAGCTGTAAAAACAAAACAATCAAAGGACAATAGCCTAGAGCAGTGGTTTCCAAACATTTTTTTTTCTCTGGGACATGTTTCTGAAATGAAAATTTGCTCAGGCCTCACCAAAGGGAAGTTCTGTTGAAAAGGTAGTCCTATGGCAAAGAATATCCAGAGAGAAGGTTAAAGGGAGATAACTGCAGATTCATTGATAACTCTCTCCACCAATTTGCAGACCCTAGTTACTATATTCTTAATACTTGATATAATTAAAAAAATATCACAATGATGGAATTGGTCAATAATTATTTATAACTATTTATACTGGGACTCATGAATGAAATTATAAGTAATCCATAATAAAATTTTGAAAATCATATTTATTTTTGGCATATGAATTATTTGAAGCTATTTCTAAATCTTTGTCTTTCAATCATTCTGCTCACCTGCTATCCTCTTCTACCACACCCTATGAATCACATCATATGAGAATCACTGGCCTAGAGAATTAAATTATTGGTTTGTGAATTTGATGGTAGAGTAATTGGGTGTTCAATTCTTGACCTGTGTAGTAGAGACATAGACTCAATAGAAAGAGGATGACCAATAGCAGCAGTAAAAAGGAAGACAATGAGACAGTGGAACAAGAATAATGTATCCCCATAGATTAAATAAAAGGCCTCGATTCAAGGTTCATGAACTCCAACGTGTACCTTAGGTTCTTAAGGTAAATAAAAAATTCATTTACTTGAAGAGCCTCTACGTCAAAGAACTAGCTTCGATTGTGTAACATTTGACTAAAAAGAAATCTTTTTCAAAATACAAAGAGATCGGTTAAAAACTAATTGAGGTCTCTCATCATCAAAGTTGTTTCAATATTCAATACATCCCCTGAACCCCACCCCCTGGCCTTAGGCAATTTAATTTTTGTTGGATCGCTAATTGATTCGGTCTAGAAATTTATTTTCAGAAAACAGTGACTGCTTTCTTTTTTTTTTTTTTTTTTTTTCCACCTAATTTCTATGTTTGTATGATCATTAATTAAAAACAAAATAGTTTGGTAAGGTCTAAGGCAGTGTTTACCAATGTGGGTGCTAGCACCCTTCTTTGTGGGCTTTGTTATGCTGAAAAGGGCCAAAGAGAGTTTTTATTACATTTGGGGGGCAATGAACATACTCAAGGGGGCGTGGGCATTTATCCACTTTTTTTTTTCTTTTTTTTTTTTTTTTTTTTCAAAAATTAATCAATACTGGTTACAAAAGAAATTTCTAAAAGGTATCTAAAAGCTGTGGGAAGCTATCAAACTTTTCTTCATTGCTTTTCCAACTTGTTATATGACTGAATATGGTTTTAATGCAGTTACACAGCTTCTTATTAAAAGAAGAACCGTCTGCAAATTACAAAAGGAGGAGATCTACAATTATTAGGTTGGTGCAAAAATAATATCGTTTTTTTAACGTATTTTTTAACGTCAAAAAAACGATATTATTTTTGCACCAACCTAATACTTCTAAGCAGCATTGAACCGAGAGTAAGAGCCTTAGCCAATAAACACCAAAGTCAACCATTGCATTGAAAACTGTTGTAATGGAATGTCCCACTCGCCCTATTGACTACTGTGGACTTGACTATATCAGTAAATATATGTAGTGTGCACAGGACATACCAGAATCTGTTTATCTGTCTGACTGGCTTTGGGAAGTGTTAGTCGATTCCCTGTCTTTCAGTAGTGCATTCTCTTTTACAAAAATCTTCTCTTTCCTTCATCTACGCCAGTATTGCTGTTCTTTTCACTCGAGTACCACCTTTGTCTGTTTGTAACCTCTTTAAGGAGACAACAAAAACATTGAGATAAGCTATCAAATAAAAGGTAAAAGGTTTTTTTTTTTTTAGCATTTTAATCATTGGCATTTCTAATAGAAATGAAAACAATATTAAAATTATTTTTGTACTTAAACCCAAGTGTTTATCTTTTCTATGAAAGATGAATTCAGTAGAATATTTGAAATTTAATTTGACAGATGGAGGGTGTTGACAAAAAAAATTTGTGCCCAAAGGGGGGACGCTGGTTGAAAAAAAGGTTGGAAAACACTGGTCTAACACTGCTACAAGTTTGGAGAACTTAGTGAGAATCAAATTCACTCTAGAAGAATGATCTGCAAGAATATCTTACTAACCAACTTTTCTACAGCAAGGTGTTTCATCTACCTCAGTATCATAAGAGCTCTTTCAACTTGACATATTTTTATAAAGAGGGTTTTGCTGAGAGTCAAATCTATTGTTGGTAATATTTTTTTTTTTTTTTCAAAGATGTATTGCTGGTAATTTTTTTTTTCCAAAAATGTATTGCTGTTAATAATTTTTTTTTTCAGCCTTGACAATTCCACTGTTTAATTTTTGGTATTATGCATATGTATTAGGGTGTTATGAGTTTTTACTTGTCCGATTTATGTTTAGAGAGTGAAGGGTCCATAATTTCTATGCCTTCTATGTTAACGTTTCTTCTTGTTTTGTTCTTTCGAGGTCTTTTGTTTCTGCTTATCTGTCTGGTTTGTGTTGCCATTAGGTTCTTTCGGCTAAGCGTATTAAATAGCTATAATTATCGGAAGGGTGATGACAAACTGGGATGCAATCAAGCAAGACAGACTTTTGACACATGGTAAAGTTAAATAATCAAAAGTACTTACAGGAAATGAGAAGTTGGGGTCAAATGACCATGCCAGACCCCAACGCATTGTCTTGCCTTGGCAAAACTCTGTTGATGAAATCTTCGGCACCTGACAAAGATAAAAGATGTATTTGTTTGGAATGAAAGTCATCAAAGAAATGAGTGATAATTTTGCAGCCAAACTATGAGATATCATTTCCTTCTTGTAAATTACTTCTTGGCTGTTTTAACAAGAAACTTTTCCCTAGAGGAAAATCATATGAATCCCACCAGAGAAATACCTTTAATGTTATGGCCACCTTAATATAATATAATAATAATAATAATAGTAGCGGCAGCAGCAATATGGTAGCAGTAGCAACAGTGTTAAAATTATGAGAATATAATTGTGCTTGTCCCTCCCTTTGTTAGTTAGCACAAACATTATGTCCTGTCAATACCTCATAAGTAATGGATTATTCCACATCACATGAAAAGAAGGGAAAAACCATTACAATGGGTTTCGGTGAGAAAATAAGAGAAATAAAAAAGAAAGAAGAGAAGATAGAAATGGAGATTGAGAATTATATTGAACTCATAAGAACAGATATTACATTTTGTTATTAACCAAACGGCTGGGAGGATATGTTGAACGCTATAAAAGCTCCATTTTGCAGACACACATTATCAAACAAAAGAAAACGAGTAAAACAATCATCAAAAATCCAATTACCATAAAATAAATAAAATAACCATCTTCTGAATTATTGTAAAAATATTATTATTAGAAATTTTCATAAGGGATTTGACTAGAGAGAAAGAAATAAGGGAAGATAAAAATGTTTAAGATCTCCTGCCAATACCTTATAAATAATGGGCTATTCTGTTTTGATTTCATGGAACGTGGGGAAAAGATACGCCTTGATTTCAATGTAAGAATGAATGAAAGAAAGAAAGGGAAGACAGATGTGTTTAACGGCTGTTTCAGTGAAATGGAAAAAGTTGTCAATTTCAAATCTTTTCATTTGACTTCTTAAAATAACAACCAGCAATCACATTTATGATTGCTATTGCAATATTTTGTTAAAGTTGTTAAGCTCAAATATTTTACGATATGATAGGAGAATTTCTATAGATATTTTATTGTTGTAGAACTCACTGTGAGCTTACTAAATCATTAACTTGGGAGTTAAGAATCATAGGAAAATTTAAGTAGGAAAACCGTGAAATCCTCATAGGTCTTTCTAGGAAGAAAAATTTTTAATGTTCTGTATAATATAAAAAAAAAATAGACATTTATCACAGATAGGTACATATGTCTTTAGCTGTAATTTTTTGCAAGTCACCTACCATATGACCCTCTTGGATTATGGTCTACTGCTGGTCTACGAGGCAACATTATAAATATCTGCTCCCTATTAAGTGTGAAATTCTCCTCTCAGACATCATGTGTGCCTTTATTAATTCTTTGAGTTTATTCCAAATTGTTATGGTTTCCATTTGTAAAGTGTTTTCCATTTTCTTTATTTCTTTGAAATGGTTTGGGTTTGTCCATTTCCCCTTTTGAGAGATAGATTTGTTATTTGTTCCTAGTTTTCAGTGTCTTTCCTAAATAAAAGGATGATATCAGTACTATTGTTAGAGAGAGAGAGAAGGAGGGCTTTCTAAGTAGGTTAACTAACAAGAAAGGAGCCCCTTTATACAGAGTTCTTGGAAAGATGGCCTCCGTCAGGCTATCTTTCCCAAGTTGTCCCTCTCCCAGGCTGGTTGCCACCCAAGGTTATAGAACCCAGTCTGTCCTGGTATAGTACTATAAAGTGTGGACCTTTTCCAATGAGACTGGCAGTCAGTTACATTTAGAAGAGGCCTACATATAATATGGCCAACCAAACTACCCAAGGTGACCCACAAGGGGATTAAAGAACTGTAATTTCTTTTTGTGCTTATGAAAATAAATTTGATTGATTGTGTATGAAAAATTCAGTTTTGTGGGAGCTTTACTATATTTAACCAATATTTCATTACTTAATCCTTTTAACTCTTCATAGAAAAAAGAAAGAACTTATATATATATATATATATATATATATATATATATATATATATATATATATATATATATATTCTTTCTCTATCTGAAATGTCTATTCATTAGTTTCATCCAGATTAAAGTCAAAACAATTTCAGGTTTTCCAACACCATAACAGATAGTACTAGATTGGCAGATAGGTCCCATTATTTTACAATTGAAATGGCTAAATGTAACCATGAGTTCTATGCTGAGAGTTTCTTCTATTGCACTTCCCACTTGTGAAATTCTCTTCTGGCTTCTTGGCTTCCCCCTGCCAATTTTGATCTTGAGAAATTTAAATGCAATTTTAATTGTTACCTTACGTCTTTTTTTATTGTTTTCTCGCCTTTTTTTTTTTTTTTAATCTGTAACTGTTGTGGCTTGTTAGGGGCCAGAAAGAAAGACATGGAAAGAAGAAGGTAGGTTGAACAAGTGTATTGAAATAACAGAACATATATACAAAATAAGTGTTACTAGTCAACAGATAGAAGTGTCTGTTCGAACTGTCAGGTTACACTGCGTCCCGAGTGCCTTGCTTGGGAAGTCTCACAGGTTAGTATTTATGAAGGAAGAAGAGTTCATTCAAAATGTAGATCGGTCACCACAACAGTAACTCACCCCTTGTGTCTTAGTGGCTTTATTGTCTTGCTTGGAGTGAAATGATTAAAGAAAAGAAAAAGAAAATGCAAATAACCCTGACTCTTGGTTAATTCTTGTCCAAAGCTCTAATCCAAGAATTATGAAAGCAAGTCAGTGAAACATATTTGTTAAGAATTTATATTTTATTAAAACACAATGAATGATGTGGTTATAATGTGAAAGGAAGGCCTATTTTTGATCTATAAACATGACTTTTACCTCCAAAATGTCTATATCATCAAATCCTTGAAACTCACACTTGTAATTAATAAACAACCATCTGTATATAAAATGAAGGAACAATTGTCCATGTTATAAATTGAGCCCTTTTTTTTTTTTGCTCTACATATTTTTTTAAATGCTTAAATTCAACCCTGTACTATTTCTTACAAGTAAACCAAACCCCCATGTCTTGGCTATAGTCTCTCAACATTTTGAGAAAGAGAGAAAAATAATTGTGTAATCTGAATGCTTGAATGGCAGAAAGCATACTGATATCAAGTGGATTGATTGATTTGTTTAACGGCATATCAACTTCTAATGGGTCATTTAATACCAAGTGATGGTTAAAACACAGGAGTCCAATAATGAAACAAAATTTACGGATATACTGGATGAAAGGAACCTTTGGGTATTACTTTTAAACTTGTATAGTGTGTGATTCACGCCAAGAAATACCATCAGAAAAGTCCATCAGAAACTTTGACTTAAAAAAAGAATTGATCTGTGGTGACACCAAAGTAAGTTTTGTACTGAATGTCACCTCAGAAAGCCAAAAGAATTGAGCCCACCCCAACAGTTGATCTGGAAGATGGCCTCAAAGCCACCAAGTGCAGAATTGGGCCTCAAAGGATGTTGATAAGGGAATCAACATAAACAAAAAAGTAATAACCAGCTGAATTTCAAAGAGAAACATGCAAGAGAACTGGATAATAAGATCTTATATAAACACCCAACCAACAAGGGGAGAAACAAAGTTGTTCACAAGTTGAAGTTCAAATGTTTAAAGAAAGACCTTAACCCACATACCCTTGATTAATTTGATGGAGTGCAGAAGTGAAAAAACAATTTTTTTCACATATGGAAAATTTCAATTTCTGTTTGAATTTCTCAGATGAGGAGTGATTTACACTATTTACAATCAGACTATTGTCCTTGTCTTTCTCGTTATTATAACGTTTTGGCTGTTGTGCCCTCAGGCATTCCCCAGGTGTATATTGATCTGGGTAGCCTACAGTGAATTCTGAACTGAACCCTTTATTTAATCCACGGGGGTAGATTAGATAAGATATCGCTAGACATGAGCAGTGGAACAAGAACAGTATACCCTTGTAGATTAAATAAAGGGTTCAGTTTAGGATTCCCTGTAGGTTACTCAAGAGCAATATACACCTGATGAAAGCTGGAGGGTACAATGGCCAAAATGTTGTGATAACAACAACTAAGATGAGGACATCTTTCATCGGCTTTATCTCATATGCAAGAATTTCTTCTTTGCTGATCACGTCCTTTATGATGATGGCAATGATGACTAAATTAATTGCTAATATGCAGAGTCAGGACTAGAAGCTTCCAGTTTCACCAAAACCTGCTTCCATCATCCATTCCCTATCACCGTTTCGCATTGCAAGAGTTGGCTAAAGGTGAAAGAAAATCAAGAGTAGAAGAAAGTGTCAATGGTGTGAATTCGTTTGAGGTGTACCTCAACTTGCAATGAAGTGACCCACATTCTTGATTTCTTTACCTTCCTTTGTGGCACATATAGAATGAGACATGCAGAATCCAGTTATAAAACTGCAACAGACTGCCGCTGATTCTGTTACAATTTCGAGTGGCACCTTCTGTAGCATAGCCATCTTTATCCAATGGTTCAACCTTTGAGATCTCTTGTAATCATCACTGCTTGTTTCACCGTTGGGGTCTTTGGAATTGGTCGCGCTTAGTCTGGGTCCTCATCTTTGACCTTGCCACCTAGGGTTGCCCCACCAGGAGACATTGCAATTGTCGGAATGTAAATAGTGTAAATAATGGAAAATTTAGTCTTGTATTTTTATAAGCTGTTACTAACATTAGTCAGATTCACTTTCTAATTTCTTAATTTGACATCACTGAATGCAGAGGAAATCTTTAAATAAGAAAAAAAACAATTCATACCTTGTAATTCCGCAACTCGTCTTTCAAGGCTGCCAGATTGAGTTTCTTCCCAACCATGCTCGTATAAACCCTATGGTATGAAAGAAGAGGAAAAAGAAACAGTCTTTATCAATGATCATCACTTTATACTGTAAATTAATCGTATCATAGGTTAAAAATACATTTTTCTAATACAATTAACTGTCTTTGTCAAGGTTGACAATAAGAGCAAAAGATCTTTTGCAGCATTGTCCTGGTTATGACGACAAACTACATCCTGCAGCAAGGCCTCTGATCAGGAGGTTTTGAGGAGTATGAAACCACTTCTTAATTGCTGTTATTCCCAGGTCCATCCTGACCCAGAGTGGTAACACCTGTTAGGGCCCTAGTTATGGACAAATTTTGACCCCCCCCCCCAAACTGGGGTCAAAACATTACGAAAGTATAAAAATACATTTTTGTAGTAAGAATACCAGCAATGGATTATATTTGCATAGTAAAAAAAAAAAAATATCAGCAATACATTTTTGAAAAAAAAAAAAAAAAAAAAAAAAAAATTATCAAAGCTCCCAAGAATATTAAATTTCAGCATTAAATAACCCATATCAAACTAAAAATCTTCTGCAGCTACAGGATGATTATTCTAAGAGTTGTCTATAGAATTTATCTTGTGACTACAACTGGTTCTATGATCTTTAGTTTGTTTTTGTTTTTTTTTTAACAATCAGATTAGGAGGCATGGTAATGGTTTGAGGAATCGAAGAACCAAGTTTGAATTCCAGTTGAGTTATTTACATTCACTTACACATTAACACCATTGGGAAAGGTATGAATCCATCTCTTATCCCTCCAGCTATGGGTAAAATGGCACAATAGGGAGTGGGCAAACATTCATTAAAGCTACAAAGATAGGAAGTTATAGAGCACTGTGATCGCCCAAATTCTGAATAGACAAGACACATAAAAGAAGAAAGACTACAGTGTTATCCTCATCTTCATTGCCATATTTACAACGTTTCAGATGTTATACACTCTGGCCTTCTTCAGGTGATTGGAATTTCAAACCAAACCCTTTTATTTCATCAACCGGGGTAGACTGTTCTATTAGGTTGGTGCAAAAATAATTTCATTTTCTAACATACGTTACTATGTGAGAAAACGAAATTATTTTTGCACCAACCTAATAGTCCCACATGCCATGCCTTTTCCAGATATCTCAGTTATTTCCTTTAAACTCAAACTCTCCAAGTTTGGTTCACCACTGCTGTGGCTTGGTATTGAACTCTTTGGGTCTAGTCACTCAAGGATACATGTCTCCGTGGATAAAGACATTGGTTAGATCCAGTGACTAGACCCAAAGAGTTGAGAGTTCAATACCAGGCCACAGCAGTAGTGAACCAGCCTTGGAGAATTGAATTAAAGAGAAATAACTGAAACCTATAACTGCCAGCGAAATCACAAGAGCAAATTTCAAGCAGCGAGAACAATTCTGGCATCTAAGCCAAAAAGTCAACAAGTCAAATCAACAAGCCTTTCACAGCAGAATCAATTATGGCCAGATAATGGAGGATCAGTTTATTAATAGTTTGTAATTCAAAAGTGATCCCTCCATCTATATCTCTGCAAGTCAGTATTTTCATATCTCTTTCTCAAACTAAATTCTACTAATAGTCATCTTACCTGATAGTGTCTCGCAGCTGAAGACTGTCCTTAATCAAACGATTGACAAAGCAGTACTCTCCACCCCATGTGATGCTCTCCATAGAACTGGCGGTTGAGGTAGAATGAGGCTCACTTCGTCCTTCTCGCTGAAACTGCCCATCAACTTCCTCCTGGCTGCCAAAAAAAGGTGGATTGCACATACAGAAATCATAAGAACCACCATTTCCATCCAAGAGTTCTTTCAGGCCAGAATCCATTTCAACTTTTTGAACTAAGGAATAAAAAATAAATTATGAATATGGAATCATGATGGAAAGACATGATGAAGTTTGTTAAAAGAAAAAAAAATGGATAAGTAAAATTAGTCTACATTTTAATAATATATGGAAACCAATGCTAAGAAAAACAAATTTTTATCATTAAAGCTTTCCATATCGAAAGTTAATCATAAAAGAAAAATAGACTCTAGAAAGGTGTGCATTGACTAAATAATAGATAGGGAATAAAAAAGAAAATTTATAAAATTAAAGAAGCAACAAATAGGAGTATGTAAAAAAAAAAAAAAAAAATTGCAATATATAAATGATTGTAGGTTTTAACAATATAGAAACCTGTGATTAGAAGAAATAATTTCAACCATTAAAGTCTCCAAAATTTTAAGTCATTATAAAGAAAAATCCTTGAGAACAGACAAGTTTTACTGCTTGAAAATTACTATTTAGCACCAAGACCTTATTCAATTTTGGAGCTCTTGTTGAGCAGAAGTGTGTGTGTGTGTGTGTGTGTTTGTGGGGGGGGGGATCTAACAATCCTGACTTTATTTTAAAAAAAAAAAAAAAAAAAAAAAAATGTTACAAGGTTTTTTGGGGGTTTTTTTTTTTGTCTTTTCCCATACTCATTGCTGCAGATTGTAAATCATGGACAATTATTTGAATTCAGGGTTTGTCCTTCTCCCAATCTGTCCTGCTATTTAACCCATAACTAATGAGAGATGGGATGGATTCATACCTTTCCCCAAACATATTTGTGTGTAAGTGAATTTAGTATGAACTTAATTGTAATTTGAACTTGGGTCCCTGATTTCTCATTCCATTATGCTATCAAGTGCTCCATCCACACTTGTCCATGATTCTGTGGTGAACAATCACATAGAAGCAAGTGAGCCAGAGTGGTGTGCATCTGGTGCAAAGGAAAATAAGTTCCTTACCTCAACACACGGCACATAGCATCAACATTTTGTTTCTTGAAAATAGCATTAATCTTCACTCTTAATGTTGCACTGTTCCAACAGGATGTGCTGTAATGGTAGCTTAGTATGGTTCAACTAATATCAATGTACTGATTGGTTGGACTAGAGGAGGCTATTTGCCAGAGGACAGTGGATTGAACAAGCATTATTTTGTATTGTACAAATGATGTCCAAAGAATAGAGACTCATTTAACTACAGATTCTCATTGGTGGGGAGGGGTCCTGCATAGTCTTCTAACTATTACTCACAAGCTGGTAACTAAGCAACAGCTCATCTGCCATCGTCATAAGAATGAAGCTGTTGGCTACTTGACGGGTTGTCACCAAGATGACTAAGAAGTCCCATCTATCCAGTTTTTAAATCTTAGACAGGCTGCCAACCAAGGCTAACAAGCCCTGTCTATTTGGTAGTACTATGATGATGTCTATTAACATTTTAAAAGAATTTTGGTACATGCATAATAACCAAATTTTTCATG
Source organism: Acanthosepion lycidas (assembly GCA_963932145.1). Lineage (NCBI taxonomy): Eukaryota > Metazoa > Mollusca > Cephalopoda > Sepiida > Sepiidae > Acanthosepion > Acanthosepion lycidas. The sequence goes on along the minus strand of OZ010614.1, from coordinate 5,857,711 downwards.
TTTTTAATCTTTGTTGTTTGTCAATTGGAAATAAGGAAATAAATCCAATATAAGCAATCAAATAAAAATAAAAAAAATTTTTTTTTAAAATGGCACAATGTTTTCTTTGTGGAAGTGAAACCAGGTGAAAGGAAAGTTGGCGCCATAACAAGAACCATACAGTGGAAAGCACAATCATATATTTTAAGCAGTTTCAAGAACAGTCAGAAAATAGTGACATTTTACCTATGGTCAAACAAAGTCTAGATTGGTAGTTTAATTTCTAATAAAATTGAAAGTTGTGGAGGGCCATGATCCACATATCCCTTCAGGACATGGCACATAGAAGAAAAAGAATACTGAAACAGTGAGAAAGAGAGTCTAGGTGGTCATTATCTAATTTCTGTTAAGTTTGAAAAACTCATAAAAGTTGTGGAGATCCAAGAACTTGATGAAAAAAAAAAAAAAAAAAAAAAAAAAATTAAGTGAATACCAGGAAATTAGTACATGGATCCTTAGTCAAAGTAGGTGAAACACCATTTGGTGCCACCATCTTAGTACCTAGATAATTTGTGAAATTTCCAAACCAAACTGACACCACCCATCAATTGAATTTCATACCTTACTTGATGCACCCCAGCCCTGAATATGAGCTTATTTGCTGAAAGGGTCGTCTCAAGTATACTAGATACATGATTTATAACACAGGTATATTTACTTGGCCCCTCCCCACCAAGACAGGATGTGACACGAAGTAGTTTTTAGGTGTAGAATGGAATACGCATATGTATGCACATGGGTCAAGGGCAACTAATTTTATTCAATCCCCAAGACCACTGACAGACTGGCATCGATATTAAACTAACCCCACCTATCTTTGGGTAATGAGGAAGGTACTGCTACAGGGTGAGAATCCCCTGAGACTGGGCACCTTCTCCTATCTAAAATGACGAGAAATATTTAATCCACTTTCGGTCAAAAGTTAAATCTTTTACTGCTAGGTATGTATTTATAAAACAAGCATATTGGACATGAGAAAATAACCAATTAAAAATATAGGTGGTGTTTCACTAAAATAGTCCCCAAATATTTTAGTATAGGTTGTACAAAAATATCAAATTTTTGTGGAGGTATTATAAAAATTTCTATCATATTCATGATGTTTGGGATTTTAGTACTGCTTTCTTTAGAGAAAGGATTTGGAAAGACCCATATAGATGTCTTACTTGGGGGATTTTTGATCTTAGCAGTTGCTGATAAAATTTAATGAGAGCCACTTTGTCCCTCCACCTCTCAGTCCTGACAGAATATCCGAACATCCACCAACACCAGATTTAATCTGCTGGGGGTCCTGGTGGATGACGCCCTTCCAGTGGCTTTTAGATGTACAGTGTCGTCTGTTTTCATCTTAGCAACTAAGTTTTATTTGATAAACTGTACTTGACTTCTTGATTGTAAAAAAAGTTTTTATAAAAATTAAAAATAAAGAAAATATACAAAAATAAAGGAAACAATATAAAAAGGAAAGAAAATATACAAAAATAAAGCAAAGAAAATATAAAAAGCAAAGAAAATATAAAAAGCAAAGAAAATATAAAAAGCAAAGAAAATATAAAAAGCAAAGAAAATATAAAAAGCAAAGAAAATATAAAAAGCAAAGAAAATATAAAAAGCAAAGAAAATATAAAAATAAAGAAAAGAATATAAAAATAAAGAAAAGAATATAAAAATAAAGAAAAGAATATAAAATAAAAAATAAATAGCACATAAAATATTCTAAAAATTAAAAAATATAAAAAATAAAGAAAATATAAAAAGAAAAAAAAATCAAAGAAAAATAATACAAAAAGAAAAATAAAGAAAATATTTTTTTTTTAATTTATCTGTTTAAGCAATATTATTTTTTTTTAATGGGTACTCATATTTGAGTAGATACTCTGTTTTTATTTATTTATTAAACGGTATATTTATTTATTTACATCTACTAGCCGTAATATTTAAGAACTGTTAATTGGTAACTATTCTTGAGTATGGAAATCCAGATGTATCACTATTTCTAATTTCCATCATTTTTAAAAATGTACGATTAATTTGAAGATGGACTGATTAGCACTGGCTCTGATCTAGAAATGATCAGAGCCAGTGTTAATCAGTCCATCTGCAAATTAATCTCTTATAAAAGCCCTTCAAGGTTATATTAAATTTTCTTCAAGCAAGTGAACGGTTTAAACTTCTACTAAGTAATTATACAAATTCTTTTTTGTCTATATCTCCAAGATGAGGTATTATGATTATTTACATTATTCGGACTGTCATACTCATCTTCATTGCCACAACGTTTCGGCTGTTGTACACTCCAGCCTTCTTCCAATCACCTGAACAAGGCATGCGCGTACAGTGGCTGAAACATTGTGAAAATACTAATGAAAATGAGAATAACAGTTCAAATAATGTAAATAATGCAAGCAATCATAATACTTCACCTGAGAGATATAGACCGAAACATTGTGAATATGGCAATGAAAATGAGGATAACAGTCTGAATAATGTAAATACATTTTCTTTTGTCCAAAATTAAATAATATATACATTGTTTTTTTCTTCTTGTATAAAAAGAAATGGAGTTTGTTAAATCAATTTTTCTCCTTTTTTTATCATAACAAGCGTAGCACCTGTCAAATTATGAAGGCATTATTTAGGTAATGGATCAGTACTCCTGCCTACAATCACAATAACTGTACGTTCTGCACTTTTGTCGACAAAATGCTGACAAATGTAAACACAGGGGTCATGGTGGAGTAATCAACAGCAACTCAAATTGAGCAAACTTTCACTGGAGTGAAGTTAGTTACATTCATTTAATGTGTAAATACCCTTGGGAAAGATATTAATACATCTCTTCTCTCCCCCCACCCCAGCTATGGTTAAATAGTAGGATAGACTGAGTGCTAGAGCCTTGGGTGGCAAACCAGTCTAGGGGGCAGAAAACTCTGAATCCAAAAACTGAGTGGTCGGTGAGGAGGCTAAGTGGAAACCCAGCAGCACAAAAACAAGAGTTGTTAAGAGGTGGATGAACTCCTCAGAGTCAAAGGCCATACGCCCCAACTATTGGTTAAGTAAACACACCAACCCGCAATTGGCCAAATATGGTGAGTATGGCTACACACCTGAAGACACAGTCAACAAGAGAGGTGTTCCAGCAGGAGTCAGAAGACCCAAAATTTAGATTTGAATATGACTCGATTTAACAACAGTATTTAATAGTTAATAAAAGGGTTTTGTTTTAAAGCAAAAGTATTTTCTTTACAGAAAAAAAATATTTTATGAATTGTCAAAAATTGTTTAAGAAAAGTCTATTTATAGCAACGAGTATCCTATTATATTCATGTTTGTCCTTCTCTTTGTTAGTTCACACAACCATTACGCCCTGCCAATACCTCATGGACTATTCCATGTTTTGATTGCATGGAAAGAGAAGAAAAGACATTACTTGGTTTCAGTGAGAAAATGAAAGTTAGCAGTAGAGAGGGAGAGACAATCAGATTAAGTTGATAAGAACAGATACAATTTGATGTCGGGCAAAAGGCCAAGATTTGTTGTCAACCGAGATAAAAGCACCACTTTTCAGACACAGTATCAAAAAAAATAAAAAAAAATAATTACAATAAATTAAATAAAATAACATTTACTAAATTATTTTTAAATAATCAAGAGAAATGTTCATAAGACTTGATTGTTACTGCAATATTTTGTTAAAATTGTTGAGCTCAAATATTCAACGAGACAATAAAAGAAGTTCTATAGATATCTTATTGTTGTAGAACTTTCTATGAGTTTTACTCAATCATTAACTGAAAAGTTTAAGATTCATCAGAAATTTCAAATAAAAAACGTGTTAAATTTTCACAAGTCTTTCTAGCTAAAATTAATTCTGATTTTATTCACCAAAAATAAAGAACCCTATTTAATCGAGAGAGCTCTCCACTAAAATTCATCAAATTGTCCTTAATAAATGTGAAAAACACGGAAAAAAGAAGAAAAAAAAAAAAAAAATCTTTCAACTCATTTTGTAAATACTTGATTGATCTGTTTTTTTGATGACTTATCAACCTTTTGCAGGTTATGTAAATCCAGAAAATATTTTTAGATTGTAAGAATTTGGGGGAGATAATAATGAATTACTGATACAAGTCCTATTAATTAACCCATAGCTGGGGGAGAAGAGATGGATTCCTACCTTTCCCAAGGGTATTTGTCTGTAAGCAAATATAACAAACCTGACTGGAATTGGAACTCTGTTCTTCGATCCTAAGCCAGTACACCATCCACACTTCCAAGCTTACATCAACTGGTATTCCTAAGCAGTCATTTATCTAGATACTGACCGGGCTTGACATTGGATTATCTTCGGTGATCATACAGAAACTAGTGTTCAAGGTATTTAACCACACATTCACACGTGGAATGTGATATAAGATTAAATTTCAAGCTGGTTGGAACCATTGCATACATGGATAAGGGACAAAATGTAGTCAAGCCTTCTCAGCACGTCTTCTTTTGGGGACACTTCGGGCACTAAATAATGATCCTAACCCTTTCTGAAGAAGAGGTATCGCTGGATAGGGGTTATAGATCTCTAGAACACCACATAATTAGATTTTAATACAGAGAGAGCCCAAAATATATATGTTAGATATAGTACAACACTATCATTCATGGTAGGAAGATTCCAAGACCCACATGGGTAATAGTGAAACATAAATATATCTAAAACTTTACACCAAGAATTTAACTACTTTTCTTCAAATATTTGATTTTTAAACATTTTAAGTCTTTTTCTTGTTTTTGCTAGAAAGAAAAATAAACTCAGAATCAGAAAGAGAAAAACAGGTTCGTCATTAATTAAAACAGTATTTTTTTTTCTTTATACAATGATGTTCACTCTGTACAAGGCTCAAGAGCCACTCAAGATAGAGGGTTACAGAATAAGATATATACCACCCCAAGCAATGTGATAATGCCACTAAGGCACAAGGGGCCACTGGAAGTGAAAGAGAAGGAAAAGATTTTAGAAGCAACTAGAAACCCAATCACTACTCCTGTTCAAAAGAGCAGTGTGAAGCAGACAATAGGCAAACCTATTTACTCCTATTGAAGAGAAATAAATAGTAAATAAAAGTTGTGAGTTTTAGGTGGAGACATTAGAAGTATCGAGTTGAAGTAGACTTTAGAAGGAACCTGAAACCCAATCCTAAACAAGAGATAAATCCTGTTAACCCTTTATCACTCTGTATGTGACTTCATTTGCAGTACAAAAAGTTTATCCAGCCACTGTAGATGACTCTGATCCCTGATAAATAATGTTTGAATTTCATAGTTATGTTGTCATATCCTGCTATAGCAACAGAAAACAAACTTTAGTGAAATTAACAATAAAGTTCCTGCAATTGAGAGGCCTTAAAAAGAACGCAGGGGTAAAGGAAGAAATATTAATAATGCAGAGGGCTAATGGTTAATCATTTCTTAAACTTAAGAAGCAATTTTTTTTTCTATAGTAGCAGAGTCTCCATCAGCAATTGTAGCCAGTTTAATATATTTTTTATATGAAAACTATTTTTAAATCTGAAAAAGTATCCCTTACTTGCAAGAAATGGCCTGGTGCCAGGAGTCCTTAATAAAACTTTCCTAATAAGCTCAATGTCTTCTGATATAACACCATCAACTGGAACATGTTTTCTGTTCATGTCTTCCACTCACAAACTTAATATTTTTCCATTTTTCTATTTATACTCATCATCTGCCACGGCTGGAACTTCAGCTATTTGGCTAGGATTTCTCTTTCGTTCTTAATTTCAAAAATAAGATTATATTTTATCATTTTTATGATTTATTTATTTTTTTTTTTTTTATATGAATTTTTTTCTTTCCTTATTAAGTCAAGAAGTGTTCCTTTTTCACTTAAAGGAAAGATTTTCCAAGTTTCTCTTTGGTTGATATTCCAAAGTAACTTAAATATCCTAATGTAACATAATACACATACCTTCAGCTAACGAAGGTAATTGGTGCATCACAAAATATAAAATCTTGTTATATAAATACCTTTGAAATTTATTTATTGTTTTTTAAAATGTAAACTTTTGGAATATATTTTTCTGAAAATTGAAGAAAAATTCTGAAGCTTAAATTTTTTAAAATTAAGGCAATAATTTTTAATTTAAAATTTTTTTTTCTTTTACTTTCACTCACATTGGGTTCCTCTTTTCAGGAACAACTTGATTGGTAAATGGAAAAAAAAAAAATAAATAAATAAAAAATTTCCCTGCCTTGGAAAATAAAAACACTTGGAAACATTATTTCAAGTCAAAACAGGCTTAGGCACACGACTGGTAACTTGTAACCCAGCACAACCTCCCACATGGACACATCGTTACCACTTAAACCAGCACCCCCATCACAACGACTAGTTTTTCTGCTGGTGAGGAGAGTGACAGGTCATCCCACTGGACCAAAAAATCAAGACCTGACAAAGGATAGATGAGCTTCTTATATCCAATGACATTATATATATATGTGTGTGTGTGTGTGTGTGTGTGTGTGTGTGAAAAATATATAGAAAATAGGAAAGAACTCGTTAGGTAAATAATCCAAAGTTCTTTAGTATTTTTGTCATTATTTTTAAAAAAACAGTGCTCAATACAAAAGTAGAGCATAAATATAATTATTTATTTAAAAATATGATTCCAACACATTACATAAGAGTTCTCATGTTTCAAAACAAGAACCGAAAACTTCAATATAATTATTTGAATTAAATTGAATGAAAGTACTAAGCTCTGTTCCATCTTCAAGCGAAATTTTTTTGGAATAACTTATTTCTGAGGTTTACGCGTTTTATAAGCATATTCATTATTGAAATCAAAATTTCTATGGTAACGGCTAAAGCGATTGTTTAAAGAAAAGGGGCGTAAGGTGTTAATAATTTGTCTCAATATCTCAGTTACATTCACACATGTCAAGTCAGGGTAAGGTTGGGGTGTCAAAATTTAAAGCGGAAGATGACATCGTCTGGTCTGGTTAAGCATCTATGGAGATTTATTTATTTTTTTTATTTTATATTTTTCTGAAAGGGTTTTCTGTCGTAAATCGCTAACATTTGTTTTTTGACGACTTCATAAAGGGTTATCTTTTTTTGTAGGGCATTTAAACTATTTATTAGGACTATGGAATTTAAAAATTCTTTTATTGTTTGTTTATGCTTATTATTCAATGCAAAAATTTTATGATGTCGGCAAAAAGCCGTTAACTCCTGTCTATTGTTTAATAGATTTTTATTATTTAGAAACTTAATAATGTGTAGTTTTTCATGTAGGCATAAAAGGCATGGGTCATCCCAAGTTTTACAAGTTCTAGTTTTGTTTATAATTTTCCATTTTACTTTTGGTGTTTTATTCATTTCCTTCAAATGCCAAAAATATTTAGATAGAGATGTCTGATTTCTTTTATTTATATTGTTGAAAGAGCGCTTATGTTAAGTGGACACTGAAGTCAACATCCAGAGGCGACAGTCTGTTTCATGCTAAATATAACCGTCAGGTCATCCTGGTATTGATTATATATATATATATATATATATATATATATATATATATTTATTGATTCATACATTTTCTACATCTTATCAACCCTTTGCAAGTTATTTGAAGCCAGAAAATATTTTTAGATTTTAAATTTTTTTTTTATATAGATAATAATGGTTTAGTGATAAGAGTCTTACTAATTAATCCATAGCAAGGTGAGAAAAGGTGGATTCATGCCTTTTTAACAGTATTTGTGTATAAGTGAATATAACTAAGCCAATGTGAAATGGAACTCAAAAAACTTCCAATTAATAATCCCATATATAAGAATGGTCCTAGTCATAACCAAAGTTTCATGCTCACATAGTCATCAGACAGCTTGAACACTAATGAAAGAAGACAGAGATCAGCCTTATATAACCCAGCACCATAAACCCCATACCTTAAAGCATTACAGGAAAAAAAAATAAATAAAATAATTTTATTTATAAAACTCTGCCTTGGTAATCTAGGTGTTGAGCACTTTACTGAGTATGTAGGTGTTTACCTTTAGGCCTTTTTCTTCTTATATATATATATATATATATATATATATATATATATATATATATATATATACATACTAACGGCTTCCCATACTTAATACTTTTCGTTTTCACTCTCACGTCGTCATGTGTGACATCACGAGCTGCAATACGATTTTTGCTTCCACGTCTTGTATACGAGTTTATCATTGCTTTGAAATTTTTCGTGCAACAAAAACAGACTATCATTATTGTTTTGTCCATGTATTGTTTGATATATTGAAATGTAATTGCCATCTTTGATAATGGCTTAAGTAATGTTATTAAGCTTTTCAGACAATATGAAAGGAACTTACTTAAAATAAATAGACAAAACTTGCCTATATGATTTAATGAAACATGTATCAATTAAAAAATTCTGCCTAAATACACACTATATATATATATATATATATATATATTAGTTAGGATGAGGTTTCAAGCCTTGAATGGCAACTTCTATGGAGAGGACGTCTTGAAAAAATACTTGGTGCACTTGGGCTACCATGTGTCAGGGCTCAGGAAGACCATCCAACCTTGTAAAATCTTATCTCAAATCATTATGACAAATCCTTTGACAGACAGGACCTATCGTGTTTTGTGAGAGATCAATTCTGGTCTTACCACAACAAAACACGATTATGTATGTATGAAACTTCACATGAATATGGGCTTACTGCTTGTTAATCAAGATGTTTCACAGTTTATTGATTAATGTTTAATCACCAGGAAATTATTGGCAATTGATTTATTAAATAGGTTGATTCAATTACAAAGCAGAAGCCAACTAAATATAATGTAAATTGTTGATGATTCTTATATATATATATATATATATATATATATAACTTTCTTGTTATTAAACAAGAATGAAACAAAGCCTAGTATGTTACAAGGCCATGTTCATAGAGCATCTATAAAAGAACAAATTATGGTAATCTCAAAGCCCCTACACATTCACCAACCCTCATTTGATAATACTGAACCCCCATCCTGAAAACATTCAATATTGATGAGCCCTCATAATCCATATTTGATGATCTCAAAGTTGGTCTACTTCATCAAACATTAACTTTGCAATTTTAACTTCACAATTTTGATGATCTCCCTACCCCAAAAACTAATATATTATAATATTTGTAATGTTGCAGCTCCGACCAGATACCAGGTTTGCTCTCAGGGTGCAGCTTCTTCAAATCAAACACTTGTGGCTTAAAAATCAGCCAGATTGTTACCCACAAAATAAAACCATGAGCCAACTATAGCAATAAGCAAAATTTTAGAATCTTGCTCTGTACTTGTGAGTCGGCTTAATGATTAACTAATAGAGTGAGTGGTCATTGGTTAAATATAAATAAATAAATGTCAGAATTGCCCAACAAACAGATTTGACAAAGATTGCAATAAACAAACAAGGAACACAGCAAAAAATAATACAAAGCAAGCAAACAATATATGCAAGGCAAAACAACAGTAATAAGGCAAAGCAACAGTAATAAGGCAAAATGTTCATAAAGAATTGGGATTGACACACAAGAGTAAATTCGAATGAACTAACGTGGTGTTCTAACTTCAAGGTAAGACACACTGGGTCTGAGTCATAAAAACTTATAGCTGGTAATATACTTTTTCAAAAACGTACAGCTGGCAACAAAAAAAAAACTTTGAACCCTGTTCATGTAACAACCTTTGCTTTTTTTTTTTTTTTAAATTTCATACTAATCAATACAGAAACAATGTGAAAAGCATAGAAATGACATTAGAATAATAATTGATAGTTTTTGGTTTGGCTTGTTTTGTTTTACGACACATCAACCTCAATGGGTCATTTAATGCCGACAATTTTTTTTGTCGGGGTAATATTTTTGTTTTGTCAAAAATCTATTTCTGTTAATATTTTTTTTCTTCAAAAACGTATAGCTGGTAATATTATTTTTTCAAAAGCGTATAGATGGTAATATTTTTTTCAAAAGCGTATAGCTGTTAAAATTTTTTTTTTTTCATAAAAACTTATAGCTGGTAATATAATTTTTCAAAAACGTACAGCCGGCAACAAAAAAAAAAAAAAAAAAAAAAAAAAAAAAAGATAGCTGGTAATATTTTTTCAAAAACATACAGCTGGCAACCTTATTTTTTTCAAAAACATTATCAGTGGCCTTGCTGTTGGGCGTAGTTTATCGTCATACCCAGGACGAGTTGTATGAAACTTAGAACTGGTCTATTTTACTGGCTAAGAAGAAATCCCAGCATGCATTTGCATGCCTCTGCCTATAAAATGGGGAGGGGAAAGTGTTTTGCAGTCATTCTCCATGGGGATTGGAACCAAGATTGTGGGAAATAAATGTCTGAATCCGTTTTTCTGACAGGTCAGCTGTTTTCCATTTAATAAGATATAAGCTGACTGACATCGCTACATATTGAACCTAACAGGCAGAACTTCATTCAGTGATCTTGATGATCCCCCTCCCCCACATCATTTGATAATATTGAACCTAACGGGCAAAAACATTCATTTGGTAATATCAATGCACCCACCTCCAGCTTATATTTGATGATCTCAAAGCCAGTTCCCTCCTCAAATGTCATTTGGTAATTTTCAAGCCAACCCCCAACTTGCCTTATCTTGGAACACCCTCTCCCCATAGACCCATACTTACTGGTAATTAAATGCTGAAGACCATTCTGTTCAACATTTTTCTTTGCAGATGCAACACTCTGTTCATCCTGTTCTGAAGCCAGAAATTTCCAGCCATTCATTCGAGAACCAAGAAGTGGATAAATACAACTTGCACCAGTTCCTGCAAAAAGAGAAAAGAAAAACGCTCATGATTTAACATCTACAATATACCGTATTTCTCAGAATATAAGATACATCAGTATATAAGACATGTCCTTATTTTGAAGACAAAAAAAAAAAAAAAAAAAAAAAAAAAAAAAAAATAGATAAAAGTCAATTTAAAATTTACTGTATTTTCTGGCTTACAAGACGCATTTTTTTTCCTAAAAAAAAAAAAAAAAAAAAAAAAAAAAAAAAAAAACTCCCTGAAAAATACATGTGCATCTTCGAAGATGAAATGTAAGGCCATTAATGCTCAGGCTCAAGTAAATTTGAACAGTCACCTAATTGGCTTGACTGATAGGGACATGGATTTGTTTGCTGAATCATTACACTATAATATTAGCTATCTAATTTAGTTTTTTATCTGATTTAACCTCAGTACTTAGATATTACAAGTATTTCCAAGACTATAAACCTTCCTGGAGCCGAGCCACAAGCTTAAACATGCTCGTGTTTACTAGCAGAAGCAGGAGCCTTTCTGCACTTGACTAGTATGTCATTGTCATACAAACAAAATCAAACGAGTGATTAATGTAAACAATATGTGGTGCCAGTATGTGAGGGACGCATGGTGAATGTGTTGTTTTATGAGAATGTCTGTTTTTTCTTAGAAATTTCTTTCCAATATTAGGGTATGTCCTTCAAGCTACAGTGTCTTGTAAGCCAGAAAATACGGTAGTTGATATTGTTCTTAAAACAAAAAAGCTGAAAACATTAATATAAGAAAACACCATTAAAAAAAAAAAAAAAAGTTTTACCATTCTTTAAAACTTACAAATCCACATTGCTTTCAGGATCATTGGAAGGAAATCAGGCATTTATAATTGGATCCATTATTAGGGAACAGAGAGAATGTTTCTGTTTATATTTCCGAGATAAGGTATTGTAATTATTTGCACTATTTACATTGTTCAGAATGTTGTCTTCACCCTTGTTGTCATATTCACAACCATTTTGGCCATTGTACACTCCAGCCTATTTCTGGTGATTGGAATTTCCAACTGAACCATTTATTTTATCCACCGGGGTAGATTGCTCTAGTTCCACGTACCATGCCTCTTCCGGATGTCTCAGTATCAGTTATCTCCCTTTAATTCAAGGACACGTGGCCCAGTGGGTAATATAACACTCTGTCGGTCGGATGTTGGTCAAATGCTGTCACTAGCTATTGGGTTGATCACTCTATGTTGTGTTGTTTGATCACAGAGCCGGCAAAGATCAAATTGTTGTCAGTAATTGTGATATTGGTCCATTCATAGCAAAGCTATGTCACAAAGCAATTTGACAAAAATAAATAAATAAATAAAATAAATAAATGAACTTGCAGTTAAAGAAAAGACAAGAGTTCTTCAGGGTTTAGTTCTAAGAAAATTTATATACTGTTTTTAGACAATGAATTGGTTCTGGGTCTAAAACATTAACCTTTCCTACTTAGCATTTTAATGTGACACTATGCTCAACTAGCTTAATCTGGAACAAGACTTGAGTCAGAGGTTGTCTCTGGTAGTAAGTCACATGGTATTCAGTAAAGTGATTGTCTCTCATCTATAGTCTGGAACCTCTGGTCATCTTGGTATTCTGCTTCTACTTGAAACTGGCATGGGGATTGACACGAATATGGATACTTGGGGGTTTCCCTGTCCCCCAACAAGTGTCTTTTTGTTATCTGGCTCTGGATAATTAATTATACCTCCAAATTTAGAGAGACCCACTTTCTAATGGGTAGCGGTCACAGGATATCAATTCACCCAACTCCTTCCTTCTCTTAATTGTGCCTTACACCAATAATTCCCAATGGACATGGGAAATTCCTCCGTCTTCCTCAGTGTTTCCCCTGTGACTGTTACCATGGCCATTCTTTGACCAATCTGGCTCTCAATGCATGGCATGGTTTAGCTTATGGTCATTAATTCAAATTATCATCTTAAATTTCATGTTGACAAAATTTCTCAGCCTACCAGGTGCTTCCTCGAGTCAGTCATCTCCCAAATACCGCCAGGGGTCATTGTACGCTAAGCAACCCGGGGTCTTTATACAATGGAAACCCCATTCCCTGGATTTGGTTACAGACCAAAGTTTATCTGTTCTGCTTATATTGTGCTTTCATAAATGGTGTTTTTTAAAACTGCCTCGTTAATCAGCTGTCAATCAAACATTGCCATATAACTTTTGTGATAATCTCTTGTAACAGAAGCGCTTCCTTTCTAAGTGTCCCTGCCCTAAAAAGAAATAGACTTTGGAAACAAAAAGAAACCGTTTTCTTCTTTCTGTCCATCGTTCTGTTCTTTAGCCCTTCTCACCTTGTTCTGAGCTAATTTTTTAATTTAACCCCTTTCTTTCAATTTGCCAGTGTCACGAATAAAAGTGCTGATTGAATCCAGTGATTTGACCCAAAGTCTTGTGAGTTCAATACCTGGCTACAGGTGAAGTGAACAAAAACTTAGAGAGTTGAATTAAAGGGAGATCACTGATACTGAGACATCTGTAAGAGGCATGGCACGTGGAACTAGAACAATCTACCCTGGTGGATGAAATATAGAGTTCAGTTCGAAATATGGTGAATATGGCAACAAAGATGAGGATAACAGTTTGAACAATGTAAATAGAGAAAATAAAAAGAATGTTATCCTCAGTTCTATCCTTTGTATTACCAATATATTTCTTAAAAACTGAATTCACTACATCAATATTTCCCCACCTGAATTCTTCACCACAAGCCCCTGAGCAAGTATCAGTCTTTTCTTTCATCCAGTTTCAGTTCTAAGCCTTTGCGTTTTATGAATGGCTAACACCACGATGGAGGACTAGTAAAATCTTTTAAACTATTTATCTCATGGAATTCTCTTTGTTTTAAAAATTGTATTTATCATAAAGATAGTCCCTTTCTTCTGCTGATCGACAAACTATGGGTAGAGTTTATTTTCGAGCTCTTACCATTTTGCACCCTTGTCAAAATTGCTTTTATCCTTTTTATTTATATGTTCAATGTATAGTATGCAAGTAGATTTTGATACCAAAAATTAGGGTAAGAAAGTGCATTTTATACACTGAAAAATACAGTAATTGTAATTTATTTATATATTTCAATATAATAGAAATTCTTAACAAATATTTAGAGAAGTTGATATAAATCATAAAATGTTAGAACCTTTCACTAGATTAACAATTTACTTAGAAAACCTTATGCACATATCCCTGTCCAAAACAGAAATACATGCCTCCCCCATGTAATTCACCCCAAAATAAACATCTTACTTCAGATTATATCAAAAATTATCTGTGTAACAGAGCCAATAAAATGATGTCTTTCTTAAAGTCAAATAAATTTTTTAAAATAACATCATGAAATAACATTGTTTAAGGAAAATATGATTTCAGAAAATTAATTTTACAATTAAGTCTCTTGAAGAATGGATGCAATTTCCACGAAACTCAAAGTAGGAACAAGATAAGTGAAAATTTTATTTTATTTTTCATTATTATTAATCTCTATCTATAAAAGGCAGGATGTGTGTGTATGTGTGTAATGAATGCACGGCCACAATTTCCGATGGATTTGCACCAAAATTTACATGCACATGCTCCAAGTTAGCTGGAAGACCAAGACTGACTTTGCATTTCCCAACTCCCATCGATAGTGGAAATAATCGATTTTTTCATGCTTCTATGGCAGTTTTCTTGTAGTTTGCAGCCATTTTCTACTGGCCAGAGTGAGAGCCTATCGCTGGCTGCCACAAATAGGCAGGAAGATTCTATTGGCCAGAATGATAGCCAACAGCTGACTGACATGAATGTTAACTAGCATGCTATGCAAAAAAAATCAATAGCTGCATTTGTCACAAGTGGGAAAAATTTAAATCTGTATGGCACTTTACTCCAATTGGCTCATTCATTTGCTTAAACTCAACGTTGATTCTGATTCTGCAGAACTGGGTTGGGTGTGAAAGAGTATTTCTTGTTAATATTCTTTTATCATTCGTTTTTTCCAGTTACGAGTCCTTTTTTAAAGCTGATCGTTTTTTGTTCATTTTGTTTAGTTCTTTTTTCGTAGCAGATTTAATGTTTAGTATAGAGCTTAGAAAAATTTGCAGTGTGAGATAGGCAGGAAGTAAGGCATGTAGCAACATCAGCACAGCAAAGGGCACTCTTTTAAAGGCAAGGGAGGGCAAAAATATTTTAAGTCAAGTAATAGTGATTGCTGTACAAGTCAAATGATTTTTGAATCAAGCATGAGCAATGCCGGGCCATGTTCCTAGTGGTGTATATCCCTGATATTGAACATAGTTATTTCAGAAACTGCTTGCCTTAAAAATGTTATCTTCCAGAAACACACAGACTGAACTTTTGGGGAATGTTGTAGAGTATTGGGGGGGGGGGATAAGGTTTTGTAATTGTGTATGTGTGTGTGTGTATATATTATATGGGTCATTCCATGTCAAATCAACAAGGATCTAACCATTACCAACACGGATTTTGTTTTCAAATTTGGTACACTTACAGAACTTCATGATACAAATGAAAAGTATTTTTTTTTTTTACATCTCCAGGTCAAAGGGTTTCACAGATATGACCCTTTGACCTTTGCCAAAAAGGTGAATTTTGGAAAATAGCCACAAAGTTTAAATATCAATATCTCTGTTATTTTCCAACTATAAAGCTGAATTATATACCATTTTATTTTTATACCTTATTTTTAGATACAAATATTTAAGTAAACACTCTGTTTATAATAAACAGTATTAACAATATTTACCAGCCTCTGTAGCTAAATAGTATAGCACATCAGACTATATGGCAGTTCTGTGTAGGATACAGGTTCAATTCCTGTCAGAGGACTAATATTTTCTTTGAGATTTCTCAGACATTCAGGCCTATAAATGTTGTTAATACTGTTCATTATAAACACAGCATTTACTTAAATATTTGTGTCTATATAAATAACATATACACAATAAGTATACTAAAATAACATCAATATATATAATAAACTCAGAGTATACGAGAGCTTTCCAAAACGTAAGGTATAGAGTGCAGCCTAGCAGAAATCAACCACATTTAAACATTTTGAAAGCTATAAATATGAAACTGTAGCTGGGGGGGGGGATATGAATCCCTTCTTGTAACAGCCAGAATAGCTTTAATATTGAATCTATGCTTATGCAAAGCCACAACAAAGATGACTGCCACAATGAAACTGTCAGCACAGTGAGCATTAAGGGTGTAATAAGATTTTTACCTTGCCAAGGATAAAAATCCAATATAAATCCAACCATTATTTTTGACTAATCATTATAATCAACCAAAGAATGGTTGGAAATATTTCATCTCAAATATTTTCATGATTCTTAGATTCAATTGATCCAAATATGTTTTCTTGTGAACCAGGTTAACTAAAAAAACAAAAATTTTCTTTTAATTGTGGCCTTTAATCAAACTTGCATTAGCGGATATATGCATGTGGCAGATCAGGTTAAGCTTTATATACGATCGTGTATGCACACAAATGTCCAACCATAGGAGCTAGATTATATATATATATATATTAGTGTGTGTGTGTGGGGGGGGGGGGTAACTGAATTTCTGCGATGAGGAATTATCATTTACATTATTTGCATTTAGACTAATATCTTCATCTTTGTTGTTATTATCGCAATGTTTCAGCCGGTGTGCTCTCTGGCTTTCTGCAGGTGTTTGCCAATCCAAGTAATCTTCAGGAAATTTCAAACTTTGCCCTTTATTTAATCTGCTGAGATTGATTGATCGCCTTCCATTGTCCATATCCAGAGAGATATCTTGTTTGTTTTGATTTTTGTTTTTTGGGGGGATTGCTGGTCCTGTTTCCTCTGAGTCTATTACCAGGGCCAGAGATTGAACTCATAATTACTAGACCGCCAATTTCACATATCAACGAAAGTTCAATCCCTTATTCAGGTAGTACAGGCTCAAACTCCATAGCAGCAAGACTAGTAGTAAATGAGCCTAATTTAAAAAAAAAAAAAAAAACGAAAAATAAAAAAGAGAAGAGATATCCTTTGACATGTTCAGCAGAACAAGAACACTATCCCTCGTAGATTAAAGAACATGTTCATTTTGAAAATCCCTGAAAAGTTTTCAGCTAAACAGACATCTGAAGAAAGTCAAAAGAAATAATTGGCTAAAACATAACAAAGATGAGGACATTAAGTGATACTATGGCAGGAAAACCTACGTAGAAAAGGAAAATATGATTTTATCTACATCTAAAGTATCTGTTTTACCACCAGTAGATGGGGGGGAATGGAAATCAATTGACCCAAAAGGAAGAGAACAAGTAGGTAAAAAGAAAGCAGTTGAGGTCAAGTGACAACAAACCGGACACAAATTAGTTCCAGTTGTTGGTCTATATTAACAGTCATGCTTGGGATTGAGAATCAGTTCTGGTCTGCTCTTGGCAGGGAACAGACTTATCCATCACATTGTTATGATACCACCTATTCATATTGCCAGACACACATCGTAAATGAGCAAGGAGGGTAGAAGGGAAGAGCTGAGCTGTTAGACCAACATCAGAGAAGTTGTCGCAAGTGTCAACATCCAAAGTAGCAGGCAAAACCCTGAATAAAAATACATATTTTATAATACGAGAAACAGGATTTACATTTTCATCTTTCACTGTGATATTTGTTTATCATCTCCGTTACATTGTGAACATGCAGCAGGCCTTTTCCCAGCTTTTGGTGCACACTGACATGAACGAGAACAGAAATGCATGAAGCAAATTCAAGATTAAGAGTTTGGTCCCTCAATTCAGGATTCAAAAAAGTAAAGATTTTTATTCAAATTTTACTCGGTCATAAAAAGCAAATAGCATTTATTTCCAAACAATTTTCAGTCTAAAAAAGCCTCTAATAAATATTTCCTTCAATGCAGATCAATTTACATGAGAAAATGTGCTTATTTCCCTAGCATTGAACTGAAACTCCTTACTAAAAAAAAAAATAAATAAGAATCCACACATGCAAGTGGAAATTCAACAAAAGAAGCTAACATTTAATCCAAACACTACAGAATTCAAAATACCGAAATACTTGATTCCAAAAATGTTTCTGACAAAAGCTAAACTTAAAACAAAACGTGTTAAATTTATAAACATTTTCTTATTTGTCGCTTATTTAATCATATTTAACAAAATTAAGTGACAAAATTGCATTTTTCTTCTTCAAAAAACAAAATTGGATAACCCCTGACTTTGTATATAGAATAATTCTTAAAAAAGGAACTAAAATTAAGACAATCAATCATTTTTTTTTTGTCTTCTTAATTCTTGTTATTGTCATCTCTCCTTAATCATGTTTTTTTTTTATATTCTCTAACACTCAGTGACACCTTGCATATTAGTGGCTTTATAGCCTCATCTGGGGTGAGATTATTTAAAAAAAAAAAAAAAAAAAAAAAAAAATATATTCTGATTTCCAGGTTGGCTATGAATGTTGAATACACACAGCCTTGTGCCACACTGAAGTAAGCTTAGTAAATAACTAGCATTGACTAGTGACTAGCCTTGTGGTTGAGATAGTTGCCTATTTCCTCATTAGTGTCAGAGGTCAGCATTCAAATACAGACAAATCACAAGTTTTGACTGTGAAAGCAGTCTCACTCCCACCCTGCTTAAAAGAGAAACAATATCACCCATTTTCTAGACTAAGTTGAATCAGGATAGTTCAAGTTCATGCCTTCACTCAAAAATTTAATCAAAGGGTTCTTTACCACAAAGTAATGGTTAGTAAGCTCATTTCACAGGTGTAATGAAGTTGATCCTCACTGACTCTCTATTATAGCCTTGTGCCTGACTAAGTCAAACTTATGCAATAACCATTTAGGATGCCTTGTTGCTAGATTAAACTGAATCTAATAAATATCCAAAAAGTAAACAGGGTGGTTTAAGTTCATGCCTTTGCTCAAGAATTTTACTAAAAAAGTGTTTACCACAACAATGATTAGTAAATTCATTTCACAGATCAACCACTTGTGTAGAAGAATGAGCCTCACTGGGTGCCTCTCTCTTAGAGTCTTGAGTGCTTAAGCTTATTCAAGAACCATTAAGGATACCTCATTGCTAGACTAAATTGAATTTAATAAATATATAAAAAAAAAAAAAAAAACATCAGGGTAGCTAAAGTTCATGCCTTCACTTAATTTAATCAAGAAGATACCTAGTTCAGATTAAGGATTAATAATGATGGGAGTTTCCTTCCTAAACTTTTGTTTAAGGTACTGTAGAAAGTTAACATCTTTGTTATATCATTATTTTCTCTTTTTTAATTACATGTACTACGATGGAGTAATGGATGGCAGCTTGGATTCCAGTCAAATCAATTACATTCATTTACATGCTAATACCCCAAGGAAAGGTATAAATCCTCTTCTTCTCCCCCCAGCTATGGGTAAATAGCAGGACAGACCACAGAAAGAAATGGCAACCTACTGCAGGAAAAAGTCTGCCTCGTCAGTCGTGTATCGAAAGATACATGATCGCCTAAGCATGTATCATGCATTGCATGTAACTGACTGACTAAAGCTCATTTCACAGGTCAATCACAGGTGTAGGTCAATCCTCATTGGGTGCCTCTCTTTTGTAGCCTTGTGTCTGATTAAGCCAAACTAATTACAAGATTAATTTGAATTTAATAAATATTGAAAAGATCAATCAGGGTACTTCAAGTTTATGCCTTCACTCAAGAATTTAGCAGAAAAGGTGGCCACCATAGAAAAATGATTTCACAAACCAATTGTGTAGTGAGGTTGATCCTCATTGGGTACCTTCCCTTTTGTAGTTTTGTGTTTGATTAAACTAAACTCATTTAGAAGACTTCATTGTATAGTAGTGGCTGGGAAACTAATCTCACAATTAGTGCTCTATATTTATGACCTTGGATCAGACTAAGCATAACTCAATAAATATAAAATGTTTAATAAAAGATTTTATGGTTTTATACCAAAATACTAAGTGGGTGACGTTCAGTGATATACATAATAAAAATATTTTTCAGACAATAGAAATAAATTCTTAAAAGCCTTAACTGATATAAATAAAACTGCTTTTGGGATACGGGCATGTCATATGCAGATTCAGAATGAAATCCACTTTGGTAAGATGAGGGAGAAAAATTTGAAAAGGTAAGAGAAAATACTACTGGGCTTATTGCCATAGTGACAAGCACTTTGTTGTCCCAAAGCAAACGTTATTGGTTATGGGCCTCTAGCCAGCAAAGAAAGCCAGCCTATCAGAAAATAGGAATTGAAAAAGATGATGACTCATGCAAGAGACCAGTTTAACAGGCTGGCAGGCCAGAAAATACACACAGGTTGGTTAGTCATCTGACCCAACCCTTGTAATGGTAAAGTGAAAATATTGATGGAGATAAAGAAAAATAAATATTTTCCTTTAGATGGAAAAAAAATCAGTTTGCATTATTATTAATATCATTATTAATACTATTACAATTATTATTATTGGTTTGAATATTTTATTGACAACCAAATAATTTCATGGCAATAAAATTTTAACTTAAATCCATTAGTCAAAAATGTTTTCATTATATTAAAATATGCTTAGCAATATATAAACACAAATAAGATAATGATAGTTGGCAAGGCTAGGAGTTCAATCCTTGCTCAGTGATTAGCTGTTGTAATTTTATGCCCAAATAAACAAAACTATAAAAATTTGACACACACACACACACACACACACACACACACGTATTCCAGTTATGAAATAAAGAAAGAAAAAGCATTTATTTTATATAATAAATTTGATTTGATTCATTTGTTTTTTACGGCTTATCAACCTATTGCAGGTTATTTAAAACCAGAAAATATTTTTAGACTGTAAGGAATCTTTTTTTTTTTTTTTTTTGTTGAAAATAATAATGATTTAGTTATGAAAGTCTTACTAATTAACCCATAGTTGGTATTGTGTAAATGAATATAATGTAATTGGAACTTAGCTCTAATTAACAATCAGGCTTGAAGATTGCGTTTAAGCATGAAACAGATTGTCGCCGCTGGGTTTTGACTTCAATGTATATATATATACATACATACATACATACATACATACATACATTCTCTCTCTCTCACACACACACACACGTTTTGATGAAAATGATAAAATACTTCTGTTAATTTTCGTTGTTTTTTTTTTTTTCATGATTTTGTTTTTTGAATTAATTAAATCAGTTTACTAGGCAGAAACTGTATAGAAAGTACTTTAATCTCTAGATCATCCCCAATAAATTTACATCTAGATTCATACAATATTTTACCATTCTTGGCAGAACTATTACCACAAGGTGGGATATTTAATAACAAAAGTAATGGAAACAAAAAGAAACAAAAGGACTATATACACACAAATACACCCCAAAAAAACATATCTAAAAAAAAAAAAAAAAAAATCTTAAATAAAAATTTTAAATTCTCAGTAGCCCCTCTCCTTCATGCACAGATGTAGTCACATCAGCATAAACATCACTTTAATCCAATGAAGTTATTTGTACGTGTACTAATACATCCAGAAACGGAATAGAAGTGTTCAAAAATTCCGACTTTAAAATTTCTCTGTTCGTGTTTTAATTTAGTCAAAAGATTAATAAATAATCAATATCAATTTTATTGCCAATATTGAGATCATTTTGTTGGCTTTTTATTCCTTAAATTTTATTAATCGGCCTATTAAATCTATATAAAATACATAAAAGGCTCAATGCTCAGAGTTAAATCAAACCAGGATAAAGTAGTATTATAAAGTGCTCAATACATGAGTGAAAAAATAAAATAAAAGTAAAAATAACATGTAGAGCTTTTAATTTTAAAAATCAGGTCAGTTGAATCCATTACTTTGGTTTCAACCTTGCAGTATCCACAGGCAATTTTTATCAACTGACCTCTTAACACTATTTTCTTTTAAAAAACTAATGAATGCTATATATATATATATATATATATATATATATATATTTTTTTTTTTTTTTGCTAAGAGGTCATTTAGATAAAAAGTTGCCTGATGATACCATAAGGTTGAAACCAAGGTAGCAGATCCAACTGACCTCCTAATTTTTAAAGTGTATATGTATACATATTTGAATAAGGTATATTTAGGCAGCAAGTATTCATCCACCAAACAAGTTTGATCAAAAGGAACTGACCAGGTCTATTTGTTTAATTTTTTTTATTGTATTTTCCCAATTTTGGGGTAAGATGTTGAGCATTTTAAAAGTTATTATTATATAAAATAAACATCTCACATTAAATAAAATATGCACCCTAGAAGGAGAAGGTATCCTGAAGTGCATATGATATCAATTAATGTGCACATATGTTATCAGTATTATGATAATAAAAAATAAAATAAGAAAAAAGTACTATGATTCATTATTTTAAAACTATACACACACATGCATTTCTTTCTTTCTTTTTTTCTAACTGATGAAGCCTTGAAAGGTGAAATGCATAATCAAATCTATTTTCAATAAAATGTCATCCATTTGTCAAATTTCTTACAGATTCATATAAAAATATATAAATACATTTACAAATACATATATACACACAAATGCACACACACACACACCTTTCTTTCTTTTGTTTTTGGATCTAATGAAGCCTTGAATGGCAAAAGACATAATCAAATTTATTTTCAATGAAAGGTTTTCCATTTGTCAAATTTCTTAAAAACTTTGTTGGGACTCTGTATCCTATTTAAAAACATATAATGTCAACAAGGAAACCACACGGATAGACCAAAAAACATGATTTTACTTTTCAACCCATTCTGAAGGATTTCATAAGGATTTGCGTTGGATTCATTTCAGTAAAGGCTAAATGAATTTCTTGCTTGCAAGCTATTCTCAAAATGAGATTTTCCTTTAACTTGATACAAAAAAGGTGGGAAAAATACATTAACAACTTTCAACATGAATTAAGAATTATAATGAAAAGATATAGAATAAATATTAACAGCTTCTTTTTTTTTTAAAGTCTCATTTTCTTTCATTCTTTAATCACAAGAAACACTAACGCATAGGCAAAAAGTTCTAATGATTCATTATTTAAGCACACACACAAACCTTTCTTTCTTTTGTTTTTGGACCTGATGAAGCCTTGAATGGCAAAACACATAATCAAATCTATTTTCAATGAAATATTTTCCATTTACCACATATATATATATATATATATATATATATATATTTGTTTGAATAAAAACAGACCACTTTAAGGTTCCATGTAATAAATTATTTCACCACAGCCCTTTTAAAGGGCTCTGGATCATCAGACTTTACTTCCAAAGGTTGAAATGATATATATATATATATTTGAGGAATAAAAAATATGAGATCATATTAAACATAAGATACAATAATATCCACGTTTAAAATGTAAGGTACCTTTCGACCGACACATTTTCAAACACAATCGTCGGTAATCTAAAACGGAGTACTAACAAGAAAATTTTTTATTAATACCGTAATAAAACAGGATGGTAAGGGGTAAAAAAAAAAAAAAAAATTGTTTTACCTCAAATCATGTAACCGTTTCCCCGAATAAGGCCAACTTAAACTTCATCTCCCGTTGTACGCAAAGGGCCGGCCTACGTATGTTGATGATAACAGACTCCAAGATGTCGAGGTGGAGTCTGTTCCTAGCCCTGTGCAATACCGAAAAGAAATGGGGAGAATACTCAGTCCTACACACAACAGAATTTAATAGATGTTCACCGATAGCAGAGGCATGAGTCTGCGAACACCCGGATGTCACAAGCTCATGCCTACGCACACTTTTCTCTTGTTGGAACCACTATAACCTCTTTCTTTTATATATATATATATATATATATATATATATATATAATGGCTGGATGCTTGTATCCAAGTATGACTGTCTACTAAGTGGCTAGCCAATCCGTTTCAGACATCTGATTAGGTACATTTGTGTTTTGTTCAATCCCCACTGAGTCTACCTGTGGTTTATACTGCAACTCATGCTGAGAAGGTATTTTATTTACCCACTGCCCCATGCAGCAAGATGTGGCACAAGGCCGAGTTTAAAGTGGGGTATCTGAGCCCGTAGACTCTGACAAAAATTACCTACAGATCACGTAAAAACGGGGTCAGTTTCCCCGAGACGAGACTCTGCCCTTCGGCAGAGCCTCGTCTGGGGGATACCCTCCGACATAAGCCAGGTACTTACACACCAGGTAAGTATGCTGAGAATGTATTAGTTACAGTTTCTAGTAGAGGGCATATTACCTGACATGACCAACAGTCTGAATAAGGTCAGTACACTCAATGACTTTGTGATTGTGCTAGCACAAACATCGGCGACTCCCAAATAGTTCAATCTACCCAATTTCACTCACAAGATTTGGGTCAACACTTATGGGTGTGTCTTTCAGGCATTTTCCAAAGGCACTGCATGCTGTAATCGTCACCTGAAAGCTGGTAACATCAAGAAGTGACCTTCTTGACAAACTGAGCCTGGTGAGATTCAGACCCCCCCCCCAAAAAAAAAAACTCATAGTTGGAAAATTGATATTCTAACCACTGGACCATGTACTCATTATGCCAGAGGACTTCACAAAAGAAATAAAAACCACTTTTGGAACTATCTTCTCCTGTCTTGTCACAGATACCATATTTTAGTTGAATATTTTAGAAGAATTTAATGCACAAAAGTTATCACATCAAAAAACACCAATGAATATGTAAATTTTATGACAATATGTAACAAAGATACATTGGCCTTCCCATGCAACATTTTCTTTCCGTTTTGTTTTAAAAATATCAAAATTTATTATTAATATACATAACAGTGCAGATAGAGTTCGACACTGAATGATGACAGTCTGTCTCATGCTTGAACTCAATTCTCACATTTTAAACAGACTATCACCATTTGATTTTGAATTGGGAACTGCTAATCAGGGTGTGGCACAAATATTAGGTTGGTGCAAAAGTAATGTCGTTTTCACATATAGTAACATATGTGAGCAAACGACATTATTTTTGCATCAACCTAATACCTTCTACATGATGTTAAGACATAGATAGATGAAGACACCATTGTCACTAATGTCATTATGTGGTAGGTATTCCTGCCACACCCTGTATTTACATATACTCTCTCCTCAATACCGAGAACTTTTAAGCCAAAAATATACCATGTCTTTAAACTCTATTTTTTCATATCTAGGCCCCTGCTAAGCAGTAGAGCACTTTCGCTACATTTATAGCCAAAGATGGACACTGAAAAATTTAACCTCAACTACTCAAAAGAATTGGGCCAGAAGGAACAATTCACACAACTGAAGAATTTAAGTCACTGTGTGTTTTCATGGATCGATTCAACCCCATGAGTGGACAAACCCCAGCTTACTTGGAGATGGGTGATTTTATCAAGTCTCTTTCTCTAAAATGGTTGCCACAAAAGGCTATCTGTTTTTTGTTTTTTCGGCAGCATATCAACGATTATTTAATGCTAAAATTTAATTTTCTTCAGAACATCGGTAATTTCTTTTCCAAAATTGTTTTTTTTTTAATTTTTTAAAAAATGTATTGCTGGTAATTTTTGCTATGAAAATATATTTTCATACTTTCATAGTGTTTTGACCCCAGTTTGGAGGTTAACTATTTACCCATAGTTGGGACCCTAACAGGTGCTACCACCCCAGGTTAGAGTGAACCTGGAAACAACAATAATTAAGTGGTGGTTTCATGCTCCTCAAAACCTCCTGATCAGAAACCTTGCTACCAGTTGTATTTTCTCATTATACCCAGGATGAACCAAGGCTGTTTGTCCTGTTATTTAACCCCTAGCTGAGGGGAGAATAGATGGATTTATACCTTTTCAAAAGTATTTGCATGTAAGTGTGGTGTAATGTCATGGATTGTGGATCAGAATGCAAAAACAGAGATCCAAGTTCAAATTCCAGTCAAGTTCATTAGTTGAGAAAGTGACCACACACCTCTCTCAAATGAGGAAATCCAGCTCTAGTAACTTTATTCAACTTCAGTAAATAAAATATGTCGGTTGAAAACAAATGTTCTACTTTTTCTTTTTCAAGGTGATCTTCTTCAGGGTAACACAGCTTCAACCAACATCAACAAGCCTTCAATAGTACATCAGCTTTCATGCTATAACCACAATGCCACTCTACACAATATGGATTATAGAATATATAAGTGCCATAATCTATTTTTTATATGCATTATTTACATACACTCTATTCCTGATATTGAGCACTTCAACCATACCTTAAAACTATATTTTTTATAGAATTACCTTTAGCATCCTGATTACAAATGAAAGCCAGAATGCTAAATGGCCAAAATGTTATAGATAACACCAATAGTAGAATTGGATATATAAGAAACTAAGACGAAGAAAACCAAGGTAAGAAATTGCAATGTATATGGAGGAGAAATGGCAAATCATAGAATTCAATATGGCATAGAGCCAGTGAAGAAACAACACCATCTTCCTCATAATGCACCATGGGATGACATATTACATTATGGAAGATGTCATGTCTGACATAACCCAAGGACCTTCTGTGTGTGTGTGTGTGTATATATATATATATATATATATATATATATATATATTGAAAATATTAGTAGTCAATATATATATATATATATATATATATATATATATATATACACACACACACAAATTCCCAAGAGGATAGAATCCAGGTCGAACTCAATGCCCAGGACAGAGTAAGAATATAATATAAAATGCTCAAACACTAATATTCCATGATTATAATTTATTACATTGGAATCGTAATCACAATCCAATTCAAAGAGAGAGAGAGTCAAAAAATGTCAAGAAAGGAAGAACTTGTCTCTCATAGTTTTATCAAATTGCAATAACCCTGTTTACTATAGAACGATATTTTCTCGACAGATGGCTCTACATTGCTGGCCCTTTGACAAGAAATTAAAAATGCCTGTGCAGCAATCCCACAGGACACTTTGGCCAACATTGCCCAAACAGTAGTTCACTGTAGTAATAAATGCCTGGAAGATAATGGCCACCCATCTTCAACATCTCTTGTGATTTTAGAGTCCAAAGGTAACTTGTAGTAATCTCATAATGTTTGAATAAATTTAGTATATCTATATAAGTTTCCCTTTTCCTAAATACATATACATTTTTTGGCAGACTCTGTGTGTGTGTGTGTGTGTATATATATATATATATACATATACACACACACACACACACACACACACTATCTCTAATATTGAGTACTTTAACCCATAACTATACCATACCTTAAAACTGTGTGTGTGTGTGTGTGTGTGTGTGTGTATAAAGAGGGAGTGGGGGTTTATTTTCCATGAAAATGTAAAAGGAAAAAACGGAAATTGCAATTTTGGGGGGAGATAATAAGGATTTTCAGTTACAATTCCTACTATTTAACCCATAGATGGAAGAGGAAGAATTGGATTCATACATTTCACAGGGGTATTTATGCATAAGTGAATGTAACAATCTGTGAGTGATTGATTTTTTTACAGTTTATCAACCTTTTGCAGGTTATTTAAAGCCAGAAAATATATTGAGATTCTAAGAATTCTGGGAAGGTAAGGAGGATTTACTTATACAAGTCTTACTAATTTAATTTCCTTCCTATTTCTTGTTTCCCTGATAGCTATAATCTCCAACTATTCAAATGTAATGTCAAGTGACATCTCCAGATGCCCTGACCTATTCCCTAACCTTCCTTTCCTCCATCACACCTCTTTACTCTCGCTCACACCTGTAACTCCTTGTGTAATAATGGCATCCCGCCTTACTTGGGGTGAAATGCTAAGGAGAAAAAAAAACAAAACATAATTGGATGGAGAAGAGGTAGATTCATACCTTTCCCAAGGTTATTTGTGTGTAAGTGAATTTAACGAACCCAATGGGAACTGGAACTTCTCTCCAACTTCCAGTTCCAAGTCGTCATCCATTACACCATCTGCACGTCCAAGTATACAGCACCTGGTATTCCCAAGTGGTGACCCATCTGGATACTGACTAGGCTCAACATTGCTTAACTATTGATCATACAAGAATTAGTGTTTCAACACAATGTGGCTTAATATGTCTGGAGCCCTGGAAAAAACTAAAAGAAAGAAAAAAAAAAAAGGAATCATCACTGACCAACATCTATTCCTTTGATTTCGTCATTCCATGTGGTCTTCAGCATATCCTCGATCCAATGAATATAATTAAGGCGAAGAGGAATGGTTGGTACCAACCGGTCAGTTGGAATATGCACATCTAGGCCAAAATCCTCTTTAAGAAGGACAGTGCTGAGGGCTCTGAGAGCATCCGGATCCTTGAAGTTGAGAGTGACTTTCCCAGTGATCTCTTGGCTCGTATGGCACCGGAATTCTGGATATTTCACAGCCAAAGCTTGGAAGTTTGGTTTTTTCTCTTTGTAGACATTTCGTGGATGCATAAATTTGTTCAAAGCCATTTTGGAAATAATCTGAATCAAATAATAAAAAATCATTTAAAAAAAAAAAAAAAAAAAAAAAAAAAAAATCAATAAATACTTTTTATAAATATATATTTATTCAAAACTAGCTTAAAAGCAGTCCATTGTGCAGACTTTTAAGTTAGCTCCCACAGAGGGCTAATTGGGTCTCTGGCCCAAAACTAAAAAGACTTCTGATCCAGCTTAGAAAACAGCAATGATAATTTTGAAGAAATAACTCTAAATTCATCAATTCACACACCATGGAACTTGAAAACTTCACCTTAAATCTGATTCAAGCTATGAGTTCAATTTCAACCAAGCCACCGATTTGGGCCAAAATTCTAATTTAGGCTAAAAATTGAGTTCTTCAAATCACAAACTCTGTGGAACTTCAAAAGTCATGAAACCTCTCAATTTAATGGATTCCTTTGCATTTCGAGTAAATAAAACTGATTTCCTCAATTCACAAAGTTTTGGAGATATCTAAAACAAAAAATTTTAAATTCACAAAGCTCAATATGAATTAAAAACTTAAAATCACTAATATTTTCTAGTTATTTTAAAATTTGAATTTTTAACTGTTCCACCTTCATTTGGACACAAATCCCAATGTTGGATGTTCAAGTACCAGAGGAAAAACAGATTTTCAATCCTGGGATCATCCCGATTCCAAAAAGACATAATATGTCTATGTAAAACAAATGTGGTCTGAGTTAAAAGTGTTTCAGACAGACAGACAAAATTTGCCACTTATTTATTTAGATGTGGTCTTCATCTTGGCTGGTTGCATATTCAGACACCGTATCCCTCCCAGCTATCTTCAGGTATTTGTTAGAATTTTGTTTTTGCAATGATGCTTTTATTTGCTGCACCAGATTAAATATGAAGGGAAAAAGTTGGACATCAAAGAAAGAAGTTATCTCTGGGTAGTAAAAATAACAAAGCAAAATAAAATTCCTACCAGAGTCATTAAGAAAGAAAACAAAAATAACATTACACGCTAGGAATAGTACTGGGGCATGAAAAAAAAAAAAACAAAAAAAAAAACATGTAACAGTAGCAAAAGTAATACAAAAATTCCAGCCTGTATTTGCAAGGGTTTGGTTTGGTTTACAACATATCAACATCAATGGGTTATTTAATGCCGACAAGATTTTTATTGCTGGTAATATTTTTTTTTTCCCCAAAATGTATTACTGGTAATATTTTTTTCCAAAATGCGTTGCTGGTAATAATTTTTTCTTCAGAAACATATTGCTAGTATTAAAACCTATTTTTACACTTTCATAGTGTTTTGACGCCAGTTTGGGGATTTGATCATATCTGGGACCCTAACAGATGCTAGCACCCTGAGTCAGGGTGGATCTGGGAACACCAGCAATTAAGAGGTGGTTTCATTTTCATCAATTTTGAATGCGATTTCTCATCAAAGGAGACTTCGATACAGGTTTGACTGTTGTTGCTATTTTCCTCAGATACCGACACCGAGTACTTTTAGACACAGTAGGATCCCCAATACGACTGAAAAGCTCTTGACTGGTAAGTCCAGGGTTCTTCATGGCCTCTTGTTTAAGTCGTGACATGAGACGATGTGAAATAACCGTAGGCTTGCCTTTATCTGCCCTTTTGCGTACTTGTGTAGGGTTGGCGGTGAACTTTTTCACTGTTTGATGACACCTCCCTATCATTTTAGAAATTTCTAGGGTAGATTTACCTTTTGAGAGTTCTGAGGTAATAGTTTTCTTTTCAGCATCACTTAAACTGCTTTTACGACCCATCTTTTCACTAAATTCTTATACTTTTCTAATAATTTGGCATGCTCAAATCACCGTGCTGATAACAAATATGGCGCCAGTTTGTTTACATTGCACAGATCAGTACAAAAGTTTCAGTGATTGTGCAGCTCATTGTTGCCAACATTGGGTGAAAATTTTGTGTGAATTGATTGGACGGTTTTTGAAATATTAGAAAAAAAAGTTATCTCGATAATAATTTGGCACACAGTGTATATTCACCAAAATGAGCCAAAATATCTTGAAATACAAAAGATTAAGTTTATTCAATAAAATAGCCATTCAGAATCTCCTTCAACTCTTCTGGATGGTCTCCTTGTTTAAGTTGGTGAATGCTGCCATAATCCTGGCCTTCAGTTTGTCTTTAGTCTCTTGCTCAACAGTACCCCATACATAATATTCAAGGAGGTTGCAGTCTGGGGAGTTAGGTGAACAGTTGTAAGGGGTGTTATAGTTGCAGGAATTGTATGACAGCCATGACGGGGTTCTCTTGCTTGTGTGTCATGGTGCAGAGTCCTGTTTGCCAGACATAGGGTCTTCCAGCAGCCACCCTTTTGACCTACCTCCTCAAGGCACTTGATGTAAGCCTCGGTGTCGAGTCTGAGGCCCTGGGAGAAGATGAATGGAGGCAGCTTTTGTGATCACTATTAGACTCTTCCAATTCTTTCCAAATTCTCTGTACTTTTCTCAAATTGACACCCAAACATACTGAAATGTTCGTATTGGAGCTTCTGGCACAAATATCAATCACTACAACAGGGTGTTTCTAAACTTCTGAAGAATTGAATTGTGTCAGGGTGCCTTTTCTTTTTACAGTGCCAAATTGAACCTACTCTACTCTGCAGTCCACAAAATCCAAAACAATGTGTGACATAAAAAATATAAAATGCTGACAATTTACCCATCGCACACTCTGTGTGTGTGTATATATATATTTCTGATTCATTCATATTTGCTTGTAGTAAGCCGATGTCAAATTAATGTCCAATAAAGTCTACTTTAGATAGAGGGTGAAGGTACCAAGTCAGGTCATGAAATTGATTAGCTACCTCATTTTTCTTTTTAAAGAAATCATGCCACTAATAATGTTTCTGGCAATTTTTTTTCAATTCATCTGCTGGGTAATTAGTGGATGGACCAGATGTTTTACACATTTTACATGAAAATACAATACTTCATAGCTAAAAGCTTAAAACCATATTCTATTGTTTAGACCTTTCTCAACTGGTGTGCACTGATAGGTCGGGTTAGGATTAGAGCTAAGTGTGCCCCAAATTAAATGGAAGAATAATTTATGATTCTTATACTTTAAAAAAAAAATCTTTATTTTTAAAAAGCTAGAGATACTGATCATATGGCTTTCATGCCTAAGTCAAGATTTTGTCATTTGATATTTTAAACTGGATTCTAAATTCCTTAACCTTTAAGGAGGCGGGGGATACTCCTTTTTTTGCCTTCCTCAAAGGGTTTAAATCAGTTGTTATTGGCTTCTCTAAAAAAAAGAAAAAAAAAAAAAAATTAAAATTCTTCATATATCCCTTTAAATTGAAAACTGTACTGCTAATCTTTTATTAAAGTGTATATATATATATATATATATATATATATATATATATATATATATATATAAAACATGCCAGTTTTGGTGGACTCATTTACATTCCAAGAGATAACTGCTTTGATCCTGCTTTAACAAATTTCATCTGTCAGTGTGGCTTTATCGCCCACAGCAAGGCTGGACTAGTATCACATTTAAGAAAGCACAAATTAAATATGTCTTTCCCTTACCTGATTTTCTCCATAATAGTTCCTGCTAGCATGCATAAGTGTAAAATGATAGGAACCATCCGATGCTGACCAATATTTATCGTTCGCGATAGGAGAGTCCACCATATATATATATATATATATATATATATATATATATATATATATATATATATATATATATAGATAGGGAGAGAAAGAGAGAATTAATATAAGTAAAAGGTTTGTCACTTAGCTGATTGATATATAAAATGAATGAACAGATACATTCTGGTGCCTGGTCATTAGATGTGATAAGTAAATATGATTTTTCCTCAGAGATCCCAAAGTATTTTTCCTGATATATAGTTTTGTCTTTCATTCTAACCTGAGGAAGCAGATGCTCTTGGCAAAACATTGCTTATAGCTTTTCCGCTTTATCTTGTTATCTTCACATAAATCTATATAATAAATGCAAACATCAGTGTGTCACACTTTTTCAACTTTACTCCTAGACGCCATAGCTAAACGCATCATACTATTTTGGAATCCGGATGACCCCGCGAGCAAATTAAATACATTCCGGGCTGGATCCAGACCTGCAATCCTGAAATTTTGCATTCCCAAGTTTTCATTACTGCAATTGTTTTCAGCAATTTTTTTTTTTACATGATTTTTTGCAACAAATTTATTTTTGTACGATAACAATTTTTGTAACTTGGAAATAAATTTGGGAATAATTGAAATTAATTACAAAATCCTGTGAAAGTCAATCGTGAAATAAAAATAATTGTTTGTACGGAAAGTAAGGACCTACACACATCAAATTGTCATTAAATTAAGTGGCAGCAGAAGAATTATTATTGAATTTTTAAAAGGTAAGCTTAAATATTAATGCTACCCTTAAATGCAGCAATCAATTTTGAGTCCTTCTGTAATTTATTGTAGCCTATCACATACAGCAGCAGTATGCCTTGCAAAAAGAAATCTCCGACAACAGAGGAGCAGATTGCAATCAAAGGATCCAAGGCTGCAGCAAGGAAAAGAATGTCCTGGGCAAATGAAAACCCAGATCAAACGGCAGCCAGGACAGCTTTTAATGCTGAGAATATGCAAAGACTTAGAGACTCTCAAACACCTGAACAAGTTAAAAGCCACATTAAGAGCCCTCTGCAGAAGCAAGCTTAAATGCCACCAGATAGTTTGGCTTTTAAGCTAGTATACATACATATATTATATATGTGACACAGGTAAAGGAAAAGGGTTGATTTAAAATATGAACTGGAACAGACAAAGGTTAAAAGTATTAATATAAATTGAAAGAAGGAACAAAATGTTTTTCTATCAAAAATCTAGCTTGAAGAAAAGACAGACCTGAAAAGAATGACATTACTGGTTTTGGGAAAGATGTTATCATAGGCCATGAGGACGGCTTCAACCCACAAGTCCTGAGAAGGAATAGCAAAAGTACATTCAAGGTCCGTTGAGAATTTTGGAAACAGAAACATGGCTCATGCTTACCAGACAGAAGAAAGGGTCAATTGATTTATAATATTTGGTAATTTTGAAGACAGAGGCAGAATCAAGAAACTAATTTATGCCTACCTGTGAAAGAATGGAAATATTAGGTTGGTGCAAAAATAATGACGTAATAATGTCATTTTTTGACGTTATACGTCAAAAACTGACATTATTACGTCATTATTTTTGCACCAACCTAATAGCTTCGCTGATTTTGGAAATGTAAACAAATCAAGAAATAGGATTTTATCCTTTGCCTGAAGAAATTGAAATACGAAACAGGTTCGTAAGTATGATTAAGCAAAAAGATATGAAGACAAGTTTTGCTAGTAGCAAGTCAGTGGAACAGCAGGTAAATGTCTGCTTAAGTAAACAGGACTGGAAACTGAGAAAATTTGCTAAAAATTAAGATAATTACAATTAATGATCAAAAGAACCTCCCTTTTGCCCACTCAGTTTAAAAATCAGATTTGTTAAAGAGACAGCCGAAGCAGCAGGCTTGTATGAAATACTAAGAGAGGGGTAGGATGAAAAATTATCTCTGCCTATTCAAAAGTAATGGTGCGAGGCATAAATAAGAGAAGGAATGAGTTATAAGGGCTGAGTGATACTTGCAACCACTATCAGTAGGTGAATGGTTCTCCCATATTTGGAAAAATAATTAATATTACAAACTAGACAACCAAGAACTCGTGCTCAAGTCGATACAGAAACCCGGGAAATCACCAGACACACAAATATCATCAACCCCACTCCAGTCTTAGGTCGAAGTCAATATAAGCAGAGTATTTAGGTGACTCAGAGAGAGTGACGAGCAACAAGCGGTAAAGAGCAGATGAAGGTGCTATTGAAATCCACGTGACTTGCTGCCAAGAAAACCTCCAACTTTCAACCCTGGTTCCAATAATTGACATTAATAGGCAAAGTATCACTATAGAGATTTTAGCGAGAAGGGTTTTAATGTTGTTATATAAAAAACTATATAAACAAATCAAAAATTGACCCAAAGAATCTTTCATTTTTATTTTGTCTGCAAGAACATTTTTTTTTTTTTTTTTTTCACCCTTCATAACATTTGCTTTGCTGTGTTTCAAACCAGCACTACGATTACTGATGATACTTGATCTCCACTGCTCTGTGATCAAGAAACATAATGTGGCCGGAGCAAAGTGAGGACCAGGGTGGTCAGCGACAGTATTGTCCAGTGTGGGATTGACACTGCAATCCACTTATTGTCCTACAACCCTGAGGACCAAGTCATCTTCTGGTAAAGGTAGTGTGTGGCAAGGGTCATATCATCTGGTCACTGCTGACCAGGTTCAACCCAGAATTGACTAATATTGTAATACAAAAAACTACATAAACCTAATTGAAAACTAACCCAAAGAATCTTTCGTTTTTATTTCGTTTGCAAGAACATTTCATTTTTTTGCTTCATAACACGGCTTTGCCGTGGTTCAAACCAGCACTATGATTACAATCATATATACACACACATAAAAATATATATATATATATATATATATATATACATACACACACACACTTACAAACACACAAATATATACACACTTACAAAGATATACACACACATATACACATACAAACATACAGCTATATACGCACGCACACAGACAACTATATACGCACACAAACAGACAACTATATACACACACACTTACAAACATACATGTTTTTGTAAATATTTTTGATACACTATATATATATATATATATATATATATATAAAAATAAATACTTCCACTGATCACTAAAAAATGAGCATACTGTGTTAAAAATAATGCCCCAAACTTAATAAAAAGAAAATTTTATCATCAAAATCTTTGTTATTATTAAGAGGAAAAAGCAAAGAAATTTTGATTATTAAATTATATTTTTTAATCCTTTTTAGGGTGTGCGAAACTTTGGTAAAAAATTCTTTAATTGGGGGGGGGGCAAAGATTAGTATATTGGAATTTCGGTGGCTTTTTTTTTTTGCAGTGAATCTGAAATACTGGTAAAAATCAAATGTCAGTTTTTAATGAAATTTTCAGGACTTATTCACAAATGAATGAAATTTAGAAAATTTTTTTAAAAAAATCTTGATAAAAAATTTTTGGCCACAGGTTACTATCCACTTATTTAATTTTATGAAATTTCAAGAAGTTAATATTTATACAGCTTAAGACAGGACCCATATTTACAGGAAATCTGCTCTGAATCAGAAAATAAAAAATGCAATAAAACTAAGACATTTATTTAATTAGAAAAGCTTTTAATTGCTTTTATGAATAAGATATATTACGGACACTATCGTCATGAGAAAAAAGAATTTTTACAAAAATTGTTTACTTTTTTTTATTATATTTTAATTAGAATGATTTATAGTGTCATATATATATATATATATATATATATATATATGACATAGTATATACAGGGTGTCCATAAAGTTCGTGTGCACTTTAAAAAATTTATAACTTTATTTGTATTTGCGATAGAAATAATTTGTAATAAGGATTAGAAAGAAGTAAATCTATCTTTTTTAAGGTTTTATTGAAATTTTATTTAAGTTTCCACATGTCCTCCAACATTAGCAATACAAAGGGAAATACGATTTTGCAATTCACAGAAAACATTTGCCAACTGATTTACAGTAATGCCTGAAATCACATGAATTATTTTAGCTATACTGAAATCACGAGTTATTTTAGCTATACTTAAAACATTAAAGTTTATAACATTTTTTACAGATTATTTCTATCGCAAATACAAATAAAGATATAATTTTTTTAAAGTGCACATGAACTTTATGGACACCCAGCATATACTAGCTTAAAAACCACCCTATTGGGTGGCATTTAAGCTAACTCCTGGGGGGGGGCTCTTGATTAGGCCTTCATCACAATAAGTAGAGAGGAGTAGATACAATAGGGAACAATAAACTCCAAAGGAACTCAAGATTTAAATATTGAATTAATATTTAAGCTTACCTTTCTTAATGATAATTATTCTACTGCCACTTAATTTAAAGACAATTTGAAGTGCATAGGTCCTTACATTCCATACAAACAATTATTTTTATTTCATGGGTGTCTTTCGATGGATTTCATAATCAATTTCAACTATTCCCAAATTTATTTCCAAGTTATAAGATTTGTTATCACACAAAAAAATTTATCACAGAAAATCATGTGCCGGAAACAATTGCAGTAATGAAAATTTGGGAATCCAAAATTTCAGGATTGTGTGTCTGGATCCAGACTGATACGTTTTTAATTTGCTCACAGAGTTGGCCTGATTCCAAAATGGTATGATATGTTGGGCTCAGGCCTCTAGGAGTAAAGAGTTGAATTGAAAAAGTATGACACAGTGACATTCGCATAAGTGGACACTGAAATCAACACTAGACAGAGACAGTCTGTTTAAATATTGGAACGCAAATAGTGAAATACAGTGTAACCCAGATATAAGAGAGTTGTTGGGACCGGAGAAGTCTCTTATATCCGGGTTTGGTCTATTTTGTTTAGGTAAGTATGGCTCTAATTTGGGACCAGAGAAGATCTCTCTTATATCCGGGTTACACTGTAGTCACTTGGTTTTGACCTCAGTGTACACTTTTACAAATGCTCTCTGATATTGAGCACTTTCACCTATAAATACAGAAAACTATAATTAACTTTTCTTCATTATTTTTAGACTTTTTTTTTATTATTCAAAATCATTTTAAGCTTGAATTTACGAAAAAAAAAATCAAATTTGGTTTTGGCAAAAAAAAAAAAAAAAACGTCACTGATTTATAATTTATTTTAATAATAAAAACTCCCAATAATGGTAGGCCTTGAGGGTAATTCCTTACCTTATGAAATCACTAAATGTTTCCCGAATCACCCTCAGATTCTAGTTCTAGGCATGGAACGGGAACAATCTTAAACCCAGGGGACGAAATAATATGTTCGATTCGAAATTCCAATATCACCTGAAGAATGCCGGA
The DNA here is from genome assembly GCA_963932145.1 of Acanthosepion lycidas. Classification (NCBI taxonomy): domain Eukaryota; kingdom Metazoa; phylum Mollusca; class Cephalopoda; order Sepiida; family Sepiidae; genus Acanthosepion; species Acanthosepion lycidas. The sequence continues at coordinate 5,820,176 of OZ010614.1, read as the reverse complement.
GCGTAAAACGGCCGAAATGTCGCGTGGGTGGATATATCAATAAAGACGAGAACAACAGTCTGAACAATGTAAATAAAGAAAGAGTAATTGATGGAAATAGTGAAACAGAAACGGAATCTCGTCACAATTTGACATTGACAAATAAAATACAACTCAGGCTTCAGAACAATCGGATCACCATAATTGAATTATTGAAAAAAAAAAGGTTATATTGTTAAATACTTCATTTACCGTTAAGTTGAATTGAAATAAAAACTGTTTATTGAAGGCGGATCAAGCCCAATAGGCAATAATTCCTGTTTATTAATCGTCATTTTTAGTTTCATCGTCAATCGTTTTTTCTTTAGGATCGTGGGCCTGATTAATGCAAAGTCAAAGCTCTCTCCCCCCCCAATAGAATTTGGGAGTGTGACATGGCAAATTTTCAAAAACTGAGTGATTTTATATTGACTGAACAGTACTATGGAATGTGCTGTTTCTCTACAAATGTTGACTTTTCTTGTACGAAAATTTCGTGCTTTTATTTTTATACGTTCAGACATTTAAATTAGTATTATATTGTCTTAGTTACAATCGGCTAAAGTTAAAAAGAAATAAAAAATAACACATTATTAGTGCCAAGTGACTAAAGTATTATTAAATTTTATTTGTTTATTTTTACACTCCCATAAAATTCCAGTAAAGTTCTGACCTTCTAAAAACTGATAAGATCGAAATAATACGTTTTAATTGAAAAATAAAACAAAAAATTACCCCGGGAGGTTTACAAAAAAAAATTATATTTTTAAATTTACTTACCTGCCAAAATGTTTTTAAAAAAACAGAAACTTCATTAAGTTTTCATAGTGCATCAACACTTTCCCTAATTTCTTTCTAGCTATGTCTTTTTAAAAATAATTGCTAACTTTAAAATTGCAAAAAGATACTATTTGTTTTTGTTTTTAACTACAAAAATGATAAAATTGCCGCCATGTGATTCTTTCCGGAAGTGGATCTTTCAAACCGGAAGTCTCACCACGTCACGCGACGGAAATACAGAAATCTCGCGCGTGACTCAGACATTATTCTTCTTCTTCTTCTTTCACTAAATTTATAAAATAAAAAGAAATAAACAAACATTAGAAAATATAGAATAGATCTATTGTTTCTTTGATACGAGCTTTTCTTAAGTAAAATGATTCAGAAGACTTTTTTAAACTAAAGTAAGCAGAGACGTAATATCCTAAAAAAAAAATTAATCTTTTATGGAGGGATAGTTTTTAGAATTTAAATTATTAATAATAAAATAAAATAACTTATTTTATTTTTAAAATTACATTTTTTGTTCTTTGGCGTGTAGAATGTGTTGTTTTTTTTTTTGTTTGTTTTTTTTTAGAATTTTTTTTTTTACTAAATATGTGTATAGAAAAGTAAAAAACCCATAATTATTATCATATGGCATAAATTATAAATACCAACGATCAGTCTTGTGAAATTTGCGAAACTAATATAGTTTTTTTTTTTATCATTTATTTAGTTTTTTTTTAAACTAAGCAATTAATAAAAATGCGTAATGTAGCTCTTTGACATGAAAGAAAGAAGCCAGAAGAAATGCTATGCTCATCCGGTCGTAAAAAACGTTTCTTTCGTCGTCCAATTAAAATTAAATTAACTGAGAAAAAACAAAACATTTATTTTACAATAATAATGCACACTTTTCATATAGACCGGTATTTACTTTCGTGTACTTGTAAAATCTGCGAAACAGTAGCAGCATTATTGCCCAATATTGGTAAAGAAAGACTTATTGTTTTTAAAGCTGTTTTAGTTTTCGTGCCTGCTCGTTCAGTTGGAAAATTCGTCTGTTGCCACACACTGGGAGATAATTACGAGTAATACCAGTAGGTAGGGTTAAACAAAAAAACTTATCTATGAACACTGAACACAAAAAGAATGTTATATAGCCAACAATTTATCAAAGACATTTAGTCACACGCTACACAGAAATAAATTCAACCATAATATCAATCCAGAAAAATGCCCACTTACTAAAATGGAAAGTCTGGAAAATTCTTGAGATTGCAGCTATCAAATCTTACCAAAATTTAAATCTACACCCCCATATTTTTTCAAATATCTTCTTTCCTAAAAGAAATAATTCTTTCCCAAGCCAACATACATTTTAAAAATTAAAAGAAAATTCTTAACGTCAAAGCCTATTATCTATATAAATAAATGTGAATGTCAGTGTGTCACACTTTTTCAACTTTACTCCTAGAGGCCATAGTCCAATGTATCATACCATTTTGGAACCAGTCTGACTCCATGAGCAAATTAAAAACATTTCAGGCTGGATTTGGACCCACAATCCTGAAATTTTAGATTCCAAAGTTTTCATTACTGCGATTGTTTTTGTTACTTAATTTAAAGACAGTTTGATGTACGTAGGTCCTCACTTTCTGTACAAACAATTATTTCTGTTTCATTGATAACTTTCACTGGATTTCGCAATTAATTTCAATTATTCACAAATTTATTTCCAAGTTATAAAAATTATTAACATACAAAAAATTTGTCTCAACAAAAATTGTTACTTCTGTTTATAAATACATGTTGCAGAATCTTTACATTTCCTTTGATAAAATCCATCAGAGGATGAAACATGTTAGCTATGAAAAGTTTTCCTTTTTATTTTATTCATATTGTCTTTTTACAAAGATATTTTTAGTTATATCTGAAATTTTGTACACATCTAAATACACATATATATAGGTACCTCCAAAGGAAAGCAATAAGGTTTAAAATGAATTTTTAGAAATTAAAAATCTTTTGTGAAACTTTTATTTCAGTTTTAATTTCAAGCTAAGTGATTTAATTCAATATTTCCTATAAGCAAAATACTTTGCTGTATTTCAAACCAAATTTAAACTGATTGGAATTTTTTTTCAATTGCTAAAAAAGGCTGATTGTAGCCATATTTACAAATTTCTTAGCACAATGTAAATCTCTTTATTAAAAACTTTTTCAAAAATAAAATAAATTTTCTGAAACTTACTATTCCACTTGCACTTGAAAATTGGTTTTGTCCATTGAGTTAGAACTCAGTCTATATCTATTATAAATCTATTTATTTATTTAATTATATCTATTATAAATCTATTTGCCTGGTAAGCAATATCAGGAAGTGGTCCAGAGACTATGATCATATTGTAGTATCTGTTCCGCAACCATGACCAGCTAAGACAAGCCTTGTTCCCAATCACACACAAGTGAGAGCTGGGTAAAAATTGACCAATATTTTGACCAGTGACCCAAGTGTATGTGCTCAGGTTCCCCATGTTAAATAACTGACTTTGTGTCACATTCTGCCCTCCCACCAAGTAGTGCGGGGGGTAAATACCCAGGATTATATCAACATTTGTAGCAGAACATAGAACAGTAGCAGAAAACAAACAATCAAAAAAGACCCGACCTCAGTAAATTATAAAAATCCACCAACTTTTGGCGATAATAAATTCTACATCCATTGGAAAACAGAAGTCAAGATGTGGCAGTTTGCGACCTAGACAAAAAGAAGGAGCATTGGTATTAGCACTCTCAATACAACCATAGTAACAATAAAGATTTTTCACAACCAGCATTATAATCAAGTTTGAGGGACTCTCGGCTGCAACCTATATTAACTAGCCTAATGGATAATCTGGTCTACTCTATTGCAATTTCCATGGAAAGTGTTCAGATGAACTACATTCTTTAGTTCCATCAATTCTAACCTTCATGACTAAAACCTGTCATGCCACCTTGTAGCGAACCGCCCTCATTCCCTTCTTATTTTATTGATGAGAAGCAAGTTCCATTTGAACAGCTTCTTTCCACAAACTGCTATTTTGTGGAACCAACTCCCAAGAGGATGCTTTCCCAGTCACTACAATCTTAAACTGTTCAAGTCTCAGGTTAACCATTATCTTCTCCACTTATCGTCACTCTTCCCATAATTTGTACCTCTTAGCTCTTACTTTGTAGCCCTCTACTTTGAGTGACTCTTGGGCCTTATACAAGGTGAACATTATTGTAAAAATATAAATCAATAACATCAACCAGTCAGTAAAACCACTATAGAAAGGTAACTCATAAAGATACAATTAATGACTTGACAATAGTTTTATTATTGTTTAATGATTTGTTTTTTATGATATGTCAACCCTTTGAAAGTTATTTGAAGCCAGAAAATATTTTCAGATTGTAACAATTTTCTTTTTCTTTGAAGATAATAATGGTTTAGTGATACAAGTTTTACTAATTAACCCACAGCTGGGGGAGAAGATGAGGATTCATACCTTTCCTGTTAGAGAATATAACGAATCCAACTGGAATTGGAAGTTGATTCTTAAATTAACAATTCTGAGCCATTATTCATTACACTACCTGAGCATCCAAGCTTAAATCACCTGGTATTCCAAAGTAGTCACTCATCTAGGTACTGACTAGGCTTGATATTGCTTAACTTCAGTGATTATATGGGAACTGGTGCTTCAACATGATGCAGCCATAAGACCAACAATAGTTTTGATTTTTGGAAGCTGCCATCAAGATCCCAAATTCAGTTCTTCATAAGAAGGTGAAATAATATACTGACTGAGACACTGGCTCAAAAACAACAAAGATGAAGATACTAGTCTCAAAATGGATCATATAAGAAAAACTCTTTTATCACAAGAAAAAATTTGATACAAAATTAAAATTCTTGCTTTATATTTTCCAAATATTTTTTAAACTTAGAATTTGACTTTAGAATTAATTAAATCTTTCTTTTTTGTTTTTTTTACTTTAGTTCACCCAATACAAGGCCCAAGTGCCACTCTAGGTAGAGGGTTACTGAGTGAGATTATTTTAAGAGAGGAGGGAGAAGTTCATGTTATGAAAATAGAGATATCATATATAGAACGTGGAGTTTAAGAAGTTAAGATTGCCACCATAAAACTTAGTATAGCAGGTCCGAGCCATGAAGGTCTGTGTTGGTGCAACTAAGGAATGTAACTTGTTTGAACATTTGCCATAATAATAGTAACAACCAGTGAGAGGCTAGCAACCTTTCATCTATGGAGTGGAAAATAATTCATCACCCACAAGGCCGTGTAATCACTCTTTTAAAACAGAATTACCAATAAAAATGAAAAAAGGTTTTGTTTTTTGCTAATTGATCACCCAATACAAGGCCTAAGAACCACTCAAGGTAGACAGTTACACAATGAGATTGTTGTATCAATATAATGTTGTATATCTCCCCCTCTCATGCTGGGAGGTCAATATCGCCAATTTAATACAATGCTGTATTCTCTCTCTCCTCTCTCGGCTGGGGTCACAAAATGTTTTGATTCAGAGATAAAAAGCATCAACAAAGATAATTTGAACTTATCTATTTTATTAACATTTCCTAACCAGTGGGTCGCTCTCTCTCTCCACTGGAGAGCAGTTTCCAGCCATGAAAGTCAACACATCTACATTGCTTGATGTGTAAGAACCAATTCCTTGAAAACCCTTTCTCTATCTATCATTCCCACACTGGCTCAGCCAATCAAAATCAACTTCTTTGTTTTGTCGTCTATCTGGCCTCAAAGGTCAGCCTCAGGAAGTCAGAACAATGATACAATTCCTCTAAAAAATAATAGTCTGCTAAATTATTATTTAACAATAAGAGAAAGAGGTAAGAATTGCAGATTATAAGGATATGTAGAAAAGATAATGGTTAATCCTAGATTTGAAGAGGTTAATATTGTAGTGATCAGAGAAGTATCCACTTAGGAGTCTGTTTCACACAGTAGCAATTCTTGGAATGCTGTTCAAGCAGAAATTTCTTCTTTGTTAATGGAATACAAAGAAAATGGGAGGATTTGTCCCAGTGTACATGACATAGCAGGTCATAGCGGTGAAGGTTTAAACCAGTTCTCTTTCAAATAACAAAGTTAAGCAGCATTGAGCCCAGTTAGTTCATAGATGGGGGACTGCTTGGGAACACTGTAAGCAAACTCCTATAATCCAAAATCTGTTTCAGTTTTAAATAACCCAAAGAAGGTTGATAAACCATAATAAAAATACAAATTGGCAAGTCAACAAATATGATGGTTTAAAAGTAGGGTTTATCTTTCATCTCACAGAAAACAAAAACACAAGAGACAGAGGGATTAACTTAGATTACATTGCATAACTTCAAGGAGTAAAAAATGTTCCTCTGCACAAAGATGGTTGACATCTAGAAATAAAAAGAGATTCCACAATATTTGAGTAAAAAGACAGACATGCTGCATCCTGTCAGGTCAATCAGTTATGTGCCATGCGTGATACATGCTTAGATGATCATATATCATTCGACTGACAAGGTTTTTTCCCCGCAGTAGGTTGCCATTTCTTTCTGCGGTAGACTAGTTGCCACCCAAGGCTATAGAACCCAGTCTATCCTGCTATTTACCCATAGCTGGGGGAAAAAGAAGAGGATTCATACCTTTCTCAAGAGTATTAGCACCTAAGTGAATGTAATGGATTCAACTGGAATTTGAACTCAGCTCCCCGATTTCTCAATCTGAGCCACTATCCATTACTCCACCATGCCTCCCTGTCCTGTCAGGGCATATGCAAATGATGTTTTCTACAAACTCATTTTTTCTTTATTTCCTGTGAATTTCCATAGGAAAGATATTGGAGTAGTTTCCCATTGTCTTCTCCACAGTTATAAATTCAGAGTAGTTTCTTCTCGTAGAATTGTTACCACTAAATGCCAGAAAACATAATTTTCACCTGATATTTAAGCTAGAGCTGTATTGGTTTGGTTTGGTTTTTTTTATGGCATATCAACCTCAATGGGTTATTTAATGCCGACAAAATTTTTATTGCTGGTAATGTTTTTCTTCAAAAATCTATTTCTGGGAATATTTTTACTTAAAGAAATCTATAGCTGATAATATTTTTTTCAAAGAATGTATCACTGTTTGTATTGCTGGTACTTTTTTTTAAAAGTATTGCTGATAATAATTTTTTCTTCAAAAATTATTACTGGTAATACTTTTTATTTTATTACAAAGTATTTCTGGTATTAAAACCTATTTTTACACAAGTTTGGGTGTCAACTATTTGCCCATAGCTGGGACCCTAACAGGTGCTACCACCCTGGGTCAGGGTGGACCTGGGAACACCAGCATTTAAGAGATGGTTTCACAGTCCTCAAAACCTCCTGATCAGAGGCCTTGTGGTTGAACGTAGTTTATCGTCTTAGGATGCGGATGTAGTTTATCGTCTTAACCAGGACACGGATGTAGTTTATTGTCACACCCAGGACGGTAGAGCTGTATTGATTGTTTTTTATTGCTTATCAGCATTTTGCAGGTTATTTGAAGCCAGAAAATATTTTTATATTGCAAGAATATTTAAGAGATAATAATGATTTGCTGATACAAGTTCAGCTAATTAACCCCTAGCTGGGGAGAAGGAGAAGATGTGGATTTGTACCTTTCTCAAGGGTATTTGCGTGTAAGTGAATATAACGAACCCAACTGGAATTGGAACTCACCTCTTCAATTTCCAATTCCAAGCTGCTATCCATTACACCACCTGCACACCCAATCTTACACCTGGTATTTCTAAGCGGTCCTCCATCTAGGTATTGGCCGGGTTTGATGTTGCTTAACTTTGGTAATCATATGAGAATAAGTGTTTCAATGTGATATGGATGTAAGCACCTATGTGAATAATTAAATATCAGATGTGTAAAATTTGATGTTTGGTTAACTTGGATTTTCTCATTTTTTTTAATGCCATGTCTCTTTCAAACATATATAATCATGGCTCTCCACAGCGTTCTTTTCTATTATCTCTGTATTGTCATAACATTTTCTACAGTTTTGAAGCATCCTGGGTAAGAAAATAAACTACATCCAACAGCAAGTCCTCTGATCAGGAGAATTTGAGGAAGTGTGGAACCACCTCTTAATTGCTGGTGTTCCCAGGTTCACACCGTGACTTGGGGTGGTAGCACCTGTTAGGGTCCCAGCTATAGGCAAATAGTTAACCCTCAAACTTAGTTCAAAACACTATGAAAATGTAAAAATAGATTTTAGTACAGTAATACATTTTTGTAAAAAAATTATTACCAGTAATGAAAATCTTGTCAGCATTAAATAACCCATTGAGGTGTTGATATGCCGTAAAACAAACCAAACCAAACTATGGTTTTGAATTCAGAGTAATCCTTCAGCTGAGGTCCAAAGTTAGAAAACCTAGTCTATCCTTCTATTTAAATCAAGACTAGGAGTAAGGCAAAGAGATGGAGTCCTACTTTTCCCAAGAGCATTTGTATATTACTCACCAGTGGTATGAAGTAGGTAAACCACTGTTAGTGGTGGACTACTTAGACGGCATATTACCCTCCACTTACAATAGTGTCCAACATATTTATGAGGATTGGGACATACCCATTAGTATTCATATGTACGGTCTATCTATCTATCTATCTATCTATCTATCTATCTATCACAGTCTCTGATCATATCTATCTATCTCAGTCTCTTATCATATCTATCTATCTATCTCAGTCTGGTCATATCTATCAATGACTGTGTTGTTATCTAGGAAGGGTTACTGAATGATGAATAACCAAAATGGAGGTTGGAAATGAAATAGTAATCTTTATAACAGCAACAAAATACAATACTCATCAGCGGTGTAAAATAGGTAAACCACTACTAGTAGTGGACTACTTAGACCGCAACTATTTATGAGGATTGGGACATACCCATTAGTGTTCATTGGTACTGTATATAACAACCTTAGAGACACTCATGGGGCAAGTAAAAGTAGGTGATTCATTTTTTTTTTTTTAAATGGTTGCACCTTTGTTTTCTGCCATTTTCAAGATCCTTGTCTTTTTCCATAACTGTAATTTCTTCCATTTTTCAATTGTAATCCTTTTCATCAGAAATTGTTACCCTGCCTTCATTTGTAGTTTTTTCATAATTGTTTAATAAATGTTTTTCATTTAAAATTTTAGGCAGTGGTTGAGTCTTTTTTTGTGATTTGTGTCTATTATGACTTCCTATTCCTACTAAGCTTTTGTGTTTGACACAAGAATTTAGATTTTGTAGGGAATCAAATCTTTATAAGAATTCAGACTGAGAACTTTTCATTATTTCTGCCCATTTCCATAATTTTACTTGGAAGTGGTCTAAGCCTACAAATTGCAAAACCAGTTCCATTCTGTCCTACTTCCAAAAATATGGAGTCTGTTGTATGAAAAAATGTTAGCACAGACAGGATTATCAATATTCTGCAATTACATCAATGTTGTTGCTTGACATGATTGGCCATTCTTGATCTAATCTAATACAAAGTCTGTCTGAAAAGTAGTGGGACTTATCTGTTCTTCGATATGAGAGGGCGTTGTCCACAGGGAGTTTTTGTCACAGGGCTAAATGATCAATCAGCAAAACTACAGAGATATCCTGCAGTGTTTGCTTTGCTCAGTGTGTGAAAAGAGACAAGAGTTGTGGCAGGACAAATCATGGCTGTTTCATCACAATAATACACCTGTTAACAAAGCCCTGAGCATCTGGCTGTGAAGAACATCGCCATACTGGAACAATCTCCCTAGTCATCTGATCTTTCTCTGTGTGACATTTGGCTTTTCCCTAAGTTCAAGGGGTCCATCATGGGGACTCGTTTTGAAAGTGTGGAGGCCATCAAGAGCGCCATAATGACGGAGCTGAGGGACATCCATGAAGAATCCTTCCAACAGTGTATAGAAGCTTGACAGAGGAAGATGGAAAAAGTGAATTAGACTCAAGGAAGATTACTTTGAAGAGGAAACTATGTGTTTGTTTGGAATTTAAATGAATTGTTTGTGATACCATTTCTGTTACTTCTCAGACAGACTTTGTTTGCATCCATAGAAGATCTAATCTATTATAATTACCATTATGTATTTATTTATATCTTTTGTGTCACGTTCTATATTGAGAAGGGAGTTAAATCAATTTAAAGTAGTAAGTTTATGAGTGGTTATTTCCCTTGTTCATTTTAATAACCTATGCAAATGAAATATTTATCTTTAGACAAAATTAGTTCCCATGCAAAATGAACCATTTTATAAATCCATTCCCTTACTACTATATTTCTTAGACTGCAGTCTTATTTATTCAAACCTTTCTTGCAAAACAATGAGATACTTTTGTCTTAGAATTGATCAAATTGGTCCTGTGATGGGCTTCACCATCATCGTCTTTGTTGCTATCCTTTTTCTTTCGAAAGGTGTCATTATTTATTGTCACTGTTATATTAAACAAATAAAATTTTTAACATGAAAATATACTGAGCAAAAAGTGATTTCTATAATGTCAAGAGTAATCAACAAATCATAGATACCATTGATCGTCTAAAAATATAAAGTGAATGGATTGATTAAACAGTTCATTGAGCTCCATTTTAGTTGTGAATTCTTTATCATTGATTTATTGAATCTCAGTACATTGTATTAAAACTTTCAAATGATTGCTGTCATTTTTTATGACACAAGAAAACTAATAGATAAATAATTTTGAAAACAACTTACATGATTCAATATAACTATATACCCAATTGGATCTAAAAGTATACTCCCAGGTGCTTAATATAAGGGCAGGGAGTGAATAAATGGGTAAAAATCAGAATTTTTCTCAACATGTACTAAATAATTTCAATTTAAAATTAAATTTAAATTTTGAATTTAAGTAAAGAAACATTTAAAAAAAATATATATTCATCAAAAAAATAGAATGCGGTAATTCTGAAAAAGAAAAATGTAAGTAAAATCTGGACCTTCCCAATATTATCAGCTCCTAACTCAGTATATGCATACATACATATGATGACACAACTATTTACTCCCATCTTAATACTGAGTCAAGTAAAGTAAAAATGGTAGCTGATCTTGGAGATGACCTTCAATAAAGTTGTTATCTGGGGCAAGAAATGGCTTGTTAATTTTAAAACCTCTAAAACGAAACTACAGTCTTTTAGCCATTTTAGAGAACCCTTTTTGCCTTCTGTCAGCATGGATGATGTCAACCTTCAACAGATCAATTTATTATACCTTCTTGGCCTCATGTTTTCCACTGACCTGAAATGGAGCGATTATATTGAAATAATCTACTGTTAGGAAGGCTGGTTACCTGTGTTATGCCAAACAATTTTTCTCGCCAGTATCTGTCTTGCATAAATCTACCATCTGTCTGTGCATTGAATATTGTTGCCATATCTGGTCTGATGCTCCTGCTATATATCTTGAGATTCTCAACAAAATCCAAAAAAGGGTCTGCAATGTTATCAATGACCTGGCATCTCAACTTTGGTCACTTTTCCACTGCTGTGACATGGCTTCTCTGTGCCTTTTCTAATTTTGATAGCAATTGTTTCTGAGAAGCTTCCCACCCCCTCTGGTATCTTGACTGCATGAATTTAAGTGTACTACTAGATAGGCAACTAGGTTTCATCATTTTACCATTGAAATAATGAGAGCTGTAACTGCAAGTTTCATTTTCATAGTGTCTTTTTTCACATTTCTTGCTTCTGAAACTTTCTTCCAGTTTCATGCTTCTTTGCCTCCTACAATCTTGTTCTTTTATTGCCTTTTCTCCTAATAAAGTCTTCTCTTTCACGCCCAGTAACTCTTCGTGTCTTAGTGACATTATTGCCTTGCTTGGGGTGAAATGATTAAAAAAAAACAACTATTTATCTATCTATCTATCTATATATATATATATATATATATATATAATGATGTCAAATATTATTATTATTATTATTATTATTATTATTATTACTGTTATTATCAGTTTGTAATTGTGACAGTTATAATGAGATGATGATAGTTTCACTGCCAAAAATGACAAGACAATTCAATGTATCTACTTTGAATTTGATTGCTCCCTTCCCCCACCCTTTTTTAACTTGTCTAGTACTCTGCAAATGGGATGAGGAATTATCATTATTTAGACTATTTACATTCAGACTACTGTCTTCATCTTTGTTGTTGTTATTACAACGTTACGACTATTGCGCCCTCCATCCTTCATCAGGATTATGTCAATCTGGGTAACCTACAGGGAATTCTGAATTGAACTATTTATTTAATTAATGGGGACAAACTGTTTTTATTCCACTGGTCATGTCTAGGATATCACGTATAGTTCTTAATTTTAGTACTGTTGAATTATTGCTCACCCTGTAGGGTTACCTGGATCAATATATTCATGGAATTCTGAATTGAACCGTTTATTTAATCAACAGGGATAGATTGTTTCTATTGCAGTGGTCATGTCTAGAGTTATATTGTTTAGTTCTTATTTTTAGTACTACTCAGTTATTGCTCACCCTGTTTCCACTGTTTACGCTCTGCCCAGCCCATGAATTGAACTCATTTTTACTGTGTAACAAAATTCATAAACCAATGCTTCAATCCCCCCCTCGGCTATTGTTATGTGACATTTTTACCAGACTAGGCAAAAAATATTGAAGTATAATCATTAGTGTATTTACTTTGATGAATAAAAATTTCTAAGAGAATATTAAATTATCTTTAATTTAATATTGTGTAAGGATAAGAAGGTGATTAACTCCCTTTGGTTGAAATGAAGTCATGTGGGTCATGTGACAGCCACTTAGTGATGTCACTTCATAGAGTGGTAAAAGTGGCTAGTCTATCAGTTTTCAGGAGTCAGATCAAGCTGTTGCTTTTTAGTATAGGTGAGGCAAAGCCTCTCCTGGACAGAGGCTAAATCTACCCCACCCCCAGACAGCTGCCATGTGGTACTGCTTACAAACCCATGGCACCGTTTTTCCTATATAAATACATGTTTATGTGTAATTTTGCGAGCATAACAAATTAAGTCTGATGAAGTCCTAAAGGATGAAATGTGTCACAAGTAACCTTTTTCCACTTTGTCTTACAATTTCTCCAAATATAAATACAGACAAACCTCTCATCAACGGACTAATAGGGGGGATGTTTGGCCCATTAAAGCTGATTGTCCGTTGGTGAGAAGAGATTATTTTTGAGTTACTAAACCACTATAGTAACTACCAGTAGATATGATCATAATGTAAATACTATAAACATGCATATATGGCATAAATAAATATATACTTAATATAGATATATTAATCAAAATAACAAAAATAATAGATTTCTCACAGCTGCTTTCTCAAGCACGTGCTAATGTATCATACTTTATATACTGTACACCCATCTTTGTTTACAATTGAAAGGCCTGCCACCACTGCCAAGCAGTCATCACTTTCAGAAGTAATATGACTTGTTCTACTAAGCCTGCAAATTTTGAATATGACAGTGACAATTTGGAAGTTTTTTCCTGCAAATTTTTTAATTTTTTCCTGCAGAATTTGTCTATTGTAGCCAAAGTTCGTTAATGAGGTGTCCGTAGATGAGAGGTTTGTCTGTATGTATATACAATTTAGTGCATGATATAGCAGTATAAAACTCTCCCTAAGAACAAAGCATATTTCTTTCAGCTATTCTAATATATTGTACTTTATATACTGTACACCCGTCTTTGTTTAGAACTGAATGGGCTGCCGCTGCTTTCAAGTGGTCACCTTGAAAAGTATTAATAATATGACTTGTTCCATTAAGCCTGTAAATTTTGAAAAACATCACTAATGTTTAGGAAAATTTTTTTCCTGCAGATTTTGTCCATTGCATCCCAAGTCCATTAACGGCCCTTCTGGCTTCTTGCTTTTCAGTCAACTTTGATCTTCAAAAATTTAAATGCAATGTCAATTATGATCTACTGTCTTCCTGATTACTCTTCTATTGTTCTCACTCAAATTTCACTTGTGAAACTCTCTCCTGGCTCCTTCCTTTCCAATCAACTTTGATCTTTAAAAATTTAAATGCAACGTCAATCGTTATCTCAGGTCTTCCAGATTAACCTTCTATTGTTCTCTCTCAATTTTCGCTTTTGGAACTCTCTTCCGGCTTCTTGTTTTCAGTCAACTTTGATCTTCAAATATTTAAATGCAATGTCAATCGTTATCTACTGTCTTCCTGAATACTTTTCTATTGTTCTACCTTAATTTTCGCTATTGGAACTCTCTTCTGGCTTCTTGATTTCCAGTCAACTTTGACCTACAAAAATTTAAATGTAATGTCAATTGTTATCTCCTCTATTCCTGATTACTCTTCTATTGTTCTAGCTCAATTTTCACTTGGAACTCTCTTCCGGCTTCTTGCTTTCCAGTCAACTTTGATCTTTAAAAATATAAATGCAACGTCAATCGCTATCACCGGTCTTCCAGATTAACCTTCTATTGTTCTACCTTAATTTTCGCATTTGGAACTCTCTTCCGGCTTCTTCCTTTCCAGTCAACTTTGATCTTCAAACATTTAAATGCAATGTCAATCGTTATCTCAGGTCTGCCAGATTACTCTTCTATTGTTCTAGCTCAATTTTCATTTATGGAACTATCTTCCGGCTTCTTCCTTTCCAGTCAACTTTTATCTTCAAATATTTAAATGCAATGTCAATCGTTATCTACTGTCTTCCTAAATACTCTTCTGTTGTTCTAGCTCAATTTTTACTTTTGGAACTCTCTTCCGGCTTCTTGCTTTTCAGTTAAGTTTGATGTTCAAATATTTAAATGCAATGTCAATCGTTATCTACTGTCTTCCTGATTACTCTTTTATTGTTCTCGTTCAATTTTCACTTGTGGAACTCTCTTCTGGCTTCTTGCTTTTCAGTCAACTTTGATCTTCAAAAATTTAAATGCAATGCCAATCGTTATCTACTGTCTTCCTGATTAAATGCAGTGTCAATTGTTATCCTTTGTTTTCTTAATGCCTGTGTTTTTACTGTTTGACTCCCCATAATAATGTTTTCCTTTTCTTTCACGCTTTGTAATCCCTTACATGTGATTGATTTTATTGCTTTGCTTGGGGTGAAATGATTGAAAAAAAGAAAAAAATTCTCCAGTTCTGGCTCTTAGTTGCACCATGATCATCCTCATTCCCTGCACATTCCATTAGTAAGATGGAAGTACCTCTCAGCCTCTTCAACAGATCTGTTACAATATGGAATGAACACCTGAGAAGATGCTTTCCACATTACTGCAATCTTAATCTCTTCAAGTCAAGAGCCAACCATTATCTATCATCCTAATAATATGAAACCCTTGATCCTTCTCTATGCATGCTTGCATTACCATTCAGTAGATATCTACCTTGAGTGGCACTTAGGCCTTGTATTGAGTGAACAATAATAAAATAAATGAGTAGGTCTGTAGTATAGAACACTATGCATTAAGTTTAATGCCCACTCATTTTACTGTTTGTAGAATTTATATTGGAATTGATGGTGATACTGACTTCTTTTAAATAAAACCTAGTGTTTGTCACAGTGACACAATGGCACTTTATCTGCTTATTAAATGTCTTGACTATGTGCTCAGAAAAACTATTGATGCTAACAGTCGTCTAGGTTTTACCCTGACAGAGAAAAAGCACAAGGTATCGCAAGAATAATATGATAGATGAATATGATATAATATGAAAGAATGTAACAACTGTATATGGCATAACATAACAGAATAAGACAGAATTTGACAGAAGAATAAGACAGAATTTGACAGAATATAGCATTAATACGATATAAATGATAGAATATGACAGCTGAATATGACAGGATATGACAAATTAATATGATATAATATGACAGACTATGGCAGATGAATATGTCATAACATGAGAGATGACTATGAGAGAATATGACAGGTGAATATGGCATAATTCAGCCAAATATGACAGATGAATGTGTCAGAATATAACATAATATGACTTATGACAGAATATTACATAATATGACAGCATATGACAGATACATATGATAGAATACAACATAAACAAGGAGGTATTCTCTTTCATAACTTAGAACAAGTGGCCAGTGAGATTGGCCTCTATATCAATGCTTCTAAAACTAATATGGCCAAGTATATGATTACAGATGATAGTCTACATTCTCTAAGCTGGAACAAATTAAATCTGTCAAGGATTTTCAGTACCTAAGAAGATATACAGGGTGATTGAAACATAACTCCGCATTTTCTAATACATATAATTTATTTATTAATTATAATTTTTAAAAGAAATGGATATGAGAGGAAAGCATTTAACATGAGGTTTTATTTAAAATTTGATATGGGCACCAGATTTCACTGCCAGCTTCTCAACATAACTTTTTGTATTCACCCTTCAAGTTCTTCCAAAGTCTTGGTTTGGTATAGTAGACTTGCTCCTTTAACCAAGCCCAAAGAAAAAGGTCACAGGGTGCTAATTCAGCACACCTAGCTGGCCACTCATACATAAAATAGGGAGTTACTTTTCAATCACCCTGTATTGCAAGCTCTAAAAATGATAAATCGTGGTTATAGAAAAATAAATAAATAAATAAAAATAAATAATAATGATAAGACCAAAATTTCACCATCTCTAAAAATAGATGGATAATCAGTATCACCATGATACAAAGCCATATTTTAGCCAACCAATCAGAAACCTTTCACAACTAGATTATAAGAAAAGAAAGAAATAAATAATAACAAGGAGACTCAAATTTGGCCATCTCTAAAAATAGATATGTTTAAAATTGCTATGTCACAAAGACATAGCTCGACCAACTAATCGGAAACTTTTCACTAGTAGGATATAAGAAAAGAAACAAATAATAACAAGGGTACCAAAATTTCACCATCTCTAAAAATAGATGGATAATCAGAATTGCTTTGCCACAAAGCCATATTTCAGCCAACAAATTAGAAAGTTTTCATAACCAGGAAATAAGGTTGTGAGCCACAGGGGACAGTGATCTTCTTTTTCCCTCCATATGTGGTCAGCCACACTTGATTTTTCTATTTCCCCTCATGTTACAGCTTTATCATGTTCTTGCAGTCTCACCTTAAGGGAGCAGCTTGTTTCTCCTTTATATTTCTTCTGACAGCTTCATGGGATGGCGTACACACAGTCCTTAGTCATGTTCTCTTCTATGGAAAGGGTGTCTTACTTGGAAGAGATGTCTGCAAAGTGTCAAACCACTTTTGAAGGTTGTCCTGATGTCATATGAACATTATATGTTGTAAGTTCAATACCTGGCCACTGCAGTGGTGAATAAAAACTTGGTGAGTTGAGTTAAAGGGAGATAACAGAAGGCAAAGCATGTAGAACTAGAAGAATCTACCTTGGTGGATGAAATAAAGGGTACAGTTCAAAATTCCAATCACCTGAAGAAATTCAGAGTTTACAGCGGCTGAAAAGTCATGAATATGGCAATAAAGATGTAGACAACAGTCTGAACACTGTAAATAATTGCAATACTCCATTGCAGAAATATAGACAGATCTTGAAGAAGGCTGGAGTGTACAATGACTGAAATATTGTTAATATGGTAACAAAGATGAGGACAACAGTCTGAACAGGGTAAATAATGTAAATAATTACAATAAACCATCTCAGAAATATAGATAGATCCTGAAGAATGCTGGAGTGAACAACAGCTGAAATGTTGTGAATATGGCAACGAAAATAAGAACAACAGTCCAAACAGTGTAAAGAGTGTAAAAAATTAAAATACACCATCTCAGAAATATAGATATAATATAAGGAAATAATTGGCATGCAGTGTCTGGCATTGGTAATAGTAATATTAACTGTTTCCTTATAAGGAAACATTTGATATTCATTGACTTTCATGATGTTCCATTTCATTTTAGCTCATTTAAATCATTTATACACGCCATTGGTAATTGTCATATTAACTGCTTCCTTATAAGGAAACATTTGATATTCATTGACTTTCATGACGTCCCATTTCATTTTAGCTCATTTAAATCATTTATACACGCCATTGGTAATTGTAATATTAGCTGTTTCCATATAAGGAAACAGTTGATATTCATTGACTTTCATGATGTCCCATTAAATTTGAGCTCATTTAAATCATTTATACAGGCCATTGGCAATTGTAATATTAGCTGTTTCCTTATAAGGAAACATTTGATATTCATTGACTTTCATGATGTTCCATTTCATTTTAGCTCATTTAAATCATTTATACACGCCATTGGTAATTGTAATATTAGCTGCTTCCTTATAAGGAAACATTTGATATTCATTGACTTTCATGATGTTCCATTTCATTTTAGCTCATTTAAATCATTTATACACGCCATTGGCAATTGTAATATTAGCTGTTTCCTTATAAGGAAACATTTGATATTCATTGACTTTCATGATGTTCCATTTCATTTTAGCTCATTTAAATCATTTATACATGCCATTGGTAATTGTAATGTTAACTGCTTCCTTATAAGGAAACATTTGATATTCATTGACTTTCATGATGTCCCATTTCATTTTAGCTCATTTAAATCATTTATACACGCCATTGGTAATTGTAATATTAGCTGCTTCCTTATAAGGAAGCATTTGATATTCATTGACTTTCATGATGTTCCATTTCATTTTAGCTCATTTAAATCATTTATACACGCCATTGGCAATTGTAATATTAGCTGTTTCCTTATAAGGAAACATTTGATATTCATTGACTTTCATGATGTCCCATTTCATTTTAGCTCATTTAAATCATTTATACACGCCATTGAAAATTGTAATATCAGCTGTTTCCTTATAAGGAAACATTTGATATTCATTGACTTTCATGACGTCCCATTCCATTTTAGCTCATTTAAATCATTTATACATGCCATTGGTAATTGTAATATTAGCTGTTTCCTTATAAGGAAACATTTGATATTCATTGACTTTCATGACGTCCCATTTCATTTTAGCTCATTTAAATCATGTATACACGCCATTGTTAATTGTAATATTAACTGCTTCCTTATAAGGAAACATTTGATATTCATTGACTTTCATGACGTCGCATTACATTTTAGCTTATTTAAATCATTTATACACGCCATTGGTAATTGTAATATTAGCAGTTTCCTTATAAGGAAACATTTGATATTAATTGACTTTCATGACATCCCATTTCATTTTAGCTCATTTGAATCATTTATACACACCATTGGTAATTGTAATATTAGCTGTTTCCTTATAAGGAAACATTTCATATTCATTGACTTTCATGATGTCCCATTTCATTTTAGCTCATTTAAATCATTTATACATGCCATTGGTAATTGTAATATTAGCTGTTTCCTTATAAGGAAACATTTGATTTTCATTGACTTTCATGATGTCCCATTTCATTTTAGCTCATTTAAATCATTTATACACGCCATTGGTAATTGTAATATTAACTGCTTCCTTATAAGGAAACATTTGATATTCATTGACTTTCATGATGTCCCATTTCATTTTAGCTCATTTAAATCATTTATACATGCCATTGGTAATTGTAATATTAACTGCTTCCTTATAAGGAAACATTTGATATTTATTGACTTTCATGACGTCCCATTTCATTTTAGCTCATTTAAATCATTTATACACGCCATTGGTAATTGTAATATTAACTGCTTCCTTATAAGGAAACATTTGATATTTATTGACTTTCATGACGTCCAATTTCATTTTAGCTCATTTAAATCATTTATACACGCCATTAGTAATTGTAATATTAACTGCTTCCTTATAAGGAAACATTTGATAGTCATTGACTTTCATGACGTCCCCTTTCATTTTAGCTCATTTAAATCATTTATACACGCCATTAGTAATTGTAATATTAACTGCTTCCTTATAAGGAAACAGTTGATATTCATTGACTTTCATGATGTCCCATTAAATTTGAGCTCATTTAAATCATTTATACACGCCATTGGCAATTGTAATATTAGCTGTTTCCTTATAAGGAAACATTTGATATTCATTGACTTTCATGATGTTCCATTTCATTTTAGCTCATTTAAATCATTTATACACGCCATTGGTAATTGTAATATTAGCTGCTTCCTTATAAGGAAACATTTGATATTCATTGACTTTCATGATGTTCCATTTCATTTTAGCTCATTTAAATCATTTATACATGCCATTGGTAATTGTAATGTTAACTGCTTCCTTATAAGGAAACATTTGATATTCATTGACTTTCATGATGTCCCATTTCATTTTAGCTCATTTAAATCATTTATACACGCCATTGGTAATTGTAATATTAGCTGCTTCCTTATAAGGAAACATTTGATATTCATTGACTTTCATGATGTTCCATTTCATTTTAGCTCATTTAAATCATTTATACACGCCATTGGCAATTGTAATATTAGCAGTTTCCTTATAAGGAAACATTTGATATTCATTGACTTTCATGATGTCCCATTTCATTTTAGCTCATTTAAATCATTTATACACGCCATTGAAAATTGTAATATTAGCTGTTTCCTTATAAGGAAACATTTGATATTCATTGACTTTCATGATGTCCCATTTAATTTTAGCCCATTTAAATCATTTATACATGCCATTGGTAATTGTAATATCAGCTGTTTCCTTATAAGGAAACATTTGATATTCATTGACTTTCATGACGTCCCATTTCATTTTAGCTCATTTAAATCATGTATACACGCCATTGTTAATTGTAATATTAACTGCTTCCTTATAAGGAAACATTTGATATTCATTGACTTTCATGACGTCGCATTACATTTTAGCTTATTTAAGTCATTTATACACGCCATTGGTAATTGTAATATTAGCTGTTTCCTTATAAGGAAACATTTGATATTAATTGACTTTCATGACATCCCATTTCATTTTAGCTCATTTGAATCATTTATACACACCATTGGTAATTGTAATATTAGCTGTTTCCTTATAAGGAAACATTTCATATTCATTGACTTTCATGATGTCCCATTTCATTTTAGCTCATTTAAATCATTTATACATGCCATTGGTAATTGTAATATTAGCTGTTTCCTTATAAGGAAACATTTGATTTTCATTGACTTTCATGATGTCCCATTTCATTTTAGCTCATTTAAATCATTTATACACGCCATTGGTAATTGTAATATTAACTGCTTCCTTATAAGGAAACATTTGATATTCATTGACTTTCATGATGTCCCATTTCATTTTAGCTCATTTAAATCATTTATACATGCCATTGGTAATTGTAATATTAACTGCTTCCTTATAAGGAAACATTTGATATTTATTGACTTTCATGACGTCCCATTTCATTTTAGCTCATTTAAATCATTTATACACGCCATTGGTAATTGTAATATTAACTGCTTCCTTATAAGGAAACATTTGATATTTATTGACTTTCATGACGTCCCATTTCATTTTAGCTCATTTAAATCATTTATACACGCCATTAGTAATTGTAATATTAACTGCTTCCTTATAAGGAAACATTTGATAGTCATTGACTTTCATGACGTCCCCTTTCATTTTAGCTCATTTAAATCATTTATACACGCCATTGGTAATTGTAATATTAACTGCTTCCTTATAAGGAAACATTTGATATTCATTGACTTTCATGATGTTCCATTTCATTTTAGCTCATTTAAATCATTTATACACGCCATTGGCAATTGTAATATTAGCTGTTTCCTTATAAGGAAACATTTGATATTCATTGACTTTCATGATGTCCCATTTCATTTTAGCTCATTTAAATCATTTATACACGCCATTGAAAATTGTAATATTAGCTGTTTCCTTATAAGGAAACATTTGATATTCATTGACTTTCATGATGTCCCATTTAATTTTAGCCCATTTAAATCATTTATACATGCCATTGGTAATTGTAATATCAGCTGTTTCCTTATAAGGAAACATTTGATATTCATTGACTTTCATGACGTCCCATTCCATTTTAGCTCATTTAAATCATTTATACATGCCATTGGTAATTGTAATATTAGCTGTTTCCTTATAAGGAAACATTTGATATTCATTGACTTTCATGACGTCCCATTTCATTTTAGCTCATTTAAATCATGTATACACGCCATTGTTAATTGTAATATTAACTGCTTCCTTATAAGGAAACATTTGATATTCATTGACTTTCATGACGTCGCATTACATTTTAGCTTATTTAAGTCATTTATACACGCCATTGGTAATTGTAATATTAGCTGTTTCCTTATAAGGAAACATTTGATATTAATTGACTTTCATGACATCCCATTTCATTTTAGCTCATTTGAATCATTTATACACACCATTGGTAATTGTAATATTAGCTGTTTCCTTATAAGGAAACATTTCATATTCATTGACTTTCATGATGTCCCATTTCATTTTAGCTCATTTAAATCATTTATACATGCCATTGGTAATTGTAATATTAGCTGTTTCCTTATAAGGAAACATTTGATATTCATTGACTTTCATGACGTCCCATTTCATTTTAGCTCATTTAAATCATTTATACACGCCATTGGTAATTGTAATATTAACTGCTTCCTTATAAGGAAACATTTGATAGTCATTGACTTTCATGACGTCCCCTTTCATTTTAGCTCATTTAAATCATTTATACACGCCATTGGTAATTGTAATATTAACTGCTTCCTTATAAGGAAACATTTGATATTTATTGACTTTCATGACGTCCCATTTCATTTTAGCTCATTTAAATCATTTATACACGCCATTGGTAATTGTAATATTAGCTGTTCCCTTATAAGGAAACATTTGATATTCATTGACTTTCATGATGTCCCATTTCATTTTAGCTCATTTAAATCATTTATACACGCCATTGGTAATTGTAATATTAACTGCTTCCTTATAAGGAAACATTTGATATTCATTGACTTTCATGACGTCCCATTTCATTTTAGCTCATTTAAATCATTTATACACGCCATTGGTAATTGTAATATTAGCTGTTTCCTTATAAGGAAACATTTGATATTCATTGACTTTCATGACGTCCCATTTCATTTTAGCTCATTTAAATCATTTATACACGCCATTGGTAATTGTAATATTACCTGTTTCCTTATAAGGAAACATTTGATATTCATTGACTTTCATGACGTCCCATTTAATTTTAGCTCATTTAAATCATTTATACACGCCATTAGTAATTGTAATATTAACTGCTTCCTTATAAGGAAACATTTGATATTCATTGACTTTCATGACGTCCCATTTCATTTTAGCTCATTTAAATCATTTATACACGCCATTGGTAATTGTAATATTAACTGCTTCCTTATAAGGAAACATTTGATATTCATTGACTTTCATGACGTCCCATTTCATTTTAGCTCATTTAAATCATTTATACACGCCATTGGTAATTGTAATATTAGCTGTTTCCTTATGAGGAAACATTTGATATTCATTGACTTTCATGATGTCCCATTTCATTTTAGCTCATTTAAATCATTTATACACGCCATTGGTAATTGTAATATTAGCTGTTTCCTTATGAGGAAACATTTGATATTCATTGACTTTCATGATGTCCCATTTCATTTTAGCTCATTTAAATCATTTATACACGCCATTGGTAATTGTAATATTAGCTGTTTCCTTATAAGGAAACATTTGATATTCATTGACTTTCATGACGTCCCATTTCATTTTAGCTCATTTAAATCATTTATACACGCCATTGGTAATTGTAATATTAGCTGTTTCCTTATAAGGAAACATTTGATATTCATTGACTTTCATGACGTCCCATTTCATTTTAGCTCATTTAAATCATTTATACACGCCATTGGTAATTGTAATATTAACTGCTTCCTTATAAGGAAACATTTGATATTCATTGACTTTCATGACGTCCCATTTCATTTTAGCTCATTTAAATCATTTATACACGCCATTGGTAATTGTAATATTAGCTGTTTCCTTATGAGGAAACATTTGATATTCATTGACTTTCATGATGTCCCATTTCATTTTAGCTCATTTAAATCATTTATACACGCCATTGGTAATTGTAATATTAGCTGTTTCCTTATGAGGAAACATTTGATATTCATTGACTTTCATGATGTCCCATTTCATTTTAGCTCATTTAAATCATTTATACACGCCATTGGTAATTGTAATATGCGCTGTTTCCTTGGTAATTGTAATATTAACTGCTTCCTTATAAGGAAACATTTGATATTCATTGACTTTCATGACGCTCATTTCATTTTAGCTCATTTAAATCATTTATACACGCCATTGGTAATTGTAATATTAGCTGTTTCCTTATAAGGAAACATTTGATATTGATTGACTTTCATGACGTCCCATTTCATTTTAGCTCATTTAAATCATTTATACACACCATTGGCAATTGTAATATTAGCTGTTTCCTTATAAGGAAACATTTGATATTCATTGACTTTCATGACGTCCCATTTCATTTTAGCTCATTTAAATCATTTATACACGCCATTGGTAATTGTAATATTAGCTGTTTCCTTATAAGGAAACATTTGATATTCATTGACTTTCATGACGTCCCATTTCATTTTAGCTCATTTAAATCATTTATACACGCCATTGGTAATTGTAATATTAACTGCTTCCTTATAAGGAAACATTTGATATTCATTGACTTTCATGATGTCCCATTTCATTTTAGCTCATTTAAATCATTTATACAGGCCATTGGTAATTGTAATATTAACTGCTTCCTTATAAGGAAACATTTGATATTCATTGACTTTCATGACGTCCCATTTCATTTTAGCTCATTTAAATCATTTATACACGCCGTTGGTAATTGTAATATTAGCTGTTTCCTTATGAGGAAACATTTGATATTTATTGACTTTCATGACGTCCCCTTTCATTTTAGCTCATTTAAATCATTTATACACGCCATTGGTAATTGTAATATTAGCTGTTTCCTTATAAGGAAACATTTGATATTCATTGACTTTCATGATGTCGCATTTCATTTTAGCTCATTTAAATCATTTATACACGCCATTGGTAATTGTAATATTAGCTGCTTCCTTATAAGAAAACATTTGATATTCATTGACTTTCATGATGTCGCATTTCATTTTAGCTCATTTAAATCATTTATACACGCCATTGGTAATTGTAATATTAGCTGCTTCCTTATAAGAAAACATTTGATATTCATTGACTTTCATGATGTCCCATTTCATTTTAGCTCATTTAAATCATTTATACACGCCATTGGTAATTGTAATATTAACTGCTTCCTTATAAGGAAACATTTGATATTCATTGACTTTCATGATGTCCCATTTCATTTTAGCTCATTTAAATCATTTATACACGCCATTGGTAATTGTAATATTAGCTGTTTCCTTATAAGGAAACATTTGATATTCATTGACTTTCATGACGTCCCATTTCATTTTAGCTCATTTAAATCATTTATACACGCCATTGGTAATTGTAATATTAGCTGTTTCCTTATAAGGAAATATTTGATATTCATTGACTTTCATGACGTCCCATTTCATTTTAGCTCATTTAAATCATTTATACACGCCATTGGTAATTGTAATATTAACTGCTTCCTTATAAGGAAACATTTGATATTCATTGACTTTCATGACGTCCCATTTCATTTTAGCTCATTTAAATCATTTATACACGCCATTGGTAATTGTAATATTAGCTGTTTCCTTATGAGGAAACATTTGATATTCATTGACTTTCATGATGTCCCATTTCATTTTAGCTCATTTAAATCATTTATACACGCCATTGGTAATTGTAATATTAGCTGTTTCCTTATGAGGAAACATTTGATATTCATTGACTTTCATGATGTCCCATTTCATTTTAGCTCATTTAAATCATTTATACACGCCATTGGTAATTGTAATATGCGCTGTTTCCTTGGTAATTGTAATATTAACTGCTTCCTTATAAGGAAACATTTGATATTCATTGACTTTCATGACGTCTCATTTCATTTTAGCTCATTTAAATCATTTATACACGCCATTGGTAATTGTAATATTAGCTGTTTCCTTATAAGGAAACATTTGATATTGATTGACTTTCATGACGTCCCATTTCATTTTAGCTCATTTAAATCATTTATACACGCCATTGGCAATTGTAATATTAGCTGTTTCCTTATAAGGAAACATTTGATATTCATTGACTTTCATGACGTCCCATTTCATTTTAGCTCATTTAAATCATTTATACACGCCATTGGTAATTGTAATATTAGCTGTTTCCTTATAAGGAAACATTTGATATTCATTGACTTTCATGACGTCCCATTTCATTTTAGCTCATTTAAATCATTTATACACGCCATTGGTAATTGTAATATTAACTGCTTCCTTATAAGGAAACATTTGATATTCATTGACTTTCATGATGTCCCATTTCATTTTAGCTCATTTAAATCATTTATACAGGCCATTGGTAATTGTAATATTAACTGCTTCCTTATAAGGAAACATTTGATATTCATTGACTTTCATGACGTCCCATTTCATTTTAGCTCATTTAAATCATTTATACACGCCGTTGGTAATTGTAATATTAGCTGTTTCCTTATGAGGAAACATTTGATATTTATTGACTTTCATGACGTCCCCTTTCATTTTAGCTCATTTAAATCATTTATACACGCCATTGGTAATTGTAATATTAGCTGTTTCCTTATAAGGAAACATTTGATATTCATTGACTTTCATGATGTTCCATTTCATTTTAGCTCATTTAAATCATTTATACACGCCATTGGTAATTGTAATGTTAACAGCTTCCTTATATGGAAACATTTGATATTCATTGACTTTCATGATGTCCCATTTCATTTTAGCTAATTTAAATCATTTATACACGCCATTGGTAATTGTAATGTTAACAGCTTCCTTATATGGAAACATTTGATATTCATTGACTTTCATGATGTCCCATTTCATTTTAGCTAATTTAAATCATTTATACACGCCATTGGTAATTGTAATGTCAACTGCTTCCTTATAAGGAAACATTTGATATTCATTGACTTTCATGATGTCGCATTTCATTTTACCTCATTTAAATCATTTATACACGCCATTGGTAATTGTAATATTAGCTGCTTCCTTATAAGGAAAGATTTGATATTCATTGACTTTCATGATGTCGCATTTCATTTTAGCTCATTTAAATCATTTATACACGCCATTGGTAATTGTAATATTAGCTGCTTCCTTATAAGAAAACATTTGATATTCATTGACTTTCATGATGTCCCATTTCATTTTAGCTCATTTAAATCATTTATACACGCCATTGGTAATTGTAATATTAGCTGCTTCCTTATAAGAAAACATTTGATATTCATTGACTTTCATGATGTCCCATTTCATTTTAGCTCATTTAAATCATTTATACACGCCATTGGTAATTGTAATATTAACTGCTTCCTTATAAGGAAACATTTGATATTCATTGACTTTCATGATGTCCCATTTCATTTTAGCTCATTTACATCATTTATACACGCCATTGGTAATTGTAATATTAGCTGCTTCCTTATAAGGAAACATTTGATATTCATTGACTTTCATGATGTCCCATTTCATTTTAGCTCATTTAAATAATTTATACACGCCATTGGTAATTGTAATGTTAACTGCTTCCTTATAAGGAAACATTTGATATTCATTGACTTTCATGATGTCCCATTTCATTTTAGCTAATTTAAATCATTTATACATGCCATTGGTAATTGTAATGTTAACTGCTTCCTTATAAGGAAACATTTGATATTCATTGACTTTCATGATGTCCCATTTCATTTTAGCTCATTTAAATCATTTATACACGCCATTGGTAATTGTAATATTAACTGCTTCCTTATAAGGAAACATTTGATATTTATTGACTTTCATGACGTCCCATTTCATTTTAGCTCATTTAAATCATTTATACACGCCATTGGTAATTGTAATATTAGCTGTTCCCTTATAAGGAAACATTTGATATTCATTGACTTTCATGATGTCCCATTTCATTTTAGCTCATTTAAATCATTTATACACGCCATTGGTAATTGTAATATTAACCGCTTCCTTATAAGGAAACATTTGATATTGATTGACTTTCATGATGTCCCATTTCATTTTAGCTCATTTAAATCATTTATACACGCCATTGGTAATTGTAATATTAACTGCTTCCTTATAAGGAAACATTTGATATTCATTGACTTTCATGATGTCCCATTTCATTTTAGCTCATTTAAATCATTTATACACGCCATTGGTAATTGTAATATTAACTGCTTCCTTATAAGGAAACATTTGATATTTATTGACTTTCATGATGACCCCTTTCATTTTAGCTCATTTAAATCATTTATACACGCCATTGGTAATTGTAATATTAGCTGTTCCCTTATAAGGAAACATTTGATATTCATTGACTTTCATGACGTCCCATTTCATTTTAGCTCATTTAAATCATTTATACACGCCATTGGTAATTGTAATATTAGCTGTTTCCTTATAAGGAAACATTTGATATTCATTGACTTTCATGATGTCCCATTTCATTTTAGCTCATTTAAATCATTTATACACGCCATTGGTAATTGTAATATTAACTGCTTCCTTATAAGGAAACATTTGATATTCATTGACTTTCATGATGTCCCATTTCATTTTAGCTCATTTAAATCATTTATACACGCCATTGGTAATTGTAATATTAACTGCTTCCTTATAAGGAAACATTTGATATTTATTGACTTTCATGATGTCCCATTCCATTTTAGATCATTTAAATCATTTATACACGCCATTGGTAATTGTAATATTAACTGCTTCCTTATAAGGAAACATTTGATATTTATTGACTTTCATGACGACCCCTTTCATTTTAGCTCATTTAAATCATTTATACACGCCATTGGTAATTGTAATATTAGCTGTTCCCTTATAAGGAAACATTTGATATTCATTGACTTTCATGACGTCCCATTTCATTTTAGCTCATTTAAATCATTTATACACGCCATTGGTAATTGTAATATTAGCTGTTTCCTTATAAGGAAACATTTGATATTCATTGACTTTCATGACGTCCCATTTCATTTTAGCTCATTTAAATCATTTATACACGCCATTGGTAATTGTAATATTAGCTGTTTCCTTATAAGGAAACATTTGATATTCATTGACTTTCATGATGTCCCATTTCATTTTAGCTCATTTAAATCATTTATACATGCCATTGGTAATTGTAATATTAGCTGTTTCCTTATAAGGAAACATTTGATTTTCATTGACTTTCATGATGTCCCATTTCATTTTAGCTCATTTAAATCATTTATACACGCCATTGGTAATTGTAATATTAACTGCTTCCTTATAAGGAAACATTTGATATTCATTGACTTTCATGATGTCCCATTTCATTTTAGCTCATTTAAATCATTTATACACGCCATTGGTAATTGTAATATTAACTGCTTCCTTATAAGGAAACATTTGATATTTATTGACTTTCATGACGTCCCATTTCATTTTAGCTCATTTAAATCATTTATACACGCCATTGGTAATTGTAATATTAACTGCTTCCTTATAAGGAAACATTTGATATTTATTGACTTTCATGACGTCCCATTTCATCTTAGCTCATTTAAATCATTTATACACGCCATTAGTAATTGTAATATTAACTGCTTCCTTATAAGGAAACATTTGATATTCATTGACTTTCATGACGTCCCCTTTCATTTTAGCTCATTTAAATCATTTATACACGCCATTGGTAATTGTAATATTAACTGCTTCCTTATAAGGAAACATTTGATATTTATTGACTTTCATGACGTCCCATTTCATTTTAGCTCATTTAAATCATTTATACACGCCATTGGTAATTGTAATATTAGCTGTTCCCTTATAAGGAAACATTTGATATTCATTGACTTTCATGATGTCCCATTTCATTTTAGCTCATTTAAATCATTTATACACGCCATTGGTAATTGTAATATTAACTGCTTCCTTATAAGGAAACATTTGATATTCATTGACTTTCATGACGTCTCATTTCATTTTAGCTCATTTAAATCATTTATACACGCCATTGGTAATTGTAATATTAGCTGTTTCCTTATAAGGAAACATTTGATATTGATTGACTTTCATGACGTCCCATTTCATTTTAGCTCATTTAAATCATTTATACACGCCATTGGCAATTGTAATATTAGCTGTTTCCTTATAAGGAAACATTTGATATTCATTGACTTTCATGACGTCCCATTTCATTTTAGCTCATTTAAATCATTTATACACGCCATTGGTAATTGTAATATTAGCTGTTTCCTTATAAGGAAACATTTGATATTCATTGACTTTCATGACGTCCCATTTCATTTTAGCTCATTTAAATCATTTATACACGCCATTGGTAATTGTAATATTAACTGCTTCCTTATAGGGAAACATTTGATATTCATTGACTTTCATGATGTCCCATTTCACTTTAGCTCATTTAAATCATTTATACACGCCATTGGTAATTGTAATATTAGCAGCTTCCTTATAAGGAAACATTTGATTTTCATTGACTTTCATGATCTCCCATTTCATTTTAGCTCATTTAAATCATTTATACACGCCATTGGTAATTGTAATATTAGCTATTTCCTTATAAGGAAACATTTGATATTCATTGACTTTCATGATCTCCCATTTCATTTTAGCTCATTTAAATCATTTATACACGCCACTGGTAATTGTAATATTAGCTGCTTCCTTATAAGGAAACATTTGATATTCATTGACTTTCATGATGTCCCATTTCATTTTAGCTCATTTAAATCATATATACACGCCATTGGTAATTGTAATATTAACTGCTTCCTTATAGGGAAACATTTGATATTCATTGACTTTCATGATGTCCTATTTCATTTTAGCTCATTTAAATCATTTATACACGCCATTGGTAATTGTAATATTAGCTGTTTCCTTATGAGGAAACATTTGATATTCATTGACTTTCATGATGTCCCATTTCATTTTAGCTCATTTAAATCATTTATACACGCCATTGGTAATTGTAATATTAGCTGTTTCCTTATAAGGAAACATTTGATATTCATTGACTTTCATGATGTCCCATTTCATTTTAGCTCATATAAATCATTTATACACGCCAGTGGTAATTGTAATATTAACTGCTTCCTTATAGGGAAACATTTGATATTCATTGACTTTCATGACGTCCCATTTCATTTTAGCTCATTTAAATCATTTATACACGCCATTGGTAATTGTAATATTAGCTGTTTCCTTATAAGGAAACATTTGATATTCATTGACTTTCATGACGTCCCATTTCATTTTAGCTCATTTAAATCATTTATACACGCCATTGGTAATTGTAATATTAGCTGTTTCCTTATAAGGAAATATTTGATATTCATTGACTTTCATGACGTCCCATTTCATTTTAGCTCATTTAAATCATTTATACACGCCATTGGTAATTGTAATATTAACTGCTTCCTTATAAGGAAACATTTGATATTCATTGACTTTCATGACGTCCCATTTCATTTTAGCTCATTTAAATCATTTATACACGCCATTGGTAATTGTAATATTAGCTGTTTCCTTATGAGGAAACATTTGATATTCATTGACTTTCATGATGTCCCATTTCATTTTAGCTCATTTAAATCATTTATACACGCCATTGGTAATTGTAATATTAGCTGTTTCCTTATGAGGAAACATTTGATATTCATTGACTTTCATGATGTCCCATTTCATTTTAGCTCATTTAAATCATTTATACACGCCATTGGTAATTGTAATATGCGCTGTTTCCTTGGTAATTGTAATATTAACTGCTTCCTTATAAGGAAACATTTGATATTCATTGACTTTCATGACGTCTCATTTCATTTTAGCTCATTTAAATCATTTATACACGCCATTGGTAATTGTAATATTAGCTGTTTCCTTATAAGGAAACATTTGATATTGATTGACTTTCATGACGTCCCATTTCATTTTAGCTCATTTAAATCATTTATACACGCCATTGGCAATTGTAATATTAGCTGTTTCCTTATAAGGAAACATTTGATATTCATTGACTTTCATGACGTCCCATTTCATTTTAGCTCATTTAAATCATTTATACACGCCATTGGTAATTGTAATATTAGCTGTTTCCTTATAAGGAAACATTTGATATTCATTGACTTTCATGACGTCCCATTTCATTTTAGCTCATTTAAATCATTTATACACGCCATTGGTAATTGTAATATTAACTGCTTCCTTATAAGGAAACATTTGATATTCATTGACTTTCATGATGTCCCATTTCATTTTAGCTCATTTAAATCATTTATACAGGCCATTGGTAATTGTAATATTAACTGCTTCCTTATAAGGAAACATTTGATATTCATTGACTTTCATGACGTCCCATTTCATTTTAGCTCATTTAAATCATTTATACACGCCGTTGGTAATTGTAATATTAGCTGTTTCCTTATGAGGAAACATTTGATATTTATTGACTTTCATGACGTCCCCTTTCATTTTAGCTCATTTAAATCATTTATACACGCCATTGGTAATTGTAATATTAGCTGTTTCCTTATAAGGAAACATTTGATATTCATTGACTTTCATGATGTTCCATTTCATTTTAGCTCATTTAAATCATTTATACACGCCATTGGTAATTGTAATGTTAACAGCTTCCTTATATGGAAACATTTGATATTCATTGACTTTCATGATGTCCCATTTCATTTTAGCTAATTTAAATCATTTATACACGCCATTGGTAATTGTAATGTTAACAGCTTCCTTATATGGAAACATTTGATATTCATTGACTTTCATGATGTCCCATTTCATTTTAGCTAATTTAAATCATTTATACACGCCATTGGTAATTGTAATGTCAACTGCTTCCTTATAAGGAAACATTTGATATTCATTGACTTTCATGATGTCGCATTTCATTTTACCTCATTTAAATCATTTATACACGCCATTGGTAATTGTAATATTAGCTGCTTCCTTATAAGGAAAGATTTGATATTCATTGACTTTCATGATGTCGCATTTCATTTTAGCTCATTTAAATCATTTATACACGCCATTGGTAATTGTAATATTAGCTGCTTCCTTATAAGAAAACATTTGATATTCATTGACTTTCATGATGTCCCATTTCATTTTAGCTCATTTAAATCATTTATACACGCCATTGGTAATTGTAATATTAGCTGCTTCCTTATAAGAAAACATTTGATATTCATTGACTTTCATGATGTCCCATTTCATTTTAGCTCATTTAAATCATTTATACACGCCATTGGTAATTGTAATATTAACTGCTTCCTTATAAGGAAACATTTGATATTCATTGACTTTCATGATGTCCCATTTCATTTTAGCTCATTTACATCATTTATACACGCCATTGGTAATTGTAATATTAGCTGCTTCCTTATAAGGAAACATTTGATATTCATTGACTTTCATGATGTCCCATTTCATTTTAGCTCATTTAAATAATTTATACACGCCATTGGTAATTGTAATGTTAACTGCTTCCTTATAAGGAAACATTTGATATTCATTGACTTTCATGATGTCCCATTTCATTTTAGCTAATTTAAATCATTTATACATGCCATTGGTAATTGTAATGTTAACTGCTTCCTTATAAGGAAACATTTGATATTCATTGACTTTCATGATGTCCCATTTCATTTTAGCTCATTTAAATCATTTATACACGCCATTGGTAATTGTAATATTAACTGCTTCCTTATAAGGAAACATTTGATATTTATTGACTTTCATGACGTCCCATTTCATTTTAGCTCATTTAAATCATTTATACACGCCATTGGTAATTGTAATATTAGCTGTTCCCTTATAAGGAAACATTTGATATTCATTGACTTTCATGATGTCCCATTTCATTTTAGCTCATTTAAATCATTTATACACGCCATTGGTAATTGTAATATTAACCGCTTCCTTATAAGGAAACATTTGATATTGATTGACTTTCATGATGTCCCATTTCATTTTAGCTCATTTAAATCATTTATACACGCCATTGGTAATTGTAATATTAACTGCTTCCTTATAAGGAAACATTTGATATTCATTGACTTTCATGATGTCCCATTTCATTTTAGCTCATTTAAATCATTTATACACGCCATTGGTAATTGTAATATTAACTGCTTCCTTATAAGGAAACATTTGATATTTATTGACTTTCATGATGACCCCTTTCATTTTAGCTCATTTAAATCATTTATACACGCCATTGGTAATTGTAATATTAGCTGTTCCCTTATAAGGAAACATTTGATATTCATTGACTTACATGACGTCCCATTTCATTTTAGCTCATTTAAATCATTTATACACGCCATTGGTAATTGTAATATTAGCTGTTTCCTTATAAGGAAACATTTGATATTCATTGACTTTCATGATGTCCCATTTCATTTTAGCTCATTTAAATCATTTATACACGCCATTGGTAATTGTAATATTAACTGCTTCCTTATAAGGAAACATTTGATATTCATTGACTTTCATGATGTCCCATTTCATTTTAGCTCATTTAAATCATTTATACACGCCATTGGTAATTGTAATATTAACTGCTTCCTTATAAGGAAACATTTGATATTTATTGACTTTCATGATGTCCCATTTCATTTTAGATCCTTTAAATCATTTATACACGCCATTGGTAATTGTAATATTAACTGCTTCCTTATAAGGAAACATTTGATATTTATTGACTTTCATGACGACCCCTTTCATTTTAGCTCATTTAAATCATTTATACACGCCATTGGTAATTGTAATATTAGCTGTTCCCTTATAAGGAAACATTTGATATTCATTGACTTTCATGACGTCCCATTTCATTTTAGCTCATTTAAATCATTTATACACGCCATTGGTAATTGTAATATTAGCTGTTTCCTTATAAGGAAACATTTGATATTCATTGACTTTCATGACGTCCCATTTCATTTTAGCTCATTTAAATCATTTATACACGCCATTGGTAATTGTAATATTAGCTGTTTCCTTATAAGGAAACATTTGATATTCATTGACTTTCATGATGTCCCATTTCATTTTAGCTCATTTAAATCATTTATACATGCCATTGGTAATTGTAATATTAGCTGTTTCCTTATAAGGAAACATTTGATTTTCATTGACTTTCATGATGTCCCATTTCATTTTAGCTCATTTAAATCATTTATACACGCCATTGGTAATTGTAATATTAACTGCTTCCTTATAAGGAAACATTTGATATTCATTGACTTTCATGATGTCCCATTTCATTTTAGCTCATTTAAATCATTTATACACGCCATTGGTAATTGTAATATTAACTGCTTCCTTATAAGGAAACATTTGATATTTATTGACTTTCATGACGTCCCATTTCATTTTAGCTCATTTAAATCATTTATACACGCCATTGGTAATTGTAATATTAACTGCTTCCTTATAAGGAAACATTTGATATTTATTGACTTTCATGACGTCCCATTTCATCTTAGCTCATTTAAATCATTTATACACGCCATTAGTAATTGTAATATTAACTGCTTCCTTATAAGGAAACATTTGATATTCATTGACTTTCATGACGTCCCCTTTCATTTTAGCTCATTTAAATCATTTATACACGCCATTGGTAATTGTAATATTAACTGCTTCCTTATAAGGAAACATTTGATATTTATTGACTTTCATGACGTCCCATTTCATTTTAGCTCATTTAAATCATTTATACACGCCATTGGTAATTGTAATATTAGCTGTTCCCTTATAAGGAAACATTTGATATTCATTGACTTTCATGATGTCCCATTTCATTTTAGCTCATTTAAATCATTTATACACGCCATTGGTAATTGTAATATTAACTGCTTCCTTATAAGGAAACATTTGATATTCATTGACTTTCATGACGTCTCATTTCATTTTAGCTCATTTAAATCATTTATACACGCCATTGGTAATTGTAATATTAGCTGTTTCCTTATAAGGAAACATTTGATATTGATTGACTTTCATGACGTCCCATTTCATTTTAGCTCATTTAAATCATTTATACACGCCATTGGCAATTGTAATATTAGCTGTTTCCTTATAAGGAAACATTTGATATTCATTGACTTTCATGACGTCCCATTTCATTTTAGCTCATTTAAATCATTTATACACGCCATTGGTAATTGTAATATTAGCTGTTTCCTTATAAGGAAACATTTGATATTCATTGACTTTCATGACGTCCCATTTCATTTTAGCTCATTTAAATCATTTATACACGCCATTGGTAATTGTAATATTAACTGCTTCCTTATAGGGAAACATTTGATATTCATTGACTTTCATGATGTCCCATTTCACTTTAGCTCATTTAAATCATTTATACACGCCATTGGTAATTGTAATATTAGCAGCTTCCTTATAAGGAAACATTTGATTTTCATTGACTTTCATGATCTCCCATTTCATTTTAGCTCATTTAAATCATTTATACACGCCATTGGTAATTGTAATATTAGCTATTTCCTTATAAGGAAACATTTGATATTCATTGACTTTCATGATCTCCCATTTCATTTTAGCTCATTTAAATCATTTATACACGCCACTGGTAATTGTAATATTAGCTGCTTCCTTATAAGGAAACATTTGATATTCATTGACTTTCATGATGTCCCATTTCATTTTAGCTCATTTAAATCATATATACACGCCAT
The DNA here is from genome assembly GCA_963932145.1 of Acanthosepion lycidas. NCBI lineage: Eukaryota > Metazoa > Mollusca > Cephalopoda > Sepiida > Sepiidae > Acanthosepion > Acanthosepion lycidas. The sequence goes on along the minus strand of OZ010614.1, from coordinate 5,783,391 downwards.
TGGTAATTGTAATATTAACTGCTTCCTTATAGGGAAACATTTGATATTCATTGACTTTCATGATGTCCTATTTCATTTTAGCTCATTTAAATCATTTATACACGCCATTGGTAATTGTAATATTAGCTGTTTCCTTATGAGGAAACATTTGATATTCATTGACTTTCATGATGTCCCATTTCATTTTAGCTCATTTAAATCATTTATACACGCCATTGGTAATTGTAATATTAGCTGTTTCCTTATAAGGAAACATTTGATATTCATTGACTTTCATGATGTCCCATTTCATTTTAGCTCATATAAATCATTTATACACGCCAGTGGTAATTGTAATATTAACTGCTTCCTTATAGGGAAACATTTGATATTCATTGACTTTCATGACGTCCCATTTCATTTTAGCTCATTTAAATCATTTATACACGCCATTGGTAATTGTAATATTAGCTGTTTCCTTATAAGGAAACATTTGATATTCATTGACTTTCATGACGTCCCATTTCATTTTAGCTCATTTAAATCATTTATACACGCCATTGGTAATTGTAATATTAACTGCTTCCTTATAAGGAAACATTTGATATTCATTGACTTTCATGACGTCCCATTTCATTTTAGCTCATTTAAATCATTTATACACGCCATTGGTAATTGTAATATTAGCTGTTTCCTTATAAGGAAACATTTGATATTCATTGACTTTCATGATGTCCCATTTCATTTTAGCTCATATAAATCATTTATACACACCAGTGGTAATTGTAATATTAACTGCTTCCTTATAAGGAAACATTTGATATTCATTGACTTTCATGATGTCCCATTTCATTTTAGCTCATTTAAATCTTTTATACACGCCACTGGTAATTGTAATATTAGCTGCTTCCTTATAAGGAAGCATTTGATATTCATTGACTTTCATGATGTCCCATTTCATTTTAGCTCATTTAAATCATTTATACACGCCATTGGTAATTGTAATATTAACTGCTTCCTTATAGGTAAACATTTGATATTCATTGACTTTCATGATGTCCCATTTCATTTTAGCTCATTTAAATCATTTATACACGCCATTGGTAATTGTAATATTAGCAGCTTCCTTATAAGGAAACATTTGATATTCATTGACTTTCATGATGTCCCATTTCATTTTAGCTCATTTAAATTATTTATACACGCCATTGGTAATTGTAATAGTAACTGCTTCCTTATAAGGAAACATTTGATATTCGTTGACTTTCATGATGTCCAATTTCATTTCAGCTCATTTAAATCATTTATACACGCCATTGGTAATTGTAATATTAGCAGCTTCCTTATAAGGAAACATTTGATATTCATTGACTTTCATGATGTCCCATTTCATTTTAGCTCATTTAAATCATTTATATACGCCATTAGTAATTGTAATATTAGCTATTTCCTTATAAGGAAACATTTGATATTCATTGACTTTCATGATGTCCCATTTCATTTTAGATGATTTAAATCATTTATATACGCCATTGGTAATTGTAATATTAACTGCTTCCTTATAAGGAAACATTTGATATTCATTGACTTTCATGATGTCCCATTTCATTTTAGCTCATTTAAATCATTTATATACGCCATTGGTAATTGTAATATTAGCCGTTTCCTTATAAGGAAACATTTGATATTCATTGACTTTCATGACGTCCCATTTCATTTTAGCTCATTTAAATCATTTATACACGCAGTTGGTAATTGTAATATTAGCTGTTTCCTTATAAGGAAACATTTGATATTCATTGACTTTCATGACGCCCTGTTTCATTTTAGCTCATTTAAATCATTTATACACGCCATTGGTAATTGTAATATTAGCTGTTTCCTTATAAGGAAACATTTGATATTAATTGACTTTCATGACGTCCCATTTCATTTTAGCTCATTTAAATCATTTATACACACCATTGGTAATTGTAATATTAGCTGTTTCCTTATAAGGAAACATTTGATATTCATTGACTTTCATGACGTCCCATTTCATTTTAGCTCATTCAAATCATTTATGTACGCCATTGGTAATTGTAATATTAGCTGCTTCATTATAAGGAAACATTTGATATTCATTAACTTTCATGACGTCCCATTTCATTCTAGCTCATTTAAATCATTTATACACGCCATTGGTAATTGTAATATTAGCTGTTTCCTTATAAGGAAACATTTGATATTCATTGACTTTCATGACGTCCCATTTCATTCTAGCTCATTTAAAACATTTATATACGCCATTGGTAATTGTAATATTAACTGCTTCCTTATAAGGAAACATTTGATATTCATTGACTTTCATGACGTCCCATTTCATTCTAGCTCATTTAAATCATTTATACACGCCATTGGTAATAGTAATATTAACTGTTTCCTTATAAGGAAACATTTGATATTCATTGACTTTCATGATGTCCCATTTCATTTTAGCTCATTTAAATCATTCATACACGCCATTGGTAATTGTAATATTAACTGCTTCCTTATAAGGAAACATTTGATATTCATTGACTTTCATGATGTCCCATTTCATTTTAGCTCATTTAAATCATTTATACACGCCATTGGTAATTGTAATATTAACTGCTTCCTTATAAGGAAACATTTGATATTCATTGACTTTCATGATCTCCCATTTCATTTTAGCTCATTTAAATCATTTATACACGCCATTGGTAATTTTAATATTAGCTGTTTCCTTATGAGGAAACATTTGATATTCATTGACTTTCATGATGTCCCATTTCATTTTAGCTCATTTAAATCATTTATACACGCCATTGGTAATTGTAATATTAGCTGTTTCCTTATAAGGAAACATTTGATATTCATTGACTTTCATGATGTCCCATTTCATTTTAGCTCATATAAATCATTTATACACGCCAGTGGTAATTGTAATATTAACTGCTTCCTTATAGGGAAACATTTGATATTCATTGACTTTCATGACGTCCCATTTCATTTTAGCTCATTTAAATCATTTATACACGCCATTGGTAATTGTAATATTAGCTGTTTCCTTATAAGGAAACATTTGATATTCATTGACTTTCATGACGTCCCATTTCATTTTAGCTCATTTAAATCATTTATACACGCTATTGGTAATTGTAATATAAAATGCTTCCTTATAAGGAAACATTTGATATTCATTGACTTTCATGATGTCCCATTTCATTTTAGCTCATTTATATCATTTATACACGCCATTGGTAATTGTAATATTAGCTGTTTCCTTCTAAGGAAACATTTGATATTCATTGACTTTCATGATGTCCCATTTCATTTTAGCTCATATAAATCATTTATACACACCAGTGGTAATTGTAATATTAACTGCTTCCTTATAAGGAAACATTTGATATTCATTGACTTTCATGATGTCCCATTTCATTTTAGGTCATTTAAGTCATTTATACACGACATTGGTAATTGTAATATTAACTGCTTCCTTATAGGGAAACATTTGATATTCATTGACTTTCATGATGTCCCATTTCATTTTAGCTCATTTAAATCATTTATACACGCCACTGGTAATTGTAATATTAGCAGCTTCCTTATAAGGAAGCATTTGATATTCATTGACTTTTATGATGTCCCATTTCATTTTAGCTCATTTAAATCATTTATACACGCCATTGGTAATTGTAATATTAGCTATTTCCTTATAAGGAAACATTTGATATTCATTGACTTTCATGATGTCCCATTTCATTTTAGCTCATTTAAATCATTTATACACGCCATTGGTAATTGTAATAGTAACTGCTTCCTTATAAGGTAACATTTGATATTCGTTGACTTTCATGATGTCCAATTTCATTTTAGCTCATTTAAATCATTTATACACGCCATTGGTAATTGTAATATTAGCAGCTTCCTTATAAGGAAACATTTGATATTCATTGACTTTCATGATGTCCCATTTCATTTTAGCTCATTGAAATCATTTATACACGCCATTGGTAATTGTAATATTAGCTATTTCCTTATAAGGAAACATTTGATATTCATTGACTTTCATGATGTCCCATTTCATTTTAGATGATTTAAATCATTTATATACGCCATTGGTAATTGTAATATTAACTGCTTCCTTATAAGGAAACATTTGATATTCATTGACTTTCATGATGTCCCATTTCATTTTAGCTCATTTAAATCATTTATATACGCCATTGGTAATTGTAATATTAGCTGCTTCCTTATAAGGAAACATTCGATATTCATTGACTTTAATTATGTCCAATTTCATTTTAGCTCATTTAAATCATTTATACACGCCATTGGTAATTGTAATATTAGCTGTTTCCTTATAAGGAAACATTTGATATTCATTGACTTTCATGACGTCCCATTTCATTTTAGCTCATTTAAATCATTTATACACGCTGTTGGTAAGTGTAATATTAGCTGTTTCCTTATAAGGAAACATTTGATATTCATTGACTTTCATGACGTCCCGTTTCATTTTAGCTCATTTAAATCATTTATACACGCCATTGGTAATTGTAATATTAGCTGTTTCCTTATAAGGAAACATTTGATATTAATTGACTTTCATGACGTCCCATTTCATTTTAGCTCATTTAAATCATTTATACACGCTATTGGTAATTGTAATATTAACTGCTTCCTTATAAGGAAACATTTGATATTCATTGACTTTCATGATGTCCCATTTCATTTTAGCTCATTTAAATCATTTATACACGCCATTGGTAATTGTAATATTAGCTGTTTCCTTCTAAGGAAACATTTGATATTCATTGACTTTCATGATGTCCCATTTCATTTTAGCTCATATAAATCATTTATACACACCAGTGGTAATTGTAATATTAACTGCTTCCTTATAAGGAAACATTTGATATTCATTGACTTTCATGATGTCCCATTTCATTTTAGCTCATTTAAATCTTTTATACACGCCACTGGTAATTGTAATATTAGCTGCTTCCTTATAAGGAAACATTTGATATTCATTGACTTTCATGATGTCCCATTTCATTTTAGCTCATTTAAGTCATTTATACACGACATTGGTAATTGTAATATTAACTGCTTCCTTATAAGGAAACATTTGATATTCATTGACTTTAATGATGTCCCATTTCATTTTAGCTCATTTAAGTCATTTATACACGACATTGGTAATTGTAATATTAACTGCTTCCTTATAGGGAAACATTTGATATTCATTGACTTTCATGATGTCCCATTTCATTTTAGCTCATTTAAATCATTTATACACGCCATTGGTAATTGTAATATTAGCAGCTTCCTTATAAGGAAGCATTTGATATTCATTGACTTTTATGATGTCCCATTTCATTTTAGCTCATTTAAATCTTTTATACACGCCACTGGTAATTGTAATATTAGCTGCTTCCTTATAAGGAAACATTTGATATTCATTGACTTTCATGATGTCCCATTTCATTTTAGCTCATTTAAGTCATTTATACACGACATTGGTAATTGTAATATTAACTGCTTCCTTATAAGGAAACATTTGATATTCATTGACTTTCATGATGTCCCATTTCATTTTAGCTCATTTAAGTCATTTATACACGACATTGGTAATTGTAATATTAACTGCTTCCTTATAGGGAAACATTTGATATTCATTGACTTTCATGATGTCCCATTTCATTTTAGCTCATTTAAATCATTTATACACGCCATTGGTAATTGTAATATTAGCAGCTTCCTTATAAGGAAGCATTTGATATTCATTGACTTTTATGATGTCCCATTTCATTTTAGCTCATTTAAATCATTTATACACGCCATTGGTAATTGTAATATTAGCTATTTCCTTATAAGGAAACATTTGATATTCATTGACTTTCATGATGTCCCATTTCATTTTAGCTCATTTAAATCATTTATACACGCCATTGGTAATTGTAATAGTAACTGCTTCCTTATAAGGTATCATTTGATATTCGTTGACTTTCATGATGTCCAATTTCATTTTAGCTCATTTAAATCATTTATACACGCCATTGGTAATTGTAATATTAGCAGCTTCCTTATAAGGAAACATTTGATATTCATTGACTTTCATGATGTCCCATTTCATTTTAGCTCATTTAAATCATTTATACACGCCATTGGTAATTGTAATATTAGCTATTTCCTTATAAGGAAACATTTGATATTCATTGACTTTCATGATGTCCCATTTCATTTTAGATGATTTAAATCATTTATATACGCCATTGGTAATTGTAATATTAACTGCTTCCTTATAAGGAAACATTTGATATTCATTGACTTTCATGATGTCCCATTTCATTTTAGCTCATTTAAATCATTTATATACGCCATTGGTAATTGTAATATTAGCTGCTTCCTTATAAGGAAACATTTGATATTCATTGACTTTAATTATGTCCAATTTCATTTTAGCTCATTTAAATCATTTATACACGCCATTGGTAATTGTAATATTAGCTGTTTCCTTATAAGGAAACATTTGATATTCATTGACTTTCATGACGTCCCATTTCATTTTAGCTCATTTAAATCATTTATACACGCCATTGGTAATTGTAATATTAGCAGCTTCCTTATAAGGAAGCATTTGATATTCATTGACTTTTATGATGTCCCATTTCATTTTAGCTCATTTAAATCATTTATACACGCCATTGGTAATTGTAATATTAGCTATTTCCTTATAAGGAAACATTTGATATTCATTGACTTTCATGATGTCCCATTTCATTTTAGCTCATTTAAATCATTTATACACGCCATTGGTAATTGTAATAGTAACTGCTTCCTTATAAGGTAACATTTGATATTCGTTGACTTTCATGATGTCCAATTTCATTTTAGCTCATTTAAATCATTTATACACGCCATTGGTAATTGTAATATTAGCAGCTTCCTTATAAGGAAACATTTGATATTCATTGACTTTCATGATGTCCCATTTTATTTTAGCTCATTTAAATCATTTATACACGCCATTGGTAATTGTAATATTAGCTATTTCCTTATAAGGAAACATTTGATATTCATTGACTTTCATGATGTCCCATTTCATTTTAGATGATTTAAATCATTTATATACGCCATTGGTAATTGTAATATTAACTGCTTCCTTATAAGGAAACATTTGATATTCATTGACTTTCATGATGTCCCATTTCATTTTAGCTCATTTAAATCTTTTATACACGCCACTGGTAATTGTAATATTAGCTGCTTCCTTATAAGGAAACATTTGATATTCATTGACTTTCATGATGTCCCATTTCATTTTAGCTCATTTAAGTCATTTATACACGACATTGGTAATTGTAATATTAACTGCTTCCTTATAAGGAAACATTTGATATTCATTGACTTTCATGATGACCCCTTTCATTTTAGCTCATTTAAATCATTTATATACGCCATTGGTAATTGTAATATTAGCTGCTTCCTTATAAGGAAACATTTGATATTCATTGACTTTCATGACGTCCCATTTCATTTTAGCTCATTTAAATCATTTATATACGCCATTGGTAATTGTAATATTAGCTGCTTCCTTATAAGGAAACATTTGATATTCATTGACTTTCATGACGTCCCATTTCATTTTAGCTCATTTAAATCATTTATATACGCCATTGGTAATTGTAATATTAACTGCTTCCTTATAAGGAAACATTTGATATTCATTGACTTTCATGATGTCCCATTTCATTTTAGCTCATTTAAATCATTTATATACGCCATTGGTAATTGTAATATTAGCTGCTTCCTTATAAGGAAACATTTGATATTCATTGACTTTAATTATGTCCAATTTCATTTTAGCTCATTTAAATCATTTATACACGCCATTGGTAATTGTAATATTAGCTGTTTCCTTATAAGGAAACATTTGATATTCATTGACTTTCATGACGTCCCATTTCATTTTAGCTCATTTAAATCATTTATACACGCTGTTGGTAATTGTAATATTAGCTGTTTCCTTATAAGGAAACATTTGATATTCATTGACTTTCATGACGTCCCGTTTCATTTTAGCTCATTTAAATCATTTATACACGCCATTGGTAATTGTAATATTAGCTGTTTCCTTATAAGGAAACATTTGATATTAATTGACTTTCATGACGTCCCATTTCATTTTAGCTCATTTAAATCATTTATACACACCATTGGTAATTGTAATATTAGCTGTTTCCTTATAAGGAAACATTTGATATTCATTGACTTTCATGACGTCCCATTTCATTTTAGCTCATTCAAATCATTTATACACGCCATTGGTAATTGTAATATTAGCTGCTTCATTATAAGGAAACATTTGATATTCATTGACTTTCATGACGTCCCATTTCATTCTAGCTCATTTAAATCATTTATACACGCCATTGGTAATTGTAATATTAGCTGTTTCCTTATAAGGAAACATTTGATATTCATTGACTTTCATGACGTCCCATTTCATTCTAGCTCATTTAAAACATTTATACACGCCATTGGTAATTGTAATATTAACTGCTTCCTTATAAGGAAACATTTGATATTCATTGACTTTCATGATGTCCCATTTCATTCTAGCTCATTTAAATCATTTATACACGCCATTGGTAATAGTAATATTAACTGTTTCCTTATAAGGAAACATTTGATATTCATTGACTTTCATGACGTCCCATTTCATTTTAGCTCATTTAAATCATTCATACATGCCATTGGTAATTGTAATATTAACTGCTTCTTTATAAGGAAACATTTGATATTCATTGACTTTCATGATGTCCCATTTCATTTTAGCTCATTTAAATCATTTATACACGCCATTGGTAATTGTAATATTAACTGCTTCCTTATAAGGAAACATTTGATATTCATTGACTTTCATGATGTCCCATTTCATTTTAGCTCATTTAAATCATTTATACACGCCATTGGTAATTGTAATATTAGCTGTTTCCTTATAAGGAAACATTTGATATTCATTGACTTTCATGATGTCCCATTTCATTTTAGCTCATATAAATCATTTATACACACCAGTGGTAATTGTAATATTAACTGCTTCCTTATAAGGAAACATTTGATATTCATTGACTTTCATGATGTCCCATTTCATTTTAGCTCATTTAAATCATTTATACACGCCATTGGTAATTGTAATAGTAACTGCTTCCTTATAAGGAAACATTTGATATTCGTTGACTTTCATGATGTCCAATTTCATTTTAGCTCATTTAAATCATTTATACACGCCATTGGTAATTGTAATATTAGCTATTTCCTTATAAGGAAACATTTGATATTCATTGACTTTCATTATCTCCCATTTCATTTTAGCTCATTTAAATCATTTATACACGCCACTGGTAATTGTAATATTAGCTGCTTCCTTATAAGGAAACATTTGATATTCATTGACTTTCATGATGTCCCATTTCATTTTAGCTCATTTAAATCATTTATACACGCCATTGGTAATTGTAATATTCGCTGTTTCCTTATAAGGAAACATTTGATATTCATTGACTTTCATGATGTCCCATTTCATTTTAGCTCATTTAAATCTTTTATACACGCCACTGGTAATTTTAATATTAGCTGCTTCCTTATAAGGAAGCATTTGATATTCATTGACTTTCATGATGTCCCATTTCATTTTAGCTCATTTAAGTCATTTATACACGACATTGGTAATTGTAATATTAGCTATTTCCTTATAAGTAAACATTTGATATTCATTGACTTTCATGATGTCCCATTTCATTTTAGCTCATATAAATCATTTATACACACCAGTGGTTATTGTAATATTAACTGTTTCCTTATAAGGAAACATTTGATATTCATTGACTTTCATGATGTCCCATTTCATTTTAGCTCTTTTAAATCTTTTATACACGCCACTGGTAATTGTAATATTAGCTGCTTCCTTATAAGGAAGCATTTGATATTCATTGACTTTCATGATGTCCCATTTCATTTTAGCTCATTTAAATCATTTATACACGCCATTGGTAATTGTAATATTAGCAGCTTCCTTATAAGGAAACATTTGATATTCATTGACTTTCATGATGTCCCATTTCATTTTAGCTCATTTAAATCATTTATACACGCCATTGGTAATTGTAATATTAGCTGTTTCCTTATAAGGAAACATTTGATATTCATTGACTTTCATGACGTCCCATTTCATTTTAGCTCATTTAGATCATTTATACACGCAGTTGGTAATTGTAATATTAGCTGTTTCCTTATAAGGAAACATTTGATATTCATTGACTTTCATGACGTCCCGTTTCATTTTAGCTCATTTAAATCATTTATACACGCCATTGGTAATTGTAATATTAGCTGTTTCCTTATAAGGAAACATTTGATATTAATTGACTTTCATGACGTCCCATTTCATTTTAGCTCATTTAAATCATTTATACACACCATTGGTAATTGTAATATTAGCTGTTTCCTTATAAGGAAACATTTGATATTCATTGACTTTCATGACGTCCCATTTCATTTTAGCTCATTCAAATCATTTATACACGCCATTGGTAATTGTAATATTAGCTGCTTCCTTATAAGGAAACATTTGATATTCATTGACTTTCATGACGTCCCATTTCATTCTAGCTCATTTAAATCATTTATACACGCCATTGGTAATTGTAATATTAGCTGTTTCCTTATAAGGAAAAATTTGATATTCATTGACTTTCATGACGTCCCATTTCATTCTAGCTCATTTAAAACATTTATACACGCCATTGGTAATTGTAATATTAACTGCTTCCTTATAAGGAAACATTTGATATTCATTGACTTTCATGACGTCCCATTTCATTCTAGCTCATTTAAATCATTTATACACGCCATTGGTAATAGTAATATTAACTGTTTCCTTATAAGGAAACATTTGATATTCATTGACTTTCATGATGTCCCATTTCATTTTAGCTCATTTAAATCATTTATACACGCCATTGGTAATTGTAATATTAACTGCTTCCTTATAAGGAAACATTTGATATTCATTGACTTTCATGATGTCCCATTTCATTTTAGCTAATTTAAATCATTTATACACGCCATTGGTAATTGTAATATTAACTGCTTCCTTATAAGGAAACATTTGATATTCATTGACTTTAATGATGTCCCATTTCATTTTAGCTCATTTAAATCATTTATACACGCCATTGGTAATTGTAATATTAGCTGTTTCCTTATAAGGAAACATTTGATATTCATTGACTTTCATGACGTCCCATTTCATTTTAGCTCATTTAAATCATTTATACACGCCATTGGTAATTGTAATGTTAGCTGTTTCCTTATAAGGAAACATTTGATATTCGTTGACTTTCATGATGTCCCATTTCATTTTAGCTCATTTAAATCATTTATACACGCCATTGGTAATTGTAATGTTAGCTGTTTCCTTATAAGGAAACATTTGATATTCATTGACTTTCATGATGTCCCATTTCATTTTCGCTCATTTAAATCATTTATATACGCCATTGGTAATTGTAATATTAGCTGTTTCCTTATAAGGAAACATTTGATATTAATTGACTTTCATGATATCCCATTTCATTTTAGCTCATTTAAATCATTTATACACGCCATTGGTAATTGTAATTTTAGCTGTTTCGTTATAAGGAAACATTTGATATTCATTGACATTCATGATATTCCATTTCATTTTAGCTTGTTTAAATAATTTATACATTGCTTTGTTAATGTAATTTTGACCGTTTCCTTGTAAGGAAACTGTCATCATTCTTTGACATTCATGATATGTTTCATTTCCTTTTAGATTATTTAAATCATTTATACATGGCATTGGTAATTGTAATATTATCTGTTTCCTTATAAGGAAACAGTCAGCATTCATTCGTATATTTCATTTCTTTTTTCATATTTAAATCATTTATATGTGGCATTTGTAATGGAAATATTAGCTGAAAATGACATGTTCCATTTGATTTTAATATAGGAATAATTTGGATAATCTGACAGAATATTGTTCAGTACATTGGCATAAGATTTTAGACAATATTTACAGGCTGGATTGAAAGAAGAGAAAAATATCATTCAAGTCTCTGATTAAGAGGTCAATTGACAGAATATTGAAAATATCTTACATTATTTACAGTTGGACTGTTATCTTCATCTTTGTTGTTATTATCGTAATATTTCAGCCATTGTGCTCTCCATCCTTCCTCAGGTGTCTGTTGATCCAAATAACCTGCAGGTAAATTTGAACTGAACCGTTATTTTTAATGAAAGAAGTTAAATTTTTTTTTCTTCAGCTGTTCACAATTTTCTTTCCATACATGATCCGCCATGCCTAATTTCCTTGTTTTTCCTCTAATTACAGTTTGTAGAATGAAGTAAAAATAAGATCATCTAAAGAAATCAGTACAAACACTAGGCTATGAGAGCCTCCTTGGTTGTTTTAGTATAGAAATAAATTCAATATGGGAGCTAACAATAAAAAAAGACAAATAATGACAAGCATCAAGAAAAGGAAGCAGTTGGTTATGGATATTAAACATGACAGGAAAGAAGTATAATCAGGCAGCCAATAGGAATATTAGGTTTAAGGCTCCCAATTTTAGATTCAGCATTGTCCCACAGAACAACAGTGGTTCCCAAACATTGTAGCATGCCTCATAGGTGAGGCAGAAGAGGATAACAGGTGAAGTGGAATGATTGAAAGACAATCAAAGATTCATATGCCAAAAATAAATATGACTTCAAAATTTAAAATATTATTATCAATTACTTGTAATTGCATGCATGAGTCCCAGTAGAAATAGTTATAAATAATTATTAAATGATTTTATCATTGTGATATTTTTGCATTATATTAATTATTAAGAATATAGTAACTAAGGTCTGCAAATTGGAGGAGAGAGTTATCAATGATAATGTTCTGACTTTGAATCCACTGTTATCTCCCTTTAACTCTGTCCGTTTTTTGTTTTTAAATGTACTTTTTATCATTTAAAATTTGGTGAGGCACAAGCAAATTTTAATTCTGAAAATACAGAAAAAAAGATTTTTGAACCACTGGTCTTGTGGATTAAAAACATTGGTTTATGTATTTGGTGACACAGTAATTTTGAGTTCAATCCCTGTGTTGGGTAGGACAGACTCAGACTCAGTGGAATCAGGGCAAGCAATAATGGAGCAGTAATAAAGAGGGAGAATAATAAACAAATCTGATCACTGTATTTAAGTTTTCAAGAATGGAATGTGCTAAAGCATGTGTTACAGTGGTGCCAGCAACATTTCAGGAAAATCTTCAGATGTTATGATGTAAATATTAAATATTCATGGTTCCCATAGGTTCCTATACAATCACTGAATTTAATCAATATTGAGTTCACTTAGTAGCTAGATGAGTGATTTCTTGGGAAAACAAGTGCTGTAAGATTGGATGTGCAGGTGGTGTAATGTTTAATGCTTCAGCATTGTTAACTGGAGTTCCAATTCCAGTTGGGTTTGTTATATTCACTTATGCACAAACATCCTTTGGAAAGGCATGAATTTACCTCTTCTCCCCCAGCTATGGGTTAATTAGTAATATTTTTATCTTTCAATTTAAAAATAATTTCTGACGTCAAATAATCTGCAAATGATTGATAAGCCATAAAGACAAATCAATCGAATATTTAACCCAGAGATACTGACATGCACATTCATTCATATTCATTACTATTGCCAGGTCAAAACATAATGAAAAAGCTCAAAATCTTAAGGGATACTAAGATATATGCTGAAGTGATTATTGTTTTGATTAAATATCCTCCCAAGCCAGAAAATCTTCTAGGTAGAAGGAACAGATAGTGTGTAATATTATGGACATTCATGCAGAAGAGGAAGATGTGGTTATATCACAATCTCAAGTGATTCTATTTTATAGCAAACAGATGGTTCCTTCTGAAGCCTGGTCTTCAAATTGGCATCCATTTTGATAGAAGGGGAACAGGAAAGTAAAGGAGTGGACGAGGGTTTTTTTTGAGACCAAGTGCCAACATACTGGTCATTGATGATTTCCAAGTACTGGCTCATGTAATGGTAATGTTTAGGATCAGAGTTTCAGTTCTGCTATTGCAGGTTGTGTGGTTCCGATGCCATCCATTCTTATTGCCAGCCACACATCAGGATGTGCAGAAAAATTATCTAACTTGACACAGTGAACTAAGTTTTCTAGCAAGCAGACCTTTGGCTTGAAAGTAGTTTCCTAGATTAAAAAAGGTAAAATGCTTTGATTCCTGTTGGGTGGCACACTTTATTTAATAAGATTTTAATCTTTAGGTTCATAGGTATTAATTTCACTGTTTTTATAAGAAAGTGATGTCTGTTCTAATATTTTAATTAACTAAATGTAATGTTTATAGTAATAAGAAATGAAAAAAAAAGTTTTATTGGGGACTACTTAAATACACTGGTCCCTTGTGATTCTAGACACCCATGTAGAAAAGAAAGATATGATTTTATGTTGATTTAAAGGATTTCTTTTTTATAGCCAGCAGATGTTTTTTTTGAAGTCCAGTCTTCTAAGCAGCATCCACTTTAACCAAAGAGGAACTGGGTACAGTGGTGAACCTACATTTTTGGGGCCCTGAAGCTTGAACAGCAATCAGCAACAACAGATTTGAGGATCCAATCGCCAAAGTGTAGGCTGTAAATAGTTTCTTGTGTGCTCAATGAGTCGATACAGCTGAGGGTCTGGGTGTTGTGAGCCCCATGCAAATTTTGAAATTTGACCAATTACAAGGGAATTTTGAGGCCATATGAAATAGGTATTAGAATCTTACTTATTATAAAATGCAGATTGTGTGTGTGTGTGTGTGTCTGTACGTTTATATATGGGATCGTATTTCCTACATTTTTCAACTGATTTCAACAAAACTTCACAGGACTACGTAAAATTACCTTGCGGTGGTTCTGACAGCACCAAAAATTGGAAAAACACAATTGTTTTTGCATGAAATCCATTTGAAAACACGATTAAGAGGCATTAATGAAAGGGGGGCAACTCATATCGAGTTATACTTATTATAAAACCCAGGTTGTTTGTGTGTGTGTGTGTTCGTTTATATATGGGATCGGATTTTCTACATTTTTCAACCGATTTCAACAAAACTTCACTTTTTTTTTGGCAGGTAGTGTTTCTTAATGTCTTGCACACTTTTTTCTTTATTTTTACATTCAGAATGCTTTAAAAATTCCATTTACAAGACAATTGTTTATAATAAAATTCTATTCAATCGGTAGACTCATAACGATTGAAAACAATGTTTTTGTTTGGGTTTGGGTTTGACCAATTCGTAAAAAAAAAAAAAAAAAAACTAATTAAGACATGCGTGTCCGTCAACCTTAAACAATAATCTTTGTCAATTTTATTTTTCAGTCTTTATGAAGGTTGATAGTTGATCTATCTCTTACTGTTACATCCCGGGCTCTACTGCTAGTATTTTCTAAGATCAACATTAACTAATTCAAGTTGACTTTTGATTCTATCACTAAAATGGCCTTATTTTAATACAAAGACATTGATTTTGTTAAAAAAGATGTTACTGGGTGTGTAAGAGTTAGAAAAAGCATCTTTGCTAAGAACAAAAGAAGAGGAATCAGGAGGACAGTAAATTGCATTTAAAATTTTTGAAGATTAAAGTTGACTGGAAAGCATGGAACTGGAAGGAAGTTCCACATGTGAGAAGTGTAAGAAACTGGGAGCTTAGAATTTACAGGCACAAGGAGTTGGAAGAACAAGAAAAGGAAAGAAACATTATTAAGGTGCAAAAAGAATAAAAGAGTAAATAAGACAGAGATAATGGTTGACATTGTGTTTATATTTTTGAAAATTAAAGTTGGATGGAAGGCATGAAACCAGATATATATATATATATATATATATATATATATAATGAAATAGATTGTCTAACAATTATTTAATATATTTTCTTTCTGTAGCTGAATGGTATAACACATCAGATCAAATTTATGTATAGGAATATAGGTTTGATTCCTGTTGGAGAATGCATGTTTTCTATGAAATTTCTTGAACATTCAGGCCAGTAAATATAATTAATACTGTTTAATTAAAAGCAGGATATTTATTGCAACAAAATATTGCAACTGACACACACATGCTTATACAAGGTGTGATGGATTAATTGTTGTCTAAATTACATAAAAATGAAAATAACACTGACATCTCATTTTAACAGATATATTTACCAAAATTACACAAAAATATCTTGAAATACTAAAGAGTAAATTTATTCAATAAAATCACCATTGGCTTCAAACCACACCATCCAGATAACTTTGGAATCTCCTGCAACTCTTCTGGATGGTGTCCTTGTTTAAGTTGGTGAATGCTGCCATAATCTTTGCCTTCAGTTCATCTTTGGTATTACAAGGAGTTTTGTTGGTCTCTTGCACCACTGTGCTCCAGGGGTTGCAGTCTGGGGAGTTTGGTGGCCAGATGTAAGGGGTGATGTGGTTGCAGAAATTATCTGACAGGCTTGTGTGGCCAGACATAGGGTCTTCCAGCAGCCACCATCTTGACCCAGGGCAGCACTACTTTCTCAAGGCACTTGATGTAGACCACTGTGTTGAGTCTGAGGCCTTCACCAACAAATTTGGGACTTCTTTTTCTTATCAGAACAATCAGAGTGAGTTTTCCAAGCTGCCGTACATTTGTAACCATCATTAGACTCTTAGACAACTGTTACTGAATCCTATGTACTGTCCTCAGATTAACAAACAATCACTCTGAAATGTTTTTACTGGAGCCTCCGGTGCAAATGCCAAGCAGTACAGCATGTCATTTTCAAATTTCTGGTAGAGCGAATTGTGGCAATGTGCTCTTTTTCTCACAGATGGTGCCCAACTGATCTTACTATACTGTGCAGTTGACAAAAATCGAAAACAACACACATATACAAAATTAAAAATATAAAATGGTGACAACTTACCCACCACACCCTGTATATACACACCTATTTATATACGTAGAGACAAAGTAAAATTGGCAGGTGATCTCTAAGAAATGACCTACAGTTTGTTGTTAACTGGGGCAAGGAATGGCTTGTTAACTTTAACATCTCCAAAATGAAACTTCTCCCTGTTAATCACCTGAAAGACCATGTTATGTCCATAAAGAAATGCATGAATAAAAAATTAATTATACTGTCACTTTGTCATGTCCATAAAAAATAAATAAAAATTAATTATACTGTCACTTTGTCATGTCCATAAAAAATAAATAAAAATTAATTATACTGTCACTTTGTCATGTCCATAAAAAATAAATAAAAATTAATTATACTGTCCATAAAAAATAAATAAAAATTAATTATACTGTCACTTTGTCATGTCCATAAAAAATAAATAAAAATTAATTATATTGTCAAAAAAAATTGTAATAGAATAATTATTTTATATTTTTATAATTATATAATTATCAATAATTCACTCATTAATGAAAATCGACCCCACTTTTCTCCTCTGCACACACAAACATGTGACTTTTTCCTTCTGTCAGATTCGTATAACAATTAGATAGTAAATACTCATTCTGTGATTTCCATGTTTTGCTGTTCCTCATTTTTATCAGTATTTTTCTATATATATAAATAAATGTTAGCGGGTTCATAATTATTTACTCAGAATTATAATTCCCCTACAACTATGAGAGTGACTTGTTGCGCTTTCTTGGTCTAATATTCTCAGCTGATATGAAGTGGAAAGATTATATTTAATTTAATCCATTGCTAGGTCTCCTGCTAAGAAATTTGGTTCACTGTGTCATGCTAGACAATTTTTCTTTCCAGATTCTTCATAAAATCCAAAGAAGAATCAGCAAAATTATTGGTCCAATTGGTATTGATGTTTCTCTTTTTTTTCTTGTTCTTCCGCACTCAGTAACCCCTTGTGTCTTAGTGGCTTTACTGCCTTGCACAGGGTGATATAATATATATATATAGACACACAGGGAAAAGCTTTTTAATGACAATGCTTTCTCTAATTTTGTTTGGATATTAAATCGTACTATCACACACTCAGACACATAAACACACACACGCACACACACACACATATATCCCCTATATACATATACATAAACACAAACACCTACACAACACACACATATATATATGCACATATAGTGTCTTTCTGCATTTTTCTTTATCTCATTATACATTTTCTGGGTATGTATGTACCTAGACTTGATAAGTGTAAGTTTAAAACACTTTATTCTGCATAATGTATATATTGAAAATAATATTTTCTTTTTATTTGTAACGTTAATAATCATTGACCATAAATTATATCTCACTACTTACCAATATACACACATCTCCTCATCTTTTCCACTATGTATATACAACATACTACTGCATTTGTTGGTAATTCTAATAATAATGAAGAATTTCACATCATCAACTAGTAGTAACATATAGAGGGAAAGAGAGAGGGAGGAGTGTGAGAGGGAGAGCAGTTGCCTTCTCTGTTTATGTTGATAAGTGTGGGTGTGGAGGCGACGTTTCACTCCCCCCGCTTCCTCCGTCATTGAGTCATTAGAGGGAGATCACTGTGTCAGGCACAACTGCTCAGACCCGTCTCTCTTTTCTTTTTTACTGCACCACATAACAAAAAACACCTTCAAGTGGACTATGGCCACTGTACACTTCTGAACGACTCAGGTAAGCCTTGACCATTCTCTTTCACGTCAGAAAAAAGACCCCAAATGACCGGTTTTAATGTGTCCAAGGCGAGGAGAGAAGAAAAAAAAAACAGTCATGAGAAAATTCAACCGACATTTATTAAACTCCAAACAAAATGGCGGCCTTCGTTTGTTGAATGTCTTTCTCAGGCCATCTTTTTCGGTTATGTCATTAAAGAAATCTTTGTTATTCTCTTATTTTTCTCAACTTTTAAGTCTTGATTAGTCGTTAGTTAACTTTATTGATCTTTGCTGAATTCTTTCTTGCTACTCTGGACCCCCGTTCTGTAAGTTTTATTATTTTATTTGGCTTTTAATACAATCAAGTCGTGGGGGTCGTCAATGGTTTTTCGACACAAATCTTTTACTAAATTAGCATAAAACTTGTTTTTCTCTTATTTTTGTTGTAATTCTATTAAAAAAATTAAATCCTATATTGCTATTTAACTGCTTATTTTACATTTCAGATATAAATTTAGCTTTAAAAAGCCTAACAATGTATTTTTAACCTCGAAAAATGTAGATATATATTTTTTTTTTTTTAGAAAGAGGGGGGGAAATAGTTTTTTGTTTTTTTTTTTTAACGACTTTGACTCCGTTTTTTTTTTTTTTTTTTTTTTCTCTTTTTTTACCTTCATTTTTTTTTTTTTTTTTTTTTAACTTTGTTTTTATTTTAAAGTTTATTTTCCTTCAATTTGTGACCAAACCTGTTTTACTGTCTTCGTTGATCTTTCCTGAACATTCTAGTGATGATCTGGCTAAAATAAAAAAAAAAAAAAATATAAAAAGCTCACCCCCCACCAAACATTTTTTAAATCTTACAAACTTTTTACTTTTTTTTTTTGTATTTGTCTCGTCATTTTCTATATATATTATATATATGAAACTATTATTAATTCTTGCCAATATATAAATCCTGAAACAACAAGAATTTCTTGTTGGAAGGAAGCAATTTTAAATAATTCATCTTTCACTTCTGGAACCCATCCTTAAATTTATTTTTCATCCCAAAAAGTCTCTTTAACAATAAAAAAAGTATCCGTTTTTCTCTCTAAAACAAACAAACCCTTTGTGGTCTTATTTTTATTTTTTGAAGATTTAATTTCAAATTAAAATTATTAGTAATCTAATATTTAAAATTGGTGTTTAAAACACTAATTTTAAATACTAGATTACTAATAATAACTAAACATTCTTTTTAATTTCAGGGTAAAATTTAAAATTTGGAGTCATAAATAAATCATTGTTATTCCAGATTGTCACTTGTCAATTTATAATATATTTTGTAAGATATTTTTTCTTTTTAGTTAAAGTTAATGAATGAATAAGTGAAATTATTATTTTGCTACATGTGTCAAAAAAAAAAAAACTGAGAAAAAGGGTATTTTATGTTGTTTATCATTTATTTTAAATTTAAATAATTATTTTAATTAAAAAAAAATAATATTGAAGAGTGAATAGATTTTTCACTTTAAAAAAAAAAAAAAAATGTTTTCGATTTGATTCCTTTTTTTTTTTTTTTTTTTTTTTTTTTTTTTTTTTTTATTGTTTTGCATGTAAAAAATGATCATATGTTTGACTTTGAGTTCCACTGAAAATAGTGGATAATTTATTAAAATTTACATTTTTACAATTTAAATATTTCGGGAAATTATTTTCGTTTTAGACTGTTCTGCATATACGAAAATTGTGACTTTTTTTCTTCTCTAAGAAATTATATTAATAATTAGACAATTATTTATTTTTGAATATGGCTCTCTCTCATGGACAACAAATGTTACTTGTTAGCTTTGTTAACAAGGGAATATTTTGCTAAAGAATGACTTTTCTAAAAAAAGAAAAAAAGTTTTTACAAGTCAAGTCTGACACAAGGCTAACACACGTGGGCGCTCATAGTAGTGATGAACGAACTCCTTCCAAAGAAAGATTAACAAGAAGAGTATGCTAGACTTGTTCTCTAATTTAATTATTACTTCAGCTTTGGTTAGGTGCACTTGCTTGAGATTTTTTAATTTAATTGGTTTGGTTAATTCGTGTTTTTTTTTTTTTTTTTTTTTTTTTATTTATTCATTTAGACATAAAGGTTTATTGATACAAGTTGTACTAATTGGCCCGTACCTGGGGTGAGAAGAGGTGGATTCATATCTTTCCCAAACGGTATCCTATCTTATGTCTAAGTGAATATAACACACCCAACAGGTATTGGAACTTGGCTCTCTGATTAATAATTCCGACGGTATCTAGTAAATGGTCACCCATCTAGGTACTGATCAAACTCGATGTTGCTTAACTTTGGTGACTGTATGGGAACTGGTGTTTGAATGTGATCTGGCTATAATTCGCTTGAGATTGAAACTGAAAATTGACAATAGATAACCTGTTTGTGTGAGTAATGGGTATTGCTAGTAAGTTAGGTTCACCATTGGATACCCTAAATCATGGCCTTGTGTCAGATTAAGCGTAATTTAGATTTTGTTTAAACTATTGGTAACAGGTGGTTAGATAGTTATGGGGGAGTGATTTACCCAAGTATAATACCTAACCAATGTGGTATGGCAGTGACAGTTTTTTTTTTTTTTTTTTTTATAAAGATATGTTATGAGGGGTCATTGCTGGCATGATCTGGATTTATGCCTGTAAACACATGTAATATTTGATAGCTATTGTATTTATAGGCAACTGTTACGTTTTGATACAAACGCTTGAAGTCATGAAGATTGATAATGAAAAATATTTTGGCACATTTTTGATTTTCCTTGACAAATGCTTTATTTGATTTTTCTTGATTTTTCTCTTGAATCTGTTAATTTTATTTATTTTTATTTTTTTTTCATCTTGTGTGATTGATTCCTGTCAAGGTTGGTAATTAGCATAACAGCCATGTTGCTGCTACTATCTGAGTAATGTCATATTGTCAAGCTATTATGGGATGGAGAATAGGGAAAAGTAGGTTCATGCCTTTCCCGAGAGTACAAGTGTGAAGTTAGCATTAACAACTACAGGAGGAATTCAGTTCAATGATCTTGTTTTCCTTATTAACAACCATCGTACCCCTCTGTGTGCACACACACACACACACACATATATATATATATATAAACACATTTGTAAATAAGTTTGTGTCCTGATAATAAAAAAATGGCATTAATTTTACACAAAGCCTATTTATTTTTCTATCATTTTTATCTAATTTGATTTTTATGTGGTTTTATTATGTTATTTTTTTAATTATGTCAATAATATTAAATATAAATATTAGAAATATTATTTGTTTTTGATATTTACACAATGTCTATTTATCTTCCAGTAGAATTTTCTTCATTGTTGATGCACAATTCAAAAGTTTGTACATTTCTGAATTCAATTAATTCTGGTTTAACTTGCTGATCCACCTCTTGTATGTACAAATACACTTTTTTAATTGCTTGTTTTAGAGATTTGAATGTAGTATATATGAATAAATACACCTTGAAGTATGTTACAAGGGGATGTTGAAATGGTTTCAGTCCTCCTGTCAGTATTTTAATGACCAAACAGAAAACAGATTTTTTTATGGTTTGTGGGGGAATGGATCTGGTTCAGAATTTTTCCTCTGAGTTGTCTTGCTAAACCAAAGTTTGACCCCCCCCTACACAAGTCATTTGCTTTCCTTAGCTCTCTGTAACAGATGATTTTGGTGGATCCATTTTTTTCTTTCCTTCTTTTTTTTTTTTTAAATCTTTGAGGTAGTTTGGTTTTTCAGCAAATGAATGACAGGTGTTGAAAGTTGTCTTTTTATCCATTAGTATATATGCACTTTATTTAATTTTTATTCAGGATAATCTCTTCAGATTGATAGAATTGATTGAATGTGATTTTAATGAATTAAATATAACTGCATTGTGTGTCTGTATATAAACTATCAATTTTTATTCAAACTAACAATCCATGCTTTGTCCAAAAATAAAAAAATTAAGGTACAGTATATCTGTAAAAGGATAACATGAATGAAGGCATATTGATAAAATAGGAAAGAACTGTTAGATTGATGATCTGGTTCTTTAGTATTTTGGTTTTTATTTTTTAAAAAACATTGCTCGATACACAAGTAGAACCTAGATTATAATTTAAAAAAAAAAAATGATTCCATCGCTACACAGGAATTACCATGTTTCAAAAAGCTAAAAACTTCCAATTCAATTATAGAAATTAAATTACTTAGTTTCATTTTCAAGCAAATTTTGGATTCCAAAATTTGCTTGAAACTGAACAAGGTACTTTAATTTCTATAATTGGAAGTTTTTAACTTAAGGTAATTTCTGTGTAGTGATGGAATCATATTTCTTAAAAATATATATAAAATAAGTGGAAAAAGTTTTCATTTGATGCTTTTCATCATTTAGGACTTCACCAGACTAAAGTGATGTTGATGTTACTATACATGCATATGGAGGAGAGGGGACACTGAGATCTTTAACTTTAAATTAAAAATTATTTTATTTTTAAAATATATTTCAGCAGAGGTTATTTTGTTTAGGTTCTTTTCCTTTTTGCATCTGCTTCTATTAGCTTTGTTATTAAATATTCCACATTGTGATAATAGAAAATCTTCCAAGAAAGGTGAGATGTCAGAACCTGGATGTAAATTTACTGTGGATGATGTAGTGATTAAAGCACTTTCTATACATTTTTTGTCTTGGGTAATTGCTTCCTCTTTTAATTAGAGTAGCATTTTTTAAATCAAACTTATAGTCACTCATTATGGTGAGCTACTAATGCAAATAGTATATTTTGTGAAAGACCCTCTTTTGAGTTCATATAGGCGTTTTTTTTTTTTTTTTAAATTTCTTGAGGTTTTGCCTTGTGGCAATTATTACAGGTGGCAGTAAATTCCTCCAAGCTTATGATTTTATTAAGTCTTTTATTGTTTTAAAAGTAGCTGTCACAAATTTTATGTTAATCTTAGATTAATTCTTTTCAGTTATAGCTGTGATAGTTGATTCTTTTTGATACGTAAAATTTATATATTGTTTTTATATATATATATATATATATATATATATATAATGTGTGTTGTGAGAGAGCTAAAGTGTGGATATAAGAATCAACATAGAATTGTGAAAGTTACAATACAATCAGCCTTGTCTGAAGATCACATTAAAGCATAAAACTAATGATCCCTATGTCTATGCTGTTTATACTTATAAATGGTCTATCTCTGATATTGAACACTAAATTTTAAATATATATAAAATGTGTGTGTATTTTAACTTTAATATGTTTGTATTCCAAAATTGTATTTGATCAGCCAAGAAAATAGTAAACTATTTTTTGTCTTTGCAATTATATATATATAAGGTTATGGAACGATCTTGAATAGATTTTCAATATATTTCTGCTCTTCATGTAAGTATTGAGTCTACTGAAAATCAACCAATAAAAATGACTTAATAAAGTTCTATTCCCGTCATAACAACAAAATAAAATCCAGAATGGTCATTTGATTCTATTTAAGAGCACTCAGAATTTGCAGTCCTCATATATATATATATATATATATATATATATATATATATATATATATTCACTATGCCTTACTCCATATACGCAGAATGAGAAATTGGAGTGTTCAAAATCCAGTCTAGTTCATTACCTTCATTTATTTGCAAATAACCTTGGGAAAGGTATGAAGCCATATCTTCATTTCCCCTTAGCTATGGGTTAAATAGTAAGACAGACTGGGCTCTTTAGCCTTGGTTTGCAAACAGTTTGAAAGAATGACAACTCTGAATTCAAAACCTGAAAATGGTTGTTTGGTTATTTTGTGGCACCACCATATATGTCAGTTCTCTGTATTTGGTTCTTCCGAAAAGTGTGGCCAGTTCTGCACAAGCCTTCACCACTATAATCAAATGAGATGTGCAGGTAGTCTGGCTCTTCAGTTATAAGAACTGAGTGATTGCACCCTAATATGATGAAAAGTTTTGCTGGTACTGTGTAACTCAGTACTATCTGCTGCTTACTCCAGTTATTGGCAGTTAAACAGGTCCCCATCAGGTTTTTCTGTTGAGGAGAGTGGCTATGCTCTCACTAAGATTAAAAAAACAAGACCTGTCAAAGAGTTGATGCAATCTTTCTTGGGATCAACAGCCATCTAGCTAGCACAGGTGTGGGGATAGAGAAAAACCTGAGTTTATGTCCAGGTGCACAGTCATCTCACTAAATGTGTTTGACTTCTTAGCCTTTGTTATATCGAACTAGAAGGAAAACACTGTAATACCTGGGACTTAACATCATCAAATGATGTTGATTGGTTCTTTTTCGGTGCATGCTGCTCTTGTTTAGAGAGTGGGATTGACCCAGTGCAACTTCTTTCTCCACTTCAAAAATTTCATGCACAAATGTTGCTTGATGTCGAAATTGTCTTTTGATAGTCATACTTGACAATGACATGGCAACTACCACATATATATTTGGGTGTTTGTTCAGGGAATCCCATGAATATCCATTAAAAATAACATTAAAAAAAAAAGATAAATTAAAATTATTTATTTCTAGACATGATGAATCATTATGAAAAATTATTAAAATCCCCCTAGGTTTGATTCTTAGTAGTGGATGTGCACTGCTAATGAGACTCAAAATTAGGACAAAACTACTATCCAGTGCTTTTTTGCCTTCTGTTGAAGTTCCTACGTCTAGACATAATGGAATTATTATGAAAAATTATTCAAATCTTCAGAATTAAAATGCTTTAAGTATAAAGAAGTAGTCTGTCAATTTCATGCTTCAATACAATCTTCAATCACTTGGTGTCTATCCTGATGTTATACACAGCTTATATATCCCTTTGATGTATTAACATCTTCATTTTCATTTCTATTTTTTTTTCTCTACTCTACATTTCAATCAATGGCCTCTTATAGCTTTAGAGTAAGAGTCTCTGTTAATCCTTAAAAATCTTTTGAAACATTAATCAATATGTGGCCATTTCTCCAGAATTTAATCTGGAAATATTTGTTTTAAATTGCTTTTTAACCAGTGAAAACCAGTTGAAGTTTCACCTGTACATAAGGAAGTGATTGAAACAATTGTAAGATTGGTTATTCAAACAATGAATTGTCAGTGAGATATGCATGAATCTCACTGCAAAGAATATCTTGTTAATAATTTAGCAGATCATATAAATATGAACAATTTTTTTTTTTTTTTTTTCATTCCATGCAAGGCAATAAAGACACTAAGATACAAGGGGGGTTACTGAGAAGAAAGCACAATAAAAAGAGCAGGATTCAAGTAGACAAAAAAAAAAGAAAAGATAATTCAGGTTGCATTTAAATGTTTGAAAATTGTAGTTGACAGGAAAGCAAGAAGCTGGAAGGAAGTTCCACAGGTGAGAAGTGTGATAGAAGAAACTATTAGCATAGGACTTATGATTACAATGAAACTATGCGATCTAGCTGCCAATCAAGTCTTACACTTAAATTCATGAAGTCTAGGTACTAAAGAGGAAAGCAACATTTATTTTAATACAAAAATGTGGCACAATGCCAAAAAGGGAGTCGGTGAAAGGCTGGTCTTTAATCTGTCTTAAACTTAGTGACAATTACTGATCCAAACATACCACAGTATTCCTTACACTAAAACAACACATTCTTACTACAGCCACCTTAATACTGCAAAGTCTCTATGTAGTCCTTACTAATTCTCATATGTATAATTTGTTTGTTGGGGGAGGGGTGATAAAGTAACAAAATTTAAAAATTAAACCCTAATGAATACTTAAATAAATACTATTTATATACAAAAAACTAGACAAAATAGTCTTAGTCACAAACCTTAAATGTGGCAGAAAAATCAGTTAACTGGATGAAATTAATGTGAGACTAGGTAATTAATTACAATCATTTGACCAATCACTAATCCAAACACAAAGATAAATCTGAAATACACACTTGAAAAATGAAAAGTGCATTGCATCTACCAGAGAACTGACCCTATCAACTCTAACTAGAGAGGGAATTAAACTAAAGAAAGTGGGACAGAAATAATAGACCAATGAGGTAAACAGCCCATTGTAATAATTGCCATGAAAATATTTATAGAAAAGTCACAGGGAAGCTACCTTATTTCAGAGGGGGGAAAATGATTGAAGCCAAGATGTCAGGACAAGTCAACATTGTAGATTCTTTGGATTTTATCAAGAATCTATATATGTAGCAGAGGCTTCAGACCAAATGTGGCAGCCATATTCAATGCACTGATGAATGGTAGACTTTTAAAATGGAGAATTTTGCGCTGTCATTAAAAAAAGAAAAATCCTGCCAACTCAAATGTTACATGAAAATCATCTTGAATAGATTTTTTTTTTTTTTCCTCGGGTTAGATAAAAAATAATGTATCTGTACACAACCATCTCTCAGCTTTTTATGAAGTTTCACCTTTCATATCACCTCTCAATCTCTCCCTTTCCTACCATATCATTGAAAGAACAAGCATTTTTTTTTTTTTTTTTTTTTTTTTTTTTTTGGTATTTAATGGTAGACATCTTCATTTTGATCCCTTTTTATCTTTCTCTTCACCTCAGATATTAAGTTAGATTCTTGGGTTTGATGTTACTATTTCTGTTATTTTATGGAGAAATGGAAGAACTGAAATCATTACTCCTCAGCAAAAGGTCAAGAAATGGGTGGGTGGGTGTCTGGTTGTGTGTGCTTTTTTTTTTTTTTTGTTTTTTTTTTTATTATTATCTAGCACCATTGAAAACATCATACAAGGGTCTCAAAAATAATTTGATTATTTCTAATCTTAGACAAATTATTTTTATTTGATTTTTGTTTTATGTACTTAATGATTTGAAATTTGATTAATCAATTGTTATCAATGTTTTTGGAAAACTTCTTTTGCAACAATTCAAATCCCCTCAAGAGGCTTAATTTACGGGAAGGTACATGTATATATTATTGAAGTATAATTTTCTTTAATATTTGGTTCTATGCAGCAGTCCTTCTAGTAGTGTTTTATATAACTTTATCACTGACTGTTATAAATTTAGCTTTCTCTCATTTATCTTGGTATTGTTTTGACCTCTTCCCTAGCATAGATGTGTATATACATTTTTATTGAATGTGTCTTTTTCAGACCCGGAGAAATAAATACATCCAAAACAATGTTCAAAAAACCAGCTACACATGTGTTTATACGTTGATCTTGTTTCTTTTTATGCCTCCTGATCTTGAAATGAGTTCAATTGTGAACTCCTATGTCTGGCAGAGGTATTAGCCACCGCTCAGGTACTTCAAGGTGCCTAAGTTTCTTAGTTACTATATTAAAAACAAATAAAAAAAAAAAAAAATTAAAAAAAAAAAAAATTGTCTGAAAATTAAATGTTTTTCCCAAAATAATTGGAATGGAAAGAGTTAAAGATGCTACTGGTAAACAGTGGCAAAATGCTTAAAAATTAATCAAAACAACCAACTTTGTGAATCAGAAGCATGTATTCATTGTGTAGGTTTGAAGTTAGCACATGGCATTAAACTTTACAATTGATAAAGCACAACATTTGAAAATCAAATGTTTGTAGGATTGGCTGTTTTCTAAATAATCAGCAAAAAAAGTTTGCTTTTACTGAAGAACTTAGTTTCTGGATTGTATTGGCAGTTTTCATTCCAGTGATTTCAAACATAGTCCTGGCTAAATTGTTTTGTGCAAATAGTTGAAAAAATTCTGTTCTGCTCTAAAGAACTGTCCATTATGCATTTCGCTGTTCAGACTGGCATGCTTAACTTGATCATTATAACATTTTGATCATTTTACTCTTAAACCTTTAAGTGCCTGCCTTTGTATGCAGTAATGTTTTTGGAATTTCAAACCTTTGGTCACTTGTGGGAATTTGTTTTCCATACTTAGGGGATATATTTCATATTGGTATTCACCAATTGTCTTTATCTTGGTGTTGCTTCCTTGTTTTTTCTACTGATCAAACCCAGGGATTGAACTGACAGTTTGATGTTTTAATCAATGTTTTATCCACAATGCCATGTGTGTTTTGACCTCTGGCCTTGTGGATTAAGTGCCAATGAAAAGTTTGGTTGAAGTAATGTACAAGCAACACAAAGGGGAACAAGATTGGTGAGTACTAACTGATTCGAAATTTTCCCTAAAAATGGAAAGCAGAATTGAAACATTTTACATCTTTGTGGATTTGAATGAAAGGATTTTGCTTGAAATTCCAAGAGGGTTACCAAGTATGAAGACAGACACCTGAAGAAGGCCAGAGAGCAAAGTAGCTGAAATGTGAGTGTAATAAGCTGACAGAACTATGGATATGTATTGGATATATATTTATGTTGGCTTTCCTCATGAAAAAGTAGCTTCTTCTCTCTCAATGTAGATTTTGAAGGTTAAATTTAGGTGCCATATAATTACAGAGCTACCATTTTTGTGTTTTAAATTTAGAGTGAATCAAATGATTATTGCATTAATAGAATTTCAACTTGTTGAACAATATCAATTTTTTTTGCTGATGAATTTACATTTGAATCCTTTTGTGTCCACAAATTAATTTCTTTAGAAAATTAAGAAAAATACCAAAATTTTCTTTCAAATAATTTTTATTTTCCCAAGTACATTCAATCTCATCTGAAATTTAAATTGATATAGAATGATAAAAAAAATGCAGTAAAATGAACAGTAGAAACATGTTGAATTTTTAGAAATACATATACACATACACAGACAATTTAACCCTGTTTATTTATATATTAAGAAATAAACATATCTTACATTGATTGCACAACTTGGAGTTTCATACATTCTGCATTCTTCATAAAGTTGTGCAATCAATGCAAGATGTGTATATTTCTTAATATATAAATAGCTCTGTTATTTAACATGAGCACTTTTTCTTACAATATTTGTGTATGCATGCTTGGAATGAGAAATTGGAGAACTGAGTTTGAATTCCAGTCAAGCTTGCTAGCTGCATTCATATATGCACAAATACCCTTAGAAAAGGTATGTATCCATCTCTTTGCTCTCCAGCTATGGATTAAATAGTAAGACAGCGGTGGCAAGAGAAAGACAACTCTGAATTCAAAACCCAAGGAAGATTGTTTGGGGACATCATGGCACTCTGCACCAATTCAGTATTCAGTTCTGAAAAGTGTGGATAGTTTTGTCCGGTGTTGAAGAATATGATATATAAATTTTTATATATTAGAACAATGTTATGTTTTGACCTCTCGAGGAACATGATCTGATGAAGTTAGCTGATACTAATCTCCAGAAGAGTGACTCATTGTACCTTCTCGAGCTAACATTTTCTTTATCCTTTTTCTTTTTTTTTTTTTCCTACAATGACAGTAAGTGTAATCTTTCCAATTTTATTTGCCTAATTTCAGGAAAAGTCTTTAAAAAAAAAACATCAATCCAAGGTGCTTGTTGTTTTAATAATCACACTTTTATCACATTGTTTCTGCCATTTGTATCTGACTTTTAAGGGATTTATTTCTATATCTACAGACTAACAAACCAATTCTACAAAGACTAAGGTTGATATCTAAAAAGAAGACTTATCAATCGGATAAATATTCTTATTTTTCTATTCATACCAAGATGCTCACCTTTGTTATGTTCAAAACCTCTTTATGTGTCCTTGACTTTCCCAGACACCAAAGGTCAGGACACAGTGTTGGGCATTGGGGATCTGAGGACAGCAATATAGGACCAAGCAGTGTGGAAAGGGATTGTCAATGGAGTTCTGACCAACCACAGAGAGATCAAAGGATGATAATGTGTCAGTTGTACCTGGTAACAATGGAATTTTGAATCAAATCCTTTATTCAAGGTGGGAGTGATTGTTCTCATTTGATTCTCCATGTTTCCAGGATATTTTGTATCATTTAATTCTCTCTGGTCTATTTACTGAGCCAATGTATAGAATTTATCAACATCAACTCTGGTTGAACTTCCGAGTGCCAGATAGCCCGATAGGTTTTAATCAAACTTTAATCCACTGAGCAATACGTCTCTTGGTCAACTTACTGGTGTAAGTATTTTAGTCTTAAACCTAATGTTTGTACTTAGTTGGAGATTACGAAGACAACTGGAAGGTATAGCAACTGATACTTAAGAATAATCTCCAAGATGAACATGGGAAGACTTATTAGTCATCTAAAACAAATTCATGCATAATTGTCTAATATTTTTGAGTTTTTTTGCATTCCTTTTATTTCTATCAGTTATATATTTTCAAAAGCCATAGGCTGAAATGTGTATATATTAAGAGATTACCTATCCATTTTCAAATCATACCTCCCCCACTATTTTTTGCTAAGTGTTTGCCAGCTCAGCTTATTGTAGCCTCTTGGTGATCAACCTCCTAATTGTGATACCAGCCCACTGTGGGTAGTGGAACAGAATTTTTTCTCTCTCTAGGTTTGCCAGTGCAATGTTTTTTTAATTTTCAATCCAGTTTGTAAAGTTAAAATTGTTGTATATGAAATTGATATATTTTTCTTTATTACTTGAATTTTTGATGTTTTACAAATCATAAGAAATAAATTGTGCTTCATTTTAGCTTTTAAACAGGAGAACGGTGAGATTAGGTTAATCCTTCTTAAAATAACTTCTGTTTCATCAAATGAGGAAGTCTCTGTATAAAGCATGACATTCTTTTACAACTGCTTATGTGTCGTTTGGCATTGTCTGTCACAAAAATGTTAGTTGAGTAGTGTGGTTGGGGTGAGTAAAATGTAATTGGTTTGTTAAAACCAGAATATAGATAGACTGATAGATAGCTCTATAGGTGTATATATTGATGTTGTCTTCGTTCCATATTGTCAGTTTAGTTTTGCTTTATGTGCAAATAAAATTACTTGCCAGTAAATATATTGTTGGCATCTCTTGGTGTGTTTGATAAGCTTTGTCTTGAGTGTTATGTATAAAGCATGCTTGGATGATCATGTCTGTTTTTGATTCATAATTGACTTGGCAGAAGGATTCCAGAGGTAGTCTGCCATTGCTTTTCTGCAGTAGACTAGCTGTCAACCAACTGGTCTGTCCTGCTATTTAGCCTATAGATGGGGGGAGAAGATATGGTGTTAAATTATTACCAAGGGTATTTTTTATAAATGAATGTAACAAAACTGAAATTTGAACTCTGCTCTCCAATTTCTCATTCTGAGTTGTTATACATCTCACTACCTGCACATCCAAGGTTACAGCACCTGGTATTCTGAAGTAGCCATCCAGGCACTGTAAGTTTTGATGTGCAGGTAATCTGATGGATAATGACTCGGAATGAAAAATTGAAGAGCTAAGTTTTAATATCAGTTGTTTGTTAAATTCATTTATGAGCAAATAACCTTGGTAAGAAATAGTAAAAAAAAAAAAAAAAATTCCCAAAATTGACATATTTCAAATAAAGATTTAATAACCAGAGAGGTAGCATCAAACTAGTTTTTAATTTAAGAGAAGTTGGTTAACTCAAGATTAAAAAGAAGCCTAATATTGTTTGGTAGTAAATATTAATGATTTGCAGTGGTGAGATATATATATACACACACACACACACAGTGTAACCCGGATATAAGAGAGATTTTCTCTGGTCCCAAATTAGAGCCATACTTACCTAAACAAAATAGACCAAACCCGGATATAAGAGACTTCTTCTCCGGTCCTGACAGCTCTCTTATATCCGGGTTACACTAAAATATATATATATATATATATATATATAAAATATAATTTTTTTTTTTTTTTTTTTTTTTAACAGTGGAACAGGGCACACACACACACACACACACTAGTTACTTCTGAATGTTAAATATTTATTTCTATGTTGCAAGGAGGTGGGTGTTGCCAGTCACAGGCAGTTGAGATAAAATCATGTCTAGGCAGACACCATCACAGGACAAAGGATCAGCTATTGTCACCAAGCTTTGCTTAACTTGGCTCAAGACTAAATGAGAGCAGTGATGATAGAACAAAGAAGATAATGTTGCACTGATCATGGTGGAGGGGTTGGCTAATAAATTGGCTTTCTAAATCTGAACTTAAGCATCAACCACTATATTTACTAAGTTTAATATGGCTCAAGATTATTTTTTTTATAGTGGTGGTTATCACCCAGTGAGAAATGAGCTTGATAAGCTTGGATCATGCTTTGTTATTTGAGGATAATATAACTTGTTTTAGCTGCTAATTGTTTGTTTGTTTTTTTTTTTTTTTGTTTTTTTATAATAAACATCACTGGTCTTCCAAATGATCAAATTTTTTGAGCTAAACTTGTTCAGTTACTTGTAAAATATATATTTTTTTCATATATATATATATATATATATATATATATATACACTAATATTTTTTAATCACTGTTGGAGATCACTATTGTATTTATTTAAGATTTAAAAACTGATGCAAAAAAACATCCCTGTCAGCAGTAGACTTGGCTATCAAAAAGTACTAATCACTTAAAAAAAAACATTTAAGTTAACCAAATCACTGAAGAGGCATATAGATTTGCTGGTCTAATAATGTTTTGAAACTTATCTCTTATAATTCACAAAAGATCATTGTCTCCTTCTCTCTGGATTCTTAGGTGTTGACAATAAATTAAAAAAAAACAAAAAACTTGTATTGAATTTAGAGATATAATTACAGTTTTTAATACTGCTTCATATAAAACAGTAGCACAAAAGCTTTGAAGGTTTAACAAGCAAGTATGTAATTGGAATGGGGTCAGTACCAAAATTTGTGTCATCATGAGGTTTTGTTATGTGGAGGCTGAAGATTAAAATTTGGAAGTGCTTTGGTACATATGCACTAAAAAAAAAACAAAATTAATATTTGTTGTTTGTCATTCAAAATAAAAGAAATAAATTCAATATAAGCAATCAAAAAAAAAAAAAAAAAATGGCACAATGTTTTCTTTGGAAGTGAAACTGGGTGAAAGGAAAGATGGCACCAAAACAAGTACCATATTGTGGGAAGCACAATCATATATTTTAATTAGTTTCAAGAACTGTTCTAAGTACAACCATATTTGCATACCTGTATTTGCATTACTAAAAATGGTCAGAAAATAGTAACATTTTACTCATTGTAATGGTCAAAGTCTAGATTGGTAGTTTCATTTCTAATTTCTATTAAGATTGAAAGTTATGGAGAGCCATGATCCCCATGTCCTGAGGGGACATAGCATATAGAAGAAGAATGGTGAAACAGTGAGAAAGGCAGCCTAGATCAGGCATGTCTAAATTCTGGCCTGGGGACAAATTTCTCTGTTATAGAATGTATCGCTTATGGCCCTCCAGTATTGTCAGAGTATGTAAAGTACACACCTCAGAAATGCAATTTTATGTTTTACCAAAAGTTAGTTTCTGGAAAAAGCAATCCCTAATATGAGAGAGTTATAATAACAAAGACAAAGATACCTGTATGAGCAAAACTGGACTATAAAATTATATTTTGTCTAAATGGTATAATAGAAATGTTCTGCTTGCACTCTTACAATTAGATATTTTGGAGATTTGCAGCCTAATTTCTAATTCATATGTGTGCCAATAACATGGAAAGAAAGATATCTATTTGTGTGTTAATATAGTTAAACCTGTGTTTGTTTCTAAGATAAATGGTACCTGTGATTTTTTTTTTTTTTTTTTTTTTTTTTTTTTTTTTTTTGTGGGTGCAAAAACATGAACACTTACTGTCTTTAAAATTGTTATAACATTCTTTGTATTGTGTATATAGATTTAAATTTTTGTACACTAATAAAAGGATGAATGAGTAATATTTTGATGTATTACATTATGCATGCATGTTTCAATTTTGAAAAAAAATTCAAATGTAGAATAAAAAAAGTGAAATAAAAAAAAAACATATTAAAAATACATGAGTAATTTAATGTACTTTTATTACTCCTTGTGGAGTTCTGGGAGTGCAATAAGAAGCAAAATCGCTAAGGCTTTCATTCTGTCAAAAACGTGACCTGTTTCCTCGTGTTTACATCTGAGAAGACACTAGCATTTGTTTGCTCTTTCTTTCACCTGACTTCTATTCAATTGTCTCATTGACAAATAGTTATTTTATTGTTTATAAATAGACAAAATAATTCACCTTGAAATTAGTCAGGCATGGATGATAGTATCTGTTAGCGGTCATTATCACTTTCTTCCATGTCACTAATGTGGTTATCATTTTTGACCACTTCTCTGTGTAAAGCCTTCAAAATCATCAACAGGATAAATTCCTGAATAAAGGTTTCATTGAATGTTAATATGGCCATTTTTGTTTGCAAAAAATTGCGAAAAAATTAACATTGTGTAGAATCTAGAAGAATTCAAAGTGGTGTTGGAAAACGGAAGTTTAACCTTGTTCCAAATCAATAATAGGCAATTTCCAGCTTAAAATACTGGTTGACAAGTGTTGTTTATAGCAATCGACTCGAAGCAACAGAATGTGCCTAGAACAGCAAAGGGAGAGAATTCTATGGTGACAATTTTCACCAGCCACGTGGTAAAGGTTAAAAAGATAGCCCAGTTCCCTTGGCAACTGTCACTTATTTTACCACTCTTAATATGATGGGGATATTCTGTTTGTGGGTGGATCTTTGGTCACCACCAAACATCAAGTATAGTTCTAGCCTGCCTCACCTGAAGATGAAGGCAAACTAAATGTCCCATGTGAAACATAAGATTTTTCTGAGGTCATTGTCAGTATAACCAATTACTGATTATTTACATTTAGACTATTTTCATTTTTGTTATTACTGATAATCAATGACAATAACAACAAATATGAGGATAATAGTCTGAGTGTAAATAGTAATTCCTCATTCCAGAAATTCAGATAGAATAATGGTTTTGTTAAAGTTTAAGATTGAAATCCAGTGTTTCATTAAATCATTCTATAATTTATTGATAAGCAGTGTCTTGACATATATCAAAATATGCAATATCATTTATTTAAAATGTTTCTATTTGAATCTTCTCTGCAGACATATTTTTAGTAAACCCAAATTTCTTGTCTGTATATAAAGATATTTATTTGGAATGAGGAAAATGTTTTCTTCATTGTTACTCTTGGTTGTATTTGAAGCTTCATTTTCGAATTTCATTAGCTTTTGCATCTTGACAGGAAAACAGCAAATAACCTATCTAATGAGCTTGGTTGGCAAAATAAGGATTAGGAGAGATAGCAAAAAGACGAGAGCCATGATCATTCTCATGCTAAAGGGAAATGGCACATAAAGCATATTAGATAACTGTACACAATATGTGTACAGTTATCTCTCTCTCCTAATCCTTATTTTGCCAACCAAGCTCATTAGATAGGTTATTTGCTGTTTTCCTTTCTTACTTTCAATATGTCCTGTGAGTGCCAAATTCTCCAAGCTCTCTTTCCTCATATGTTCTAGAAATTCTTTCTGATTGTTAGTATAAATTTCTCTTTGTTTTCAATTTCCCTAAAACTTCATTGTTTATATGTTCAGTCTGTGGTATTCTTATTTCTGTTGCCTCAAGTTTCTTCATCTGTGGGGAAATTGTCCAGTATTCACTGTCATATAAGAGGATTGATATTACATAACATTTCAGTACTCTTACCAAACAAGATGCAACATTGAACCACGTTTATAACAAATTTGAAGTTTAAAAATTTTTTTTTTATTTACTGAATAAAGTTCAGAAAGAACTGTGATGAATGACCTTTCTTTGAAATGTCTGAAATACACAGAAAGATGCCTTACAAAGTTCTGTGCTGATGAAAATGTGGAAACACATTTTGTTGCTTCGGGTTTTCTCATTTGTCATGCAATAACAAGAGGTCAACTGATGACATTTCTTCTTTATTCTTAAAAGGATTAACTTTCAACTAAGAAACAGTTATTAACAACCAAAGATTGGAGGGGGGGATATTTGTGTGGTAACTCTCTGGTGGTGGTGGATGTGCAGGTTATATGTAATAGAAATTCTACCATACAATTTGTGTAGCACCTGTGGTGAGTACTTAAATTTTGTCTATATTTCTGAGATGAGGTATTGTAACTATTTACACTACTCAGACTATTATCCTCATCTTTATTGTCATATCCACAATGTTTCAATCATTGTACACTACGGTTTTCTTCAGGAGAGATATGTTGAAACTTTGAATTGAACCCTTTATTTTGTATATCACCTGAAGATGGGTGGAGCGTGCAATGGCTGAAACATTGTGAATATGACAATAAAGATGAGGCCAATGTAAATAATGTAAATACTTAAATTTTATAGGCAAGCATGAAGGAGGATGTGTAAATATGTATATTCTTATTAGTGATTTATTAATTGGAATTGAGAATCAGAAATATCACTACTTTTTTTGTGGGGTGGGGTATTGGAATCTGCATGGTAATTCGAGAATTTTTAACCTAATTTCAAAAACAATTCTTTGGATTTTTTTTTTTTTTTTTTTTTTTCTTGTTTAAGACTTAATTTTCCATTCCTGGTACTAGATTATAAGAATACCGAAGTATGATGTAAATTTATTTTACCTTTTTTTTTTTTTTTTTTTTTTTACTCAGTTCTCTAGCGTTTCAGTTAAAAATAAAATTTTTATTTTTTTTTTAAAACATTGTTAATTCACCCATTTAGTGATTATTTTAATAATTATAATCAAAATTATGTAATATAAACACAAAATGAATTCATGTTGTTCTATTGGCCTCTCTTTTAAGACAAATTTAATTATTTCTTATTTCATAAAAAAGGAAGTGTTGTCTGCATTTAAAAACCTAGAAAAGAATTTATAATCTTATGTAAAATTTTATTTTAAAATTCAAATTTTCAATTATTCTTAAGTAGAAATTTAAAATAAAATTCCATATAATGTCCAGAAAATGATTTGATTAAATCTTCTTTTCAATAACTGAGACTTAAAAAGTAAACCTTCTTTTTATGAAACTTATTTTGTTTCTACAAAATGAATGTATTTCTTAAAATTTTAAAGCTTTCGAAGTGAGTATTACAAAGACAGTACAGCAATTTAATATTTCTGATAGTAAGATTCATGTTCTCATAAGAGATAATATGGCTGCAGCAGGTGTACAAGCCCAACAGGAATCATTTCCTTATTTTTAGTTGACCATTAATGATGCCATCTTTGTACAAAAGTATGTAAAGGTTATGCTTTTTATTCGTAAACAAAGAGTTGGGCTTCAATCATTCACCTGCAGCTTTTGCAAAGTACCAGGAATACGAGAAACAATTTAATTTATCAGATCATAACTTTATTCAGGATATCCAGACAAGATGGAACAGTCAGTATTATATGATGTCCAAAGTATTTGAACAAAAAAACATCTCATATTGCAGTGATCATGCAAAACCACATTGTTTAGAATCCAAACAATGGAAGATTTTAGAGAAATTACTTAAACAATTCATTGATTGTACAAATTTATTAAGTAATAGAAAAACAACTGCCTCTTATAGCACACATTAAAAGTAATTCTCCCTTTTTTTTAAAAAGGGTGAGAAGAAAAGAGTTTAATGGGTTATGTTCCACCCCTTTTAGCATGGAAAGCTTCTTTTAATGTTAGATTTGGAAGACAAAAACCTTATTCTAGTAACATATCTTGATTCTAGGTTCAAGACTGGTTTCCTTGAAAATAACTACAGTGGCCAGCCTAATGACAAGGCCATTGCAGAATGGTTCACTCAAGATATCTATTCTATAACCAAAGGAAAAACAGACACCTCACTCAGAGTATCAAGGCATGGAGAATGACTTGTTTGACATGTCTGAAGAGAAAACTGATAATGATGATGACTTTAATTTCAATTTTATGAAGTGCCTCACTGAATTAAAGAAAAAGTGATGAAGGAAAAAGTGATCCAATGTGTAAGAGAATACAGGATAAAGCAGTCAGTGAAACAAGCAAAGAAATATATTTATTAAAATTTGAAATAGCAAAATATATTGCATTAAAAAATATAAAAAGTGATGATAATGTTTTGCAGTGATGAAATTCAAATAAAAATGAGTTTTCCATCATGGCACTTTTAGCCAGGAGATATCTATCAGCACCTTGTTTTTCTGCTGAAAGTGAATAGTTATTTAGTATTGGAGGTAACATTTACTTACCAAAAGAAATTGGCTAAAAAGCAGGAGAGATGATAATGTTTGTATATTATAATTTAAGAATTTTTGGACTTAAATATGAGTATGTAGGTAAAATTTCTCTTTGTTGTTTAAAATCTTACCCAATTTTTTTTTTAAAAATAAAAAAGATATCTAATTTTATTTCATAAGCTTTTGTATTCATTTTTCTAATAAATGTACTTTGTTCATTAAGTTTCCCAAACCAACTGTGGGGACTGAAAATAATGAATTTTAATCATTGTAGGTATTGGAAATTTAGAACAGTATCGAGAATTGTATTGGTAAAAATATTGGTTTCATCTCATCACTGATTCTTATATAAATGCTCTATCTTTGATGTTGTGCACTCTTCTGCCATAAATCTAGGAAATTTTAGATACAATCACACACACACACTCTTCTGCTTTATATAATCATATGAGAGTTAACTTCATCTTCATCACCACTGGATAACCACTTGCCTCTTTCGTGGGTTCAAATAGATGAAAGTTTGAAGGTAGTAGATTAAGACTGTAGGATGGATGGGCTCAGGATGTTCAGTCATATGCTGTGATTGCTTATCGGATCTTTAAGCTTATGTGAGGTTTTGCATTGTTGCTAAAGTGTACCACTCATGGGATTTTACAATGTGTTTATGTAGAAGTCAGAATTGATGGTGGTTCCAGTGGGCATAAACAATATGACTCCTTTCTGGACCCAAAACACAGTAGCCATCACTTTCTCTGCAGAATGTGTTTCTGTAAGCTTCTGTTTGGATGACAACACTCCATTAATCCTGTTTTGCTCTCTGGCTCAGTGATGAACCCAGGTCTCGTATATTGTGACTCTCTCACTTAGGAAGGTAGCATATTTATTATACAGCTTCCATAAACTTTTGGGAAGCGACCACCTTCTCCTTCATGAAGCCTGTCAGCAAGTTGTGCCCTAGCCAAGTGACTAAACTAAATTGCCAACACTTGGCTCATTTGAAGACTTTAACAGTTTTTCAATAGTGATACTTTCAATTTTAATGAGAATATCAGCCTGCTTAACCTTATTCTTGTTCATAGTAGCAGCTAGCCTGCCACAGTGGGGCCTTTTGTCAAGGTGTTAATTCTACCGACACATCACCTTACTCTGTTAAAATTAAGTGAGGCATTCACTAACCTTTTGCGAATGTTTGTACTACTGCTACTATCTATGTAGAAAAAAATTTTAAAAATTGATCTTTGCTTTTTATGCATACCTACAAGAACAGCCATTCTGAAAGATGATTATGGGTAGGTAAAGAGAATCTGTTGAATGACGGATAGCAGATCAGATTGAGGAATCACAGAGCCGAGTTCCATTGCATTCACTTATGTGCTAATACTCTTGGGAAAAGTATAAATCCTCTTCTCCCCCCAGCTATGGATAAACAAGACAGACTGGGTTCTATAGCCTTGGATGGCAACTGGTCTACTGCAGAAAGAAATATCAACCTACTGCAGGAAAATATCTGCCTCATCAGTCAAGTATTGAAAGATGCATGATTGCCTAAGTGTGTATCGTGCATGGCACATAACTGAAAGATAAGGTAACTGCATAAACATTTCTTCTGGGCACTCTTACACCTCTTGTTTTGTAGCCCCCCCCCCAAAAAAAAATTCAATACTATTAAAATTATGTTTTACTTTTTGTCTCTCTCT
Source organism: Acanthosepion lycidas (assembly GCA_963932145.1). Taxonomy (NCBI): domain Eukaryota; kingdom Metazoa; phylum Mollusca; class Cephalopoda; order Sepiida; family Sepiidae; genus Acanthosepion; species Acanthosepion lycidas. The sequence goes on along the minus strand of OZ010614.1, from coordinate 5,742,813 downwards.
CTCTCTCACACACTCTCTTTTTCCATCACTGGTAGCACAACTTGGAGTTTCATGCACAGTGAAATCTTCATGTGCTAGGTAGAGACTGAGCATTGCATTATTTAAATTTTAATAAAAATATCTGTTTAATGGAATGTTGGTGCAGTCTATATTATATGTGGATTACTGTTTTTTTTTTTTTTTTTTTAATTTGTATTTAAAATAAACTATATTTTCTATCTAAAATAAACGAGGAGTAATGGTTTTTAAAAATTTGTATTAAAATAAATGTACCTAATAACAAAAAAAAATATATATATATATATATATATATGCTTAACAAAAAATAAGTATAAAAGGAAAGGTTTTAATCTACAGTAGAAATAAATCTAGATCAACTTATTTCAATAGGTATTTATTTATATGCCTACTTGTGACCATCAATTCATTACTCTTGTTTAATAAGTTAAGGTTATTTAAATGTTTTAAGATAGCTAATTTTTCTACCAGGCATAA
>OZ010614.1:5702318-5739818 GCA_963932145.1 Acanthosepion lycidas | reverse complement strand
GTGGGGAGAAGAGGATTCATACCCTTTACCAAGGGTATTAGCATGTAAGTGAATGTAATGGATTTGACTTGAATTTAAACTCGGCTCTCCAATTCCTCAATTCAAGCCGTTATCCATTACTCCACCATACCCCCATATATATATATATATATATATATATATATATATATATAGTCCCCAAATCAACATGCTGACATCTATGAAGCATAACTAATACCTGTTAGACACATACACACACAAACTTACAAATTTACATTATCTTGATTCCACATAGACAAACTAGAATTATGATTCACTTGCATACATAAAGCAATATTTAATTTTTTTTTTTTTATTTCAAGTTAAGCTTAGAATCTGCTGTTAATTTTGAAAAAAATCAAAAAAAGTTATCACTCCTTGAGTTCAGAATACTCTAAATTATGCATGCATTTACTGCTTAACAAGTCAAATGCATGTGAAACCTGCTTAAACAGTAAAAATCAAATGACACCAAAATAAAAATATCAGTATTTTTTTTTTCTCAATTCTCATTTTCTGATGAAGCATTAATAGTAGTGAAAAATGTTAGATTGATAAATGTTTCCTATAGCATACACACACGCATATATATATATATATATATATATATATATATATATATATATATATATATAAAATCACACACACAGATGAGTTAACATTTAGATGAGTCATCTGGAAGTGATAAAAAGCATAGTGTAAAATACATTGAGACTCGCATTCAAGAAAATGTGTTTCTCTATAAATCCGCCTTCCTTTTTCAATGCATTTGTTCTGAAATGACATGAAAATTGAAAACTGTACTGACGACAAGCAGCTGTAATGATAAAAGTTCATTTATTAAAAGCAGGTTGAGAATGAACTGTTTTTGTGATAGACTTGTGCATTGAAGCAGGTATGATGTCAGGTAATGCTAATCAGGATAATTGCTTATGTGGAATGTCTGTTGCATAGCAACAACAGGTATTAGTTTTCTTTAGTTTTTTTTTTTTTTTTTTTTTTTATATCTGGAAAGAATTATGGTCACCTGTTACATTATCAATGTTTGTTTTTCTTTCTACCCCTGCCTTTCACTGTGCTTCACAGGTGTGAAAAAAGGAGGAGTGGATTCACTTGTCATGAGTCTACCTGTGGTTTACAAATACAAATATCTACACCCACATCTTGTCTCACTGGTTTGTTCAATAATAATAATAATGATGATGATGATACTGTCAGTAAGATGACCATAACAAAAGGACACTTGCATTTGGATCTATATTTATTGATAGAGAATTTCTATTGCACAATCATCTCCCATATCAATCTGTTAATCTGTTTCTCTCTCATGTTTCTGTGTTTTTTTGTTTTTTTCTCTTTCTCTCTCTCTCTCTCTCTTTCTGATGTTTCTACATCTTTTTTTTTTGTTTCTTCTTTCTAGTTATGTTTACTCATATTTATAGTTTCTCTCTCTCTGTTCAGTTTATTAAGTAAATTTTCTACTTAGGTGAACAAGCGTTTTGGTCAACAGTTATATCATGTTTAAACATTAGTTCTTGTACAATCACTGAAGGAAAGCAACATTGAGCCCCGTCAGTACCTAGATGGGTGACAGCTTGGGAATACCAGGTGCCATAAACATGTGTGAGTGGTATAATGGATAAAGGCTTGGAATTGGAAATACCCTTTGGAAAAGTATGAATCCATCTCTTGTCTCTCAACTAACTATGGGTTAATTGGTAGAATGTGTATCGGTAAATCATTATCACCAAAATTTTCTTACAATCTAAAAACATTTTCTGGCTTTAAATAACCTGTAAAAGGTTGAAAGCTCTCAAAAAAAAAAATTAATTTATTTTCAAAGTGTGGAACTTTTTTTTTTTTTTTTTTTTTTTTTTTAATTCAGAATACTGTGACTTTAGCCATCTTGATATCCTACCAATTCATCTGCATTGTTCCTAGTTTCCAAACTGAATTTGTATAGGCAGGAAGTAAAAAAACACTAGCTTTATTATGTTAAGATTTTTCTTTTTGATTGCACAAATTTAAATTTACTTTGATAAGTCACCTAATAATGTATTTTTAGTTCCATGAGCATTTCTTAGTTGCTTAATTCTGCTTTTTTTATTCTTTGTCAGATTTCTGGAACAAGTAGTTTGAACTAATGCCTTTCTCTTATCACATTTTGACTGTTTTGATAATAAGAAAGATGAAGATAGTAGTCTAAATGTAAATAACTTCATTTTAAAATGACTTTTTTCAATATGCTTGCTATAAAATGCAAACAGTATGCTTAAAATAGCATTATTTGATTAAAAAAAAAAAAAATTGTGGGAAAAATTTCTAAAGCCAATTTGTAAATGAACATCAGGAATTTATTTCAGCATCTGTACAGGGGATCCACAGCTTAAAAGAGTACAGTGTAACCCGGATATAAGAGAGTTGTTGGGACCGGAGAAGAAGTCTCTTATATCCGGGTTTGGTCTAATTTATATACATTAACACAGGCTCTAATTTGGGACCAGGGAAAATCTCTCTTATATCCGGGTTTTCTCTTCTATCCGGGTTACACTGTACTTTTCCTACAATGTGTCAGAATGTACTTATGATTTTCCATGAATAAGTACTCTCACCAACAACTCTGTCTGGAGTACAACCAGGAACTGACCTGTGCCACCTTCCTCATTCTTGCACTGTATGATTATGTATTCTTTTGCTGCAATGTTTGTATCGTATGTATGAGGCAAACAGTATAAGCCACAACAAGATTAATGGAGACTGTGTCATAGCTGCGAATTGTAGGTTGAGACTGTTGTAACCTGCGAACTTATTATTTTCAGCCTTTTAGCATTTTAATGGGAATTTAAGTTGAAAATATTTAAATAACATTTGTTCCTGGTATTTACAGTTTATCTTGGTAGTTACCACCATTGGTTGTATATTTTGTCAGTGGTTGATAAGAGCCTGCATGCCACGCACCTTGCCATTGACACTGCTTAAAAGCATATTTTCCATCCGACTATGCTCATATCCACTGTTTGGTCTCTATAAAGGTTCAGCTGTTGTTTGTAGATCCCAATTAGCAGAATTTTTTTTTTTTTTTTTTTTTTAAATACCTGTTTCATACACTTTCGTGTTGGATGCTATTTTGCCAGACTGCTATTTACAAAAAATAGTGGGCTGTTGATGGTATAACTTCTACTGTTATATCACCAACATATATGCATATTATGTGCCAGTGTAATAAAGTAAGAGCCATTACTTTTGGAACAACCCTTGTGTATGTATCATATATATATATATATATATATATATATTTTGTGTGTGCATAAACAGTAATTTCTATGAAAAGCACATTTTCTTTAAGACTCGGATACACAGGCTGGTAGACAGATTTATGGTGTGAAAAGAAAAAACAGATATCTATTCAGATGTGTATCCACTAAAGTTTAAAGTTTTATATATATATATATATATATATATATATATATATAATATAAAATGTGCATGAAGAAGCATGCTTATTTTAGTTATTAAAATTTACTACAGTGTATAACTCTATATATTTACTTATGAATATGTCTGTCTAAAAATATGAATCCATTTAGCATTTGTACAGATTGTTAGTTTTTCTTTATTTCTGCTTAATATCCCCACCATCATCTCTGAAATGAAAGCTTCAAGCCAGCCTTGTAGTAAAGGAAACTAAATTTACTGGTAAAAGAATAGACTTAAACTATTCATAACAGAAATAGGTCCAGTGTTGAATAATAATAAAAAAAACAAAAAACAAAACAAGCTTAATGATTCTAATAAACTTTGAACTGTGAATGATTTTTCTCTGTTGTATTACTGACATATTCTTTGTTTGGACAATAAATTTGTATTTAGAGTTGGTTAAGTATTAATTCAACCTGTTGCTGTGATATATAAATAGTATGGAATTAGATCTTTGTATATAATTGTGTGACACTCGTCTAAAAACTTATCAATTAACCACTTACATAAGTGACACTTTTGAGATTATTACTTACTGTGAGAAAATAACTTTTCTGTTATATAATTGTTTGTGGTTTCTGCTTTTATTAATTATCTTTTATTCAAATTCCTTTGATGCAATTTTCTAGACACAAATTTTTTTGTAGACACAAATTTTAAATCGGATGATTATAGGAACAATTATTCCCCCCCCCCCCATCATAAAATATATCCATTGGGTAATGTTTTTTTTTTTTTTTTTTTTTTTTTTTTTTTTTTTTGTTTCAGTCAGTGTTGGGTTTGATAAGGTTTCCTTGAGCTTGTTTGTTTATAACCCCCCCCTTTTCGCTTCTTGACCTGTCTATATACATTTTACCCATTTCAAAAATAGGGAGCAAAAAAGAGAAGGTTATGGAAATTGCATATTCATAAATTGTTGGATGTTAATTTACACCTGCTCTTTACTATTATGAAAAAAAAAGAAAAAATCTGCCAGAACACATGAACTCTGCTTTTTTAACCAATATACCTAAAAAGTATTTGACTGAATGAGCAATTGGAAACTAAATGGTGGGGGGAAGCAGTCGAGATCGACAAAAGTAATTATAATGTTACACATCACATTTGCCAGTGAAGAAATTTCAGACCAGTTGTAGCAGATAGTAAAAAGTTTATGATGAGAAAAAAGTGTGTGTGGTGGTGGGGGGAATCAATTTTTACTCTCTGCCCTTCTGCTCTAAACCCATTGCAACATGTCAAAAGTGGCATATAAATATTTCTTTAACACACAAGTTGAAATTTTTCTCATCACTGTCTACACATTTTTTTTTCCTTCCCTTTTTAATGGTCTATAAGAACCTTTCTACTCATTACCCCAAATGATGGGTCTTCTCAAAATAGGGGTGGGAAAATCATGATTTCTTTCATGCATGTGCTGTTTTTCTCTCACTCTCATATAAATGGCCTGATGATCATTTAAGCCATGAAACTGCTAAGTCACTATGCTGTCATGTTTTCCATGTGCACACTATTCAATATCAATCATGAATACATATTAGATATAAACATTGGTCTGGAAATATTAAGCCTAAACAAGACTTTCAAATACTTGAAATTTAGAAATGTGCAGTGTCTGATCTAATAAATGCATCAATTGATAGGTATTCATTTTAATCCCATGCAAAGCTGAATGTGGAAGTAGGAAGGTTGTGTTGGAAAAGAAAGAAAAATAAAAAGAATTACAATGCGTTTTTTGTAATGTCTCTGCATTTCCTTCTAAGATATATTAAATAGTTTTTAGAATTTATTAAAACCTTTTTTCATCGTAAAGTGAATAACAAATTATTAATCATTTTGTTTACCTCTGATTAGGTACCCCAAACTAAAATCTTATTTTCAATATATCTCAAAAAATACAGGTACAGGCATAGAGAATTTGACAAAGCCTAAAAAAATAGTACCAAATTTATCTTGGTAGTTCAATTAGCAACTAAATTATGGCTATTCAAATTGGTTAGAAAATGTTCTATGTTGTGTGCTATTGAGCCAGAAGCCAATTTTAACATTGTATAACTGAATATGCTGATTTGTGACTAGTTAAAAATCATTATAAATATAATGAATCTTGAAGTAAAATAGAATCTAATTATTAGATCAGTCCAACCTAAATATTGGGAAAGATTCAATAGTTAAAAAAAAAATGAAAGATAAGGGCAAATTTGACAGCTCTTATAAGTTTCATTTCAACAGATAATGCTTTGCAGCATATTACTATGATTCATAGCACAAACGGATGAAGGTATATTTTTTTCAGTAGTAGATCAATAAGAAAAACAAACAAAAAATAAAAAAACCCTCATATTTACATCATGCAGAGGCACAGCTTTGACAGTAGGGTAAAACAGGTCAAAAGTATACCATAAAAAATAGTATCTTTTTATAGTGCATACTTGAAACTTTACTAATTTTTGGATAAGGAATTCAACAAAACAGCTCTTTTCTTTATAATATGCATACCTTTTCTTATACATCTAATTTTTGTAAAAAATTTTGAAATTGTGCAATTTTTTAACTGATCAAAATAGACAGTAATGGCTACAAAACTTAGAATTTTTGTTTCATAAATGAATAACTGAACAACTTCCATAATAGCATAAAAAAAATTACAAAGGACAATACATATTTGCAAAAGTTGAATGATAAAATTTTTTAAATACTTTTTAGAACCTCTGAAAAAATTTAATTAAAAATTTTGGTTTTTATGGCATCAATGTGGGTCTTTAAATTTGCATAGGGAATTTGAGATTTTTTTTTTCTATTTTTGTGGGATGGGTGGGGGCTCACGTTCATTTGGAAAATTTTGAAAAAATTGGACAATTGTTGGGTTTTAATGAAACTTTCAGGACTTCTTCACAAATAAATTAATTTTATTTTATTTTTTTAATACTTCCGTTAACCACCACTCATTTAATTTTATGAAATTTCAAGAAATTCTTTTTTGTATCACTTGATATTTACATCTGTTATAAGGACAAGTCCTCAAAGAATTTAAATCATGAAATTTCTTTTTAGTCGGACAGGATTCCAGACTATAGAAAATCTACTCTGAATTCTGAATTGTAAAATAAAAAATGCAATAAAACTAAGACATTATTTAATTAGAATAGCTTTTAATTGCTTTTGTGTAGAAGAAAATTTTGGGACACTACATTTTTTTTTTTTTTTTTTTTTTTTTGTGAAGAGTGAATTTTTACAAGAATTTTTATTTTATTTTTTTTAAAAATTTTAATTAGAATAATTCATAGTTTTAAATCTTTTAAAATTCTGTATTAATTTGTAGTGGTCAAGTGTTATCATTATTAAGTTAAATCTAAATTTATTAATCATAAAGAGAAAAGCTCACTACAATTCAGTGATCCCCAATAATTTAAAATTTTTTTCTGTGTGTACAAAGTTGCTGATTTTTGTAAATACGGCTGTCCATAAATGACAGTATCACAAAATAAAAGCAGTAACTATAATAAATTTAAAATTTATTGGTAATGTTATAACATTTTCTCAACACGTGTCTTCATAAATTAAGGTTATAAGTCCAAGGTATGTAAAATATTAAATTGCTTAAAATATTTTCTTAATTTTTTTAAGATTACTGGATAATTAAAATATGTGTGTTTGTGTATATGAATGAATGAATTATAAAAATAGTGTTTATATTGAATGTATGAAGTAATTTGTAAAAATTATTTCCCAAACATCAGATTGTAAATAAATTATTCAAGATCTCAAACACACCCATCTCCGTGTTAAAAAATGCTTTTCTGTGATATTTTAGACTAAAACCAAGTAAAATTTTTGATTTTTTTTTTAAGTACCTATATGAAATGTATCCAGTTTAATTTTTTTTTTTCTTAAGAAAATGTAAACAATTTTCAATTCCCAAGTCTCAAGAAGGAGAGAAAATTACAAATGTAATTGAAATGAATCACAATTTTAAAAGGAAAACTGGAGACTTTATTTATTTATTTATTTATTTTTTTTATTTTTTTTTTTTTTTTAAAGTTATTTTAATTTACAGTGTGAGTTAAATTTAAAGGATTGAAAATATTTATTTATTTTTTAATTTACCAGATGAATTCAGTTTAATGTTTTTGTTTTCAAATGCATAAAAACAAGAGCCAAAAGGTGAAAGTGACTCAAGCATAACAGTTTGCACAAAATAGAATAAATAATATACATATACAACTTTATTATGCATCATTAAAGAAAATATATCAAAACCATATTAAACTTTAAAATATCCATTGCTAAAACAAGTCAAATTTAAAATGGCAATGCTTATTCACTCAGCAGGAAAAATTTCAATGCATCAGAACCAACAGTTTTGAATGAAATTAACACAGTACATCGTCTTTTTGAAACATGTGTACTTTGAGTTGCTTGGGTGCAGAAATAGGAAACCAACTGATTATTAAAAAAAGAGACAGTGATCTACAAAACTGTAATTTTAATTTTTTTTTTGATAACCAACCTTAAACCTTATGTTTAGCCCACCAACTTGATGAGCATTCTTTTTTTTTTTTCTATAAGATGGGGACTCTTTTAATATGTTTAGAGAGGCACAACTTGCAGTGCAACAAGTTTGAAAAAGATTGTCAGCTTTGAAAATGTGGAAAAATAAGTGCCTGTTGTTGAAATAGTGACATAATTTAAAGAGACATGGGATAAAAACTAGTCATCCCACATGAAAGAATTGTATCTTTATAAAGAGAAAAGATTCAATTGTTTACAAACTAATTTTATCAAAATAACCTTGGAAATAAGTAAGATCTCACCAGTTAAACTAGAAGGAAATTTCACTATTTTTACACGTTTTTGCTGTATAAGCTAGGCCAGTTCAGGATATCTACTCTGATGCTTGTAGTAAGTTGTTTTGTGTTTTTTTTTTTTTTTTTTTTTTTATTATTAATACGTACATTGATGGGAAATAAAATTGCAACACTAAATTTACCGAGGATTAAATATACAATTAATACGCTGTATATCCTCTTTGGGCATTTACATACATATACAGATGTCAAGTAACATCCAGTTAGACATTAATCCACTGTTGATACACAACAGTAAGAGTTCTAGGTGAACAAGTCTGGTATATATTATAAATACTCAATAGTGGCTGAGTTTGGTAATCTTGTAGACCAGGGAAATTGTCAAATATCTTTCAGAGCATGTTGGATATTATGGGTACCATGTTGGCAAGCATTAGCCTGCTGGCACAGTACACAGCATTCCTGTTGCAGGAAGAGCAGTAGAACGGGTTGAAGAATGCTCTGGACATATATAGACAAATGTACTCTGTATGATGTCTCTCTTCAGGTCAACATTGCATATACAAATAATCATCACTAAACCTCCTTACAATACTCTGGGGGACTCCTGTAATACCACTTTGATTATTGTTGTATAAGTAGAAGTCTAGTCTTGCTGTAAGTAAACAATTCTCAACAGGCTGTGGTACCAATTCTGGGGTCACATTTGCTCTGATTTGTGCTGTGGATGCCATGTCTGCTGCTGCAGCCCTTACAATATGTTGAATTTGATTGTCTAGTATGTGCTCATCCAGAAACTAGTGCATGTAATAATGTTCACTTGACCATTGTCGCCAACATTAAAGCCCAACACACCTATTACATTTAACATATACAGCAATTCTTTGAAATAACCATCCAGTTTCTCTGAGTGAACCAAGCGAATTTCAGCTAAGGCTCTTTGGTGGCAAAGAGAACATAAACACATCTTTTCCTGAATTATGACTCCTTGCTATATATCTTATAAAAGTTTTATCACTGGTATACTGCAAGAGGGAATAAAGCTCGGTCAGCTTAGGTATTCTTTGCTGCTGCTTGTGTCATAATCCAGTATGATCTGTTGCTTGGAGAAGAGATGGAAACTGCCAAGCAAGTTACTTGGCAGTGTTTTTCTCTTCTCCAAGTAACTTGCTTCTCTCTAGATATGAAGAAACCAGCATTGACACCCTGATCTGATCTTTATCAGGTTAGCAACCATAAGTGGTTGTTGCTAAATTTAATCTCTTCCTGTATAGATGAATATAACTATATATCACTCACTCTGTCCATTGCTATCAATTAATATTGAATTCTGTAAGGCAGCAGGTACAGTTGAACCTCTTAGGTTAATATCGGCAATCCTTACAATATATATATGCAAGTACAATAAAGAACACACACACACACACACACACACACACACATATATATATGTATATATATATATATATATATATATGTATGTGTTCTTTATTGTACTTATTAATCTACTTACTTAACATCACAATACAATAAGCTGGAGATAAGTTTATGCTTATGTAAACTATATTGACTTTTTTTTTTTCTGTTTTGAAGTTTGGGAATCTCTCTCTCTCACTGAAACGCCAGTCTTTTCAGACCATTAAGTATATTTTTATAAATAAGCTAAAAAGATAGGGAACATGTGACTCTTGTTGTACAAATCTCCAGAACAAATTAATGTATGATCATACCCAGGCAATATGCAAATACAAATTTGGATTAAAATATAATTATTGGCTGAGGCCACATTTCTAGTACACTATGCAAGGACCCAGCTTATTTTAAATGGTTTTCATGATGAACACAGTACCTACCCCTGTGTGTGTGTGTGTATATGCATGCACACAAATTACTACATGTTTAACAGGAAGACTCGCGTTACATCTCTCTGACTATAGCTCAATTCGGTCTCATTTAAATACACATGGAGACCTATCAGAATCTATCCATAATATACTCGTTGATAATACAAATATAATAGCATCATCCACATGTACAAAAAGGCTAAAAATAATAGAAGCATTATTAATAAAAAAAAGAAAAAGCCAACACTTACTATGAACTAGGAAAACATTCAATTTTTATACAATTTATGTCCTGAAAAGAAAAAAAATTATATGAAAACATGAGAAATTATATAAAACACTCAACCACCACACCTTGTCAGTTGTTTTCAACAAACCTTGCACAAAAGAGGGATTGCTGCTATATATATATATATATATATATAATGAGGCATTTTTTTAAAAATGTTTAGCGTTAAATGAAAATGTGTTGTCAAAAAGGCATGCCAGATTATTCTCCATGAAATGAAGAATTTTAAAGAGATAGATTAACAATAAATCTTTTAGAAGAATTTCTCTTGACCAGAGGAAATGATGTAGATAACTGTTCCTGCCTACTTGATGTGGAAGCGTAGACAAAAAGAAATGTTTTTAAATTTTTGCTTTTCATTCTAGTAGGTTTTAAAGAAAATATTGGGTGGGAGACAAAAGAATTAGATTCAATCTTATCTGAAGATGAAGTAGTCCAAATTTTTTTTTTAATTTGCATTTTTTGTCCATTTTGCCCTTTTTTGTTTATACTACTGTTCACCTAACAGAAGTCCAAAAAGCCACTGAAGACGGAGTAAATGAGGTTTTCAAAAGTAGATAACAGTTGACCCTAAACTTGAAGAGGAGGTTAAAATTGTAGTGATCAGGGAAGCATCCCTTTGGGAGCCTGTTCCACTAAGTGGTGACTTTTAAGAAACTGTTCAAATGGAATACAGAGGGAATAAAGATATTCAACAGTGTATATGTGATTTGGCAGGTCTTAGCTGCAAAAGTCTATATTGGTGGACTTAAGGAATATAGCTTACCAGAGCATTTGCCATTGAAGTAGCTGTTTATCTGTGACAAAGGGGTTGCAGGGTGGAAAATAATTCCTTACCCACAAGGCCACATAGACACTTTTGAACACTGTCAAAGCTGAGAAGTGTGGATTGGACAGTCGCAGCCTATATACTGCATACTAATACTCTATTTTTGGTTTTGATTTGACTCTTATAAAGAACTACTTCTCACCTATTGTGTGTTAATTTGTTAATTTTATACCTCGGATCAAATGCAGTCAGTCAGTCGGTGCTGCAGATTCTACATGTCTCCGTGAGACATCAACTCTTGAGGCTTGAAACGCAGCCTTTATTGGTAAAGAAATTAGCAATTGTAGGAAACAATATGACTTCCTTGACCCAAACAACTTTACTTATTGCATGTGAAAAGACATGTTCGAAGCTCTTTTTTTTTTTATCATTTTGAAAACATTTTTGCCAGCTTATTTTGTGGTTTCACTTCTGAAAAAGTTAGCACAGTATCTAATAAATAGGTAGATGTAACCAGTAGCTTTGCACATTCTTAAATACTGCAGTTTTCATGCTTTCTCTTCAAACTCTCTATTATGACTCCATAATTTAAATAAAAAAAAAAAAGTATGAAAATAAATTTCTTTCTTTCTTTCACAATGTGTTTATTTGATTGTGCAATTGTTTATAACAAAAATATCAGTCATTACAAGCTTGGAAAAGCAAAGTCATGTTAATGCTTATTTATACATTAAACTGAAATTAGTCGTATATTCAACATGTGTTCTAAATTTGACCTAATGCATGGATTTGATTCAAAGGTCAGAACTATTTTTACTATGCAAGTCCACCTGTCTCATTTTGGCTAAATTTCCAAAATTTGTGATGGTATGAAATTGGCATGCATTGTCTAATAAACTGAAAAACATGAAGCATATTCTATATCTGGTAATCTCTTGGGAGAATTAAATTTCAAGCAGTCTTTTTAGTTATGAGTGTATGTTAATCCAAAATGAGCAGTTGTGTCCTGGCAATTTGTGTATTTTTTAATTATTCAGTCTTGTGTTGTTCATAACTGAATGTCAGAACCATTTCATGTTGCATACTGCAAATCTCCTTTTTATACTAAGACGTCCCAAATAGATATGTGTATTCCTTTATTTTGTGATTAAGCATGGCTCATTGTTCAGATGTTACTGCTAATCTTTAAACACCTGAAACCCAATAATTATTCAAGATATAAAAATATTGCTTTAGAATGAGTACATTCCATTTTATATGGTTGATTTCATTCAAATTTTTAACTGCTGCTACTTCCCATCAATGATCTTTTCAAATAATAAACTTCCCAACAGTTTTGCATACAAAAGTGAATTTTTCAGCAGTTGAAACCGGCACTTTTGCTGGTCGAAATCTTCAGCTAATTGCTTTTATTGAATGCTTTAAAGGAATAGAGAAGAGATTGAAAAATAAGATAAAAAATCAGTATTAATTGGAAGAGCCTTGTATTGAAAAGGTCAAATACCATGCTAAAGTGACAGGGTTTTTCTTTCTTTCCTACACTAAATACGATTATATCTGGGCATTTGAAAAAAAGGGTTTATATTGAGTCAAATCTCTATGACAATAAGATAAGATATAGTGAAGTGGGGGGGGAGGGTAGGGCAAATTAATTATTCACTCTAAGCTTTGATTTGAACTGATATTGGTGTTGGACCTTGAGAATGAATTTCTTTTTTTCTTTTTTTCATTGGATTAATCCTGCTTTAATCACTATCACTTGGCTGTACTTAAGCACATATACAGTGGTCAGTCTCTCTAACACACACATCATATGCATACATACATTTTAGTGAATGATTAAATAAGAAACATAGAAAAACATTGATAAATTTAACATGTTTTGCTATTTATTTGCTTCAGAAATTTTCAAATTGGAATAATGTGGAGTTTAGAATTCTATAATTTTGTTTTCAATGGTTGTGTGAATGTAATATATATATATATATATATACACACACACACACAGCTCATGGTGTCTGTATATTTAATTGTAATGTTTAATGTAATTTAAGTGCATTGAAAAAAACCAAAAAAAAAAAAAAAAATGGGTATGTTGGTGTATTATACTTAACATCAGAAAACATTGGGATTTCTAGGGTGCATAATGAGGAAAGGACTTAGAAAATTGTATTATAACACTCACAACACATTAAAGACAGGAGGGACAGTGGCAAGCAGTGCCATAACCTATCTGACAAGCTTCTGTAAATGGTTGACAGAACAGGGGTTAGGGGAGAGAGAGAGTGAAAAGACAAATTTTACTAAAATCTACAAAGGACAGAAAATTGATGTCTACACAACCAATGAAAACAAAATAACGTAGATTTTAAAAATTGAAATAACTCTGTGTTATTTCACATCCAAAATTCCTGGTTGACATTAACAAAACCTGTTAACTTTTAAGGTTTTCCTACTTGTTCCTTAATGTTATGGCCATATCATGTTGAAACATTGCTTAACTTTGGTAATCATATGATCACCAATGTTGAGCTTGGTTAGTACCTAGATGGGTGACGACTTGGGAATACCAGGTGCTGTAAGATTGAATGTGCGGGTGGTGTAATGGATAACAGCTTGGAATTGGAAATCAGAGAGCAGAGTTTCAATTCCAGTTGGGTTTGTTATTTTCACTCACATGCAAATACCCTTGGGAAAGGTACGAGTCTACCTTTTTTACACCCCCCCTCCAACCAAAGCTTGGGGTTAAGTAGGACTTGCATCCGTAAATTATTATTATATAAAAAAAAAAAAAAAATTGTTACTTTCTAAAAATATTTTCTGGCTTTAAATAACCTGCAAAAGATTGATAAACTGGCAAAAACAAATAAAAAAAATTCTATTGCATTTTAATCTACATTTTCATCTCATGTAGGTAGATGTGTGTAATTGGGGGATCTATTTTATGGCTGTAAGCAGCAATTAAATTTTGTTTTAAGTAACTGGAAAAGATAATAGATGAAGACTGAATGTCTTAAAAGTTCATATCTGAAATGCTTCAGATTATCCCATATGAAATGGGGAAATGCTTCTCTGGCCATACTGATATATCTTTACAAAACTTATATTACCTGCTGTTATATATATATTATATATATATATATATATATATATATTTTATATATATATATATATATATATATATATATTTTAAAGAAACCATGTAATGTTGGTCCCTAGCATTTATTCTATAAACTAGCATGTAGTACTATTTCCAGAACAATGTAGACATAGTAGCATACATTTTGAATTGCTTATTTTGTGATCTATTTTCATAACATTTTGTTTGTCATAATCTGTGCTGATGAGTATCCAATCAAAACCAAAATGGTTGTGCCGATTAGAAATTGTCAGTGTCTTTATAGTAATTTATTTCTAGTATATGGCAATTTCCTATCCCTCCACAAATAGGTCAGCACAGCCAGGCAACAACACAACAATGTATCAGTAAAAGTGTTAAGATAACTATATTTTTTTAAACAAATGATTTAACCAAAATCAATCCCCTTTAATTTGCTTGGTCTATCATGACAGCTTAATAAAACTTCACTTTTAAAGACTAGAAAACCTGGTGATTGCCAAGGCCTGAAATCTGGCAATTGGTAAGCACAAATCCTGACATTACATGATGACATGTTACAAATATCCAATAGATATAAAGTGTTAAATCAATTTGATTAGTATTACAAATAAAGCTCACTCCTTTACAATGCCCATATATGTCTTTAGTAACAATATTTTACACCTTATTTGGCCTTCAGGAATTTGGGTAGAGAACACTCTTGCATGTATCACTTAACTTTATCCCTTTTCTTCTTTCCTTCTCTAATATTCTTTTGTCCCATTTATATAAATACTTTAACATCATCACACCAGAAAAGAAAGTAGCCAACAAATGTTCTAAGTCACAAAATTCCAAGGTTATTTGACCAATTGATGAAGAAATGAAACTTTGTCACACAAGAATGCCTAAAAAATTCCAAAGCACATCAAGTTCTGGTTTCACACAAGCATATTAAATGTAAAATTTCATAACTAGTTTTTCCTTATCAAATTTAAAGTGCAACCCCACAGTTTTAGTTATTCAACAAGTGCATCATGAAGCAAAGAAGATAGAGAAACACTGGCCTAGAGGATGAAAGTACTGTTTTGTGAATTTGGTTATATAGTAAGTTTAATCTCTGGGCTGGATAGTATAGACTTACTCAGTGGAAAAAGACAATAACTGAGCAGTACTAAATAAGTAGACATGTACAGTAGAATGAGAACAATCTGCAAGGGTTCAGTTTGAAATTTTTTGATGGTTACCTGGTTTAACAAGCACTTGAAGAAGTTCATTTTGTATTGATACATTGTGGTATCTGTTGTTTAAAGAAAATTGTAAGTTACCGCATTCTTTAGATTCTTACAAAAATGAAAGCAATGCCATGACAAACTCGATTGTTCTTTTTTTCACTAGTTACTTGTATCTGAGGATGCGCGTCTACTATTGCAGATGCCTACTTAGGCACATTTTGCATTTGTTCAATACTCACAGAACTCACCTGTGGTTCATACTGTAGCTATGCTGAGTGGACCTTAGTTACAGTTTCTGGGAGAGTGTTCCTGGCATGATGAGCAGTCTGAACAAGACCAGTACATTCAAACCCTAGGTAATGATGACTTGTGACTTTGGGAGCCATCAATGTTTGGACTAGTACAAAGTTCAGTCTATCCAATTTCACTCACAATCAACTGGTGGTATGGTTTTAAGGTACTTTACAAAGATCGCCTCCCCTAGACAGATAATATCAAGACGTTACCTTCTTGACAAATTGACCATGGTGAGATTCGAACTCTGGCCTCATGGCTAGAAAGTGAATGTTCTAACCATTCTGTCTGTCTGTCTGTCTGTCTATATATATATATATATATATATATATATATATATATATATATAAAATATAAAATTTTTTCCTGGGGATGCCCACAGGCAGCTTGATCTAATATGTATGGATTGTGGTAGTGTGTTTGTTGATGCCTGGTCTAAGGAGTTACTTGAGAGCACACCAGTAGAAGGTGGCAATTGGCCATAAGTACGTAGATGTCCAGCAAAGGAAGTGTGATAAGATATGAGGGGCAAGAAGTGGTTTCATGAGACATTTTAAATTGCACGATGGTGTACCATCTGCTGTTGGACGTCTTGAGTATCCTGTTTGTGCTAGAGTGTGTAGGTCCCTTGCTGGGTTAAAGAGTCACATTCATTCATCACATCAGTAGATATTCTCCAAAATGATAGGTAGTCATGCCCGCCCTTGGACACGAGTTGGCAACCACCATATATATATATATATATATATATATATATATATATATATATATATATATACATACACACACACACACACACACATTGTTTGCCCACCATAACTAAACTGATCACAATTTTGGCATTAAAAAAAATGTTACTTTGATCAAAGGAGAAAACAATTCACTATGACAATGTTTAGAGAGTGCCTTGATCACAACGCCATCTATGAACAAGTGATTGGAAGAAAAAGAATCTAAAAGAAATCGGCTAGATTTAAAAAAAAAAAAAATTCAAAATTTCCAGCATTCCTCGTGTAGTTTTACCAGCACGACAAATTTAGTTTATTTTGATGAAGTCCTAAAAGACAAAACGTGTTACAAGAAACTTTTCCACACATTCCCCCCCCCCCCATATATATATATATATATATATATATATATATATAATGTATTTCTTTTTTTAGCATTGCCACCATATGAGACAGGCTGGTTAAATCTATTAATAGATATTGATTGTATTGATACTGATGTTAATATTAAAACAAGTTTTATGCTATAAAATATTTACAAATTTTATATGCGCAGATGAATTAGACATGAAGAAATATTCCCTGGCCTTTTATGCTATTTGAAGACTGAAACTTAGTTTCTAGCAAAACTGCAACATGTTCCGTATATAAAATAGTGTTTGATTAGGGGTTTTAGCTATAACAAGAAATCAAAGTTTGGCAAAATAAATGTAATGTGTGTAGGTGTATGAAAGACTTGCTCAAGGTCGTAATGGCTGCAGATGTTGCTACCAATATGGCTGACAAGTTGTATAATCAACATTTTTATTTGGTGAGCCACTGCCATTATTGTCTAGCTGATTTATTATTATTATTATTATTATTATTATAACAACTACTACTATCATCTGGTTTTACACTAACGCAATAAGTCATTGATTTTTTTTTTTTTTTTTTTTTTTTTTGCCCATTTTGTTATATGTTGTTAATTTAAAAAGTTTTTTAATAAGTACTTCAATGACTGATCTGTGATACTTGCTTGAGGCTTCGATGGTTTTTCTTAAACGTCAATGCATACCATTTAGATCAAATTTTTATATAAATATGTAAAAGAGCAGTTTTTTTTTTTTTTTTAAATAGAAAGATACTATAAACTTGTCTAATAGCTTGTCTAAAGATCACTTGCAGTGATTGCCGGTATCTTGAATGTTAGGGGTTGTGGGGGGGGGGGCATTCTTCTTTGCTTTGTACCAGTAAATTAGTCTATCTTAAACTGATAGATAAGCAGGTTATTGGCTGATTAAAAGATTATCAATTGAAGAGCCATCTGAGTTGGTGGTCTTTTGAGACCCACATTCTTAATTACTTACTGTTGTTGCTCTTCTGGGGATGATGATGATGATGATGGCTAGACCATAATATTGTTGCTTATGCTTATTTACATCACCACTTCTTACCCACCATGCTTTTTAATAATCTTACATTAGCATATTTGTAGTAGCATATTCGTAATGGAAAAAGGAGAAAAAAAAATCTTGCAGTTTGATTGTATTTATTTACTTTGTTGTAGAGAAAAAACGCCATTTCTAAAACATCTACGTCATTGTTTTTCCTCTCTTCTTTCACAGTTCATGTTTGTTTTTGGTTTTGTTTTTTTTCATTTTTATCCTATTTTTACTCAAGATTTTGGTCACTGGCATCTTGATAATTCCATTAGCCACTGTAGATTATTAATCATTGAATTTGATTTTCTGATGCAATGTTAAGTTTTGGCATCCATTATCCTCCACACCCAACTTGAAAAATATGAATCAGTGATGACAAGTTTTTTTTTTTTTTGCTTTCTCTCTCTCACTTGTTCTCTCTCTCACTTGTTCTCTCTCTCACTTGTTCTCTCTCTCACTTGTTCTCTCTCTCACTTGTTCTCTCTCTCACTTGTTCTCTCTCTCACTTGTTCTCTCTCTCACTTGTTCTCTCTCTCACTTGTTCTCTCTCTTTCTCTCTCTCTCTCTTTCTCTCTCTCTCTCTTTCTCTCTCTCACTTGTTCTCTCTCTCACTTGTTCTCTCTCTCACTTGTTCTCTCTCTCACTTGTTCTCTCTCTCACTTGTTCTCTCTCTCACTTGTTCTCTCTCTCACTTGTTCTCTCTCTCACTTGTTCTCTCTCTCTCTCTTTCTCTCTCTCTCTCTCTTTCTCTTTCTCTCTCTCTTTCTCTCTCTTTCTCTCTTTCTCTCTCTTTCTCTTTCTCTCTCTCTTTCTCTTTCTCTCTCTCTCTCGTTCTCTCTCTCTTTCTCGTTCTCTCTCTCTTTCTCGTTCTCTCTCTCTCACATATAATAATAAGTATTACATATTTTGAAGTGGGATTTATATGAAAACTTATTTCCTGCTTTAAATAAATAACTTATTGAAGGAAATGGGACTTTTTTTTTTTTTTTTTTTTTTTTTTTTTTTAAAACATAATTTTTGATAATGTGTTTTTTGTTCGTAAACACTACCAACAAATAATGATGGCTGCATTTTAATGAAACAAAAAATGTAAACAATTTTTTATTTACAATTAATCTTTATAGTTGTTGTTCTTAAATAACACCTTAGCATAAGTCTTTCTGTATAGAAACTCTGAAATTACCTTTCTTTCAAGTGCTGTATCTCTTCAGGGCGTGGGTGATCATGGCTCTCTACAACTTCCTATTTTTTGTAGCTCTAAGTACTTTTTGTCTTTCACTGTCCCTCTCAATCTCTGTTCTACCATGCATTTACAGGAACCCATCAGGTAGATTATTGACTCTACCATTGTCCCTCTTACTTTCAATATATCCCTTGAGTGTCATATTCTTTTAGCCCTCTTTCCTCGTTATGTTTCCAAAAGTTTGAACCTGTCTTTTTATAATTGTAAGTCTCTTTTTAGTTCCATTTCAATCTATATTCATATATTTTATTTATTTATTTTTTTTTTTTCTTCATCTTTGAAATCCTTAAATACAGTTAATTTAATGGAGAAAAAAGAAGACAAAACTTTAATCTCTATCCAACCTGAAGTCTGATAAAGGAAGTCTCCTGGCATGCTCTCTTAAAGTTCCCTTCTGTATTTCATTGTACTTGACTAACTTTCGTTACACATGATCATAGTCATGGGACTTTTAGTGAAGAATGAAGATCTAGCGTCATCAATTCTCCTATGTATTAGCATTTATATGAAAAATGCTAAACGGTTTTATCTCACTTTGGAATCTTCTGAGATTATATAAATTAGTTTTTTTTTATTTTTATTTTATTTTTATTTTATTTTTTATTTATTTTTTATTTTTTTTATTTTATTTTATTTTTTTTATTTTTTTTATTTTTTTATTTTTTTTATCTATTTCTTCATCTCGTCATTAGTACCCATAGAAGCTATTTGATAAATATATTGATCAAATCAATTCTCAAAATTGTCTTTGTTTTATTTATTGTTCACTGTATCTAACATTACTTCATCCATATGGTACATGATACCAGATATACATTGACAATGAATATTAAGACTGTAATGTGATACAGTTGTCTGTGTTGCTATAGCAGACACAAACTGCTGCTGCCATTGCTACTGTTGCAGCAGCTTCCATCATTCTAGAGAGCTTGCACATTTGTCTATATAGTTCTGCCTGTTATCCGGCTTCACTATTGTTGCTGCTATAGCTGGCTTTCAAAATGCCTCACCTTCAGTAATGGTCTATCTGGAAGTTATTGTTTTTATGACAGGGAGTGAAAGTTGTTGGTGGGTGGGTGGTGGGATGTTCTGAAAAAAGAAAAGCCTTTTTATAGGATTTATATTTAATATTCTTTATTATAATTCAATTTCCAAATCAATGAGAAGATTGTTTCTATTTTTAGTGTTAATTTGATGTGTAACTTTTCTTTTAAATGTGTAGACAGTGGTGACAAACCTAGACTTATGTGTGTGTATGTATATATATATATATATATATTATACACACTTGCTGTGTACAATATTTGTCCTTCTTGCTTTCTGGCTTGTCTCTGTCTTCTACTTTGGTAGAAATGTAAGTACTTTCTAACATTGGTGTATTTGGTATTTTTGTAATTGTTTTAATACAAAAGCAGCCATGAAATCAATATGGCTGATACAAAACAGGATTTTTATTTGAGAAAAAAAATTGGAGAGAGAGAGAAAATATCTTGTTAACCCCTTTCAGTTCTTTTCAGAAGCGTCACCTGATTGCCATTGTGCTGTCTAGTCCTGAAAGGATTCTGGGAAATTTTCTTTTGTGACGTCAATCACTCTATTGGTTGTTGCTCTTTGGAGGTTTTTAATTCTTCCAAATGCTTTTAGCTCAGGTGATTCTTTTTCATTAAGTTAGCATAATGGCAGCTCTATTGAATATGGTGGCTATAAGACTTAGCAGTATGCTTCACACTTACTCTGATTGGGGTGGTAGAGAAGGGTGGATAGTTTTCGTTTATTCTAAAGCGCACTTAAATTTTTATATATAAAAAGAATGACTGAAAGCTGAATTTTTACCACAAAACATTTTTATATATATTAAAAAAAAAAAAAAAAAAAAAAAAAAAATTAATTCATATATATATATATATATATATATATATATATATATATATACACTGTTTCTGCTTGCACTTGATAATGTGACATAGAAGTAACAAAACCTGGTGTTATCATGAGGTACAGTTGAAATGTCCTGCTTTAGTCATACTGATACAGTTGCTCTGAATCCATCCCTGAACCTAGAGCAGTCACCTCTAAAGTCTTTGTTAGAGGCAACTCTATGAATGTTATATATATATATATATATATATATATATATATATATATATATATATAGTGTAACCCGGATATAAGAGATTTTCTCTGGTCCCAAATTAGAGCCATACTTACCTAAACAAAATAGACCAAACCCGGATATAAGAGACTTCTTCTCTGGTCCCAACAACTCTCTTATATCCGGGTTACACTGTATAAGGAATTGATGGATTTTACTTAATCCAACGTTATTTTTAATGGATACCTGTGTTTGATTTTGAGTAGAATGCTCCTTTTTTTAAATAGTGTTTATTATGCCTGCCGGTTTGCACATGGAGTGTTCTACTAAAACATGGGTATCAATTTATACTTCATCCCTATGAATAATAAATTTTAAACAATATGACCGACATATCAGCATTTCCCAACCTTTTTTTTTTTTTTTTAATGGTTGTTCAAACACTTGGATGGTTACTATCACTAATCAATTTTATCTATAGGTAATAAAGGTCATGGTTATAATTGAACTTAAAATGAATTTAAACAATTTTATGATTCGACTTATAAAAGTATATTTTTATTAATGTTATATAAAAAAAGGAATAATTATGATAACTGACAGACATTATTAATGATTAGCACCCATTGTTAATTAATGTGGTTGATGACTTGTAAAAATACGTCCAAAACCGACATTATTTTTGCACCAACCTAATAGATTCCAATTTTAATAAGATATGTCCACCATTATAAACACTAATTCCATTTAGTCTCTGTTCTTGATCAAAATTTGTTGTATTGTACTAAAACCCTTTGACCAGTTAGTGGGGATAGGAAAAGCAATAAAAAAAATCATGACTTCATTCTACAATACTGGATATATTTCAAATGAGTTTTCACTTTCAAAGCTTATTTTTACTATATTATGTAACTCTGTGATGTCTCTTTTAAATCAATATTACTATTTCTATTTTGCACATGAATATTATTATTTTTTTTTTTTTTTTTTTTTTTTTTAACCTAATCAGGAATCAATTTAATCAAGTCATTAAATTTTTTTTTTTTTTTTTTTTTTTTTAAGTCCTCCCTTAATTGTAGAATTTATACACATTTAGCCCTCATTTTTTTTTTTTTTTATTTGTAATCAATTTGGAAAAGTTGTTTTTCATTAATTGAAACTGACAGAACTCTTTTTCTGCAAAGCTTTTACTTGTATAATTCAATAATAAGTTGTCTTTATGCATAAAGCTGTTGACTGTATTCTTTGTATGCATAAATTGTTTCCTTGCAAATTCAGGCTGTTCCTATTGTCACAAATATCTGCTAAGTAAATCATATCTCTATTAATAAAGCCAATGTCATCATGATTTTTAAATTAAGTCTATTGCTGTGAAGCTAGAAATGGTATTGCAAACAGGATCCTTTCTACAAACATTGAACTCTAGTGTAGATAAGTAGTGTTTCAAAATTTTCATTATTCACTTCACATAATTGATGGAATGACTTTAAGGGCCCAATTTTTGATTGAGTTAACAGCAAATATTACAAGTCATGTTTTGGAGATGGCTGCTCATTATGGCTGAATTACAGAGAATTGTGTATGTTTTTTTTTTTGTTTTTTTCCCCACATATGGCACCAGGCTAACTCGGTGATGACAGATGGTGGAACATCAATACCATGCAATATCATATTGAAGAGACCCTTTCATTAATTGGGCAAAAGACAATATAATGACTAAAAGTACTTTCAGAAACCAAGGGTTTTATTTTGTCTTTCCAATTCTATAGGGTTTTTCTCCCACTTAGCTATTAGTTATCTTGCATGAAGCAATACGGCAAATATCTAGTTTGCAATTGGATGTCTTTTCAAGTAGAACTAGAGTAGGGAATTCTTCATTGTTTCTGATATATGAACAGTTTTCTGAGTGCTTATTCAAAAAGCATTCTTTCAAACATGATAGTTTTATAACTCCATTTGATGGAATGATTTTTTTTTTTTTTTTTTTTAGTAAAATGATGTCACCAATGAAGTTGGAGCAATAAATCCATACTACATGTAGTTTATATTGGAGTACAATATGGATCCTTCTTGACTTAAATTTAAAAAATGTTCACAGGATATATTTTGATACAGACTGATCTTTCATATGTAGGGAAGTTATCACTGTCAAGTAATTAGAAGTAAGCAAAAATCCTCAAATAAATTAATGAGTATAGAGGCTAATTTTGTCTACATGAAAGAAAAAGTATTTTTCTTAAAATAATTTGTTAGATAAATATTGAAAATTTCATTAAAATTGAATAATGAAGTGATTCGTATTAATTTTCTTCAATCTCCATTTTTACTGCATGAATATTAATAAATACAAATTAAGTTGAGTATTAGTTAAACTTCAAATGGCCAACTTCAATGTTGTTTATGGAAAAATGCCCCATCACCCTTTTTAACTTGTCTTTTTCTTTTTCAGCAAAAGACAAGACTCAAGATTTTTTTATTTTAATTTTCCTTCTTCAAATAGGAACAAAGAAAAATTGCATTTTAATTAAAAACTGCTTTAATCAGTTTTGCTTGATGAGATTGAGCGTTGGTTTAAAATAGGTTTCAAATCAAGATATTTTCTGTAAATGAATGAAGTGCTAAGGTCTTTGGAAATTTCTTGGGAATAAATTTGGATTTATATAACTTACCCAGGTTAAATATTTAGCCAAGTCATTGTCTGCATGTATAGTTGAAAAAAAATCTTTTGACAGTGAATTGGAAGATGCTTGAAATGGATGGCACTCAGTTTTGATAAAGGATTGTGCTATCATCAGAAATTCAAGTTTTCAAATACTTGATTTCAGCTTTAGATTTTTCTGAAAGTTCATCAATTTGAATCATTTGAGTATTTTCTGAGCTTATCTATTTTTATAGACAGTGGTGCCGAAATGTCTGAGACTTTAGGAAACAAAGATAAGCTGGAAGACAAATGGAGGTTACATTCTTAGAATAACCTGCTGATACATACCCAATAACAGATGACAATTTATTTTGATACATCACAATTGTACTAAATGCAATAATTGCTTGTTGAAATAAAAGGTCCTCAAGAAAAACTTCATGCCAAAGTGAACAGATTTTTCTACTTTGGCATGCCCTGTTTAATTGAAAAATCCACACTAAGATGTTGAGTCTATACAGAAGATCTTCAGGTCTTAGTGCATAGTTATTGCATTTTATTGCATCTGTACATTTTTAAACTAAATATTTGTAGAATAAAAGAAAAATTTAAATATCTATTAATTTGACAGCAGATTGTGTTTTTAACAGGAGGTACAGGTTTATTCATTGATCTCATGTCAAGCCTCTAAATGCAAACACAGTAATATAATTTTGCTCACTTCCACCCTATAACTTCAAATGCTGCCCATATGACACTCACCACTCCAGGGGTTAAGGATCACCTTGCATTCACCACATTCGGATATATATGATGATAAATATGTTTGTAATACTTTCAATGTACACAGATACTGTACTTTGAGAGATGAATGCACAGATACTCTGATCTTAGGCAAAATATTGTCGGTCCATAATAAATAATTCTATTATTGATAGGTATGCTGCTAAAGCTTTACCCAAGATAATTTTTTTTTCTCATATGTGTGCCTTTCTGTCTGATATTTTGCTTCTATTATCCATGCATCAATGTGTCTTTTCATTTCAATTCATGGTCCTTACCTATATTTTCTGTATTTGTCTTGTATCTACATGTGAATGTATCTCTCTCTCTCTCTTGTGTATGCTTGTGTGTGAATGAACCTACCATTCTCACCAAGTTATCAACTATGTTCTATGCTTGCCATGAGAGTCGTCCTGCTGGGGGGGGGGAGGTCATATGGACTTGATAGGCTTTTTCAGTTATGAAGCAGTCCCATTACATTCCTATGGCTGACTGGGATAATAGGGTGGCATGTCAGAAAGAGATTGTATTTAATCTGTTCGTTCAACTTCTGTCTGTTCAGTCCCTTTATAGAATCAATCATTAGTGGAAAGGTATGAAAGATAGACAATGTCGACTTGTATTACCTGACATTTATTCTGTTTCGGTACAAAAGTGATTTTACTTTTTCATTGAATTATTAGTGGCAACTAGAATATGAGTGAGGTGGCGAAAGTTGGCTGAATTTTAAGTTTCAATTCCCAAGATGGAGTTGAAACAACACAAGTCCCCTTGTTACATGGCTTACAAACTGTGAATCTTCAAACAAAGCTCATTATATTAGGAATGACACACTTTATATGAAATAAATAAAACTCTTCTGAAATGTTAAATAACTAATTTATTTAGTTAAAATATTCA
This sequence comes from Acanthosepion lycidas, assembly GCA_963932145.1. Taxonomy (NCBI): domain Eukaryota; kingdom Metazoa; phylum Mollusca; class Cephalopoda; order Sepiida; family Sepiidae; genus Acanthosepion; species Acanthosepion lycidas. Next base: position 5,714,176 of record OZ010614.1, on the reverse strand, counting down.
CCATGTTGATGAATGACTATTTTCCAATGTACCTCTAAATTCTTGATCCCATCTTTTTAAAAAAATTCTCATTGTTTGATGTGAGAAACACTTCAAATGCATTGATTATCTCTTCCTTATTAGAGAATATTTTATTGCATATGAAAAACTCAAAATGCTTAAATAAGTGATAATCAGTAGGAGAGATATCAAGTGAATATGGAGGATGAGGCAAAATTTCAGAATTCAGGCTATCCATCTTAGTGGACAGTTAATTTAAAAGTATGTGGCAGTACAGCAGAATTGGGCCATCCCTATTCACATCTTAAGATGTTTCTTTTTCAATTTTTCATGCATACACTCAGTTTCTCTGTAATATGAGGTTGCTCTTATTGTTTTGGATTGAGGCAATAATGAATAACCCCTTTGAAAGACCACCATACAGTAACCATTAACTTTTTAGGATGCAGTGGAGATTTTGGGATATTGTTTAGTTGATTCACTTGCATCTAACCACTGGCCAAGCCTCTTACTATCGTCAAACAGTATCTGTTACTTATCATACTCAATGATTTAATGCAAAAATGGTTCTTTTTCCCAGTTTGTACTCATTGTAATCATTTTCATTGGTCTCATGAGTAACAATATCTGGAAAGAAAAAGATTCAGGAATAAGTGTTTTTTTTTTTTTTTTTTTTGTTTTTTTTGTTTCGAAATGTGTCATTTCATGTGTGACAACCTAATATTATATTTTCAGACAAACACATGACCTTTTGTGAATCTTTTCTGTTATGATTTTAGTTTCAGAATTCTCTTATTAAATAGAATTGTTTGGCCAGTTTGATTCCCTCAATCAGATTACCTTATTTAAAGACAGCTTGAACAATCCTTCCTGTTACCAAAAATAGTCACTTTTACTGCCCCTAAACACTGTCACTTTTTGGAGTCACTTTACTTCCATATTTGGGAATAAATTTGTGGAGAGGTCATTTACAAACCTACCAGAAATGCCACATTTTATTTATTTTCTTAACAAAGTTCCTGCTATTTTGTGTGTGTAATATATATATATATATATATATATTTTTTTTTTTTTATGCAAGTATCATTAAAAGTGACTGACAATGTGTGGTGGTTGAGTGTTTTATATAATTTCTCGTGTTTTCATATTTTTTTCTTATCAGGACATAAATTGTATAAAAATTGTCTGAATGTTTTCTAAGTACTTTCAACTATAATTTTAGCCATTATCAAGGATGAATTTTATTCTTGTAACTAGATATATGCATTGTTTTATGTATGTATCTAGAATTATAGGAATATTTTATTTTCTAAACATGGTTAGCACATTGTGGCCATGTTCATAGTTGATGTTATTAAGTGTTGGCTTTTCTTTTTTATTAATAATGCTTTTATTATTTTTATCTTTTTTGTACATGTGGATGATGCTATCATATTTGTATTATCAACAAGTATGTTACATATAGTTTGGTAGGGTCTGTATGTGTATTTAAATGAGAGCTGATTGTGCTATGGTCAGAGAAGTGTAATGTGAGTTTTCTTGTTAAACATGTAGTATATCCCATATAATTATTTACAAATTTGAATTGGTCAGGAACATGCACACATACACACATGAGTGGCTCTTGGGTTTTGTACAGGAGGAACATCATTATAATATATAGACATACACATTTCATTCAGACAGTTTTTACACACTTTGTCCAGGAAAGAAATCACTTATATGAACACAAAAAAAAAAAATTGAATAAAAACTGTAATAACAATACCTTGTCAGTAGTCTGTAATAAAATTTGTATAAAAGAGGGATTGCTGCACAATATTATATATAATATAATATATATATATATATATATATATATATATATATATATATAGAAAGAGTATTTGAGCAACTAATGTTGAACTAAGACAAATTGTGCCTATTCTTTTAGAATGTTTTTTTTCTATTTGGCTTGCATTGGTTTGCATATATTAGAATTATAAGTATAAAAAACACAGTTAATGTCAATTTTAATATTTTGATAGACTTTGATTTTTGACTGAAGACAATTTTGCTAGAATTTTGTGATGACTTAGACCATCAGTTTTAAATATAATGTTCACACACACGTGTGTGTGTGTATATATATATATATATATATATATACACACACACACACACACACAATTATGCTGTCATTATTATCATGCATTATCAGAAATACCTCACACATAATGGTAAGATACCATTGCCACTAATGTTTTACCATTATGTGAGAGGCATTTCTGCTGTATCCTGTATTAAAAAAAAACCCGGGTATTTTGAGCAATCATGAATTCAATAATATTCATTTTATTTTATTTTCAGAAAACATTTACAATTAGTTTGAACATTATGGGAAATTTTACAATAAATATTTTTATTTTTTATTTTTTTTTTTTTTAAATCCTTAAATTCTGTACTGTTAATGTGGAGCTAACCAGTAAAGAACGGACTTGATTTTTGGATTCAGTGACCCCAAAATAAGCTAAGAAAAACTTGGTTTGCTCCAAAATATACAGGTCAAGTGTAATTAGGGTCTTTAATATGTTCTTCTGTTCCTATTTCCTAATTTGGCTGAAGATAAAAATGAAGGAATTTCAAACTCTGCCTTGTATTCTTAATTACCTGTACATTTTGGTTGAACATTTGCAGGCATTGCCCAATAATTCTTTGCAAATATTTGTATAGAAAAGAAAAATTCTTCCACTGTAGTAGAATTAGTTGACTGGGGTGGGGACCCTTTGTAAAACTAATTTTGCAAGATTGAAAACCTTGATCAAGAAATAAGAGATCAGCTGTAATGTTTCTAAGTTTGTATCAGTTTAAAGTAATTAATGATAGACTTGTTCAGATTGATTGCTTCTCTTAAGTCTTCTAAGATGAACAGATATATAAGAAAAAATAGATCAGATTTATACACAAGTGTGTAATTTATATGTTTATATTTCATATCAGGTGATATGAAGGAAGTTGTAAGTTATACTGATTTTATTACTTTGGGATTTCCTGACTGAATATGAATATTATGCTAAAGGCAACAGTGAAGTAATGGAGAGTGCCTCTGATTAAAAAATTGGAGAGCTGGGTTCGGATTCAGTTGAGTTGATTACATTCACTTGTATGCAAATACCCTTGGGAAAAGTATGAATCCATATCTTCTCTCTCCAGGGTAAATAGCAGGACACTGTATTTCTATAACCTTGTTTGGCAACCAGTCTAGGAGAAGGATTGTTCTGAATTCAAAGCCATATGTAGCCCTGACATGGTACACACTGTAGCTAAGGAAAAGATTGTTGAGTTCACATTGACACTATGATTCTGGCTACAGTTGACCATCGTTCATTCATTCTGATAAATATGAAAATCAAATGTATGAGGAGGTGATGAAAATGATTTTGATTAGATTTTAGAAAGCAGATCACTTTTAGACTTAGTGTTTAAAAAGCAATTTTTTCTCAAAATGACCTGATTGGTCAGCAAAGGGACCTTTGTTAAAGCTGTTGACTTCTGTTTTGGTATGCTTGGAATTTAACAAAAGAAATCAGTGTTGTGTAGTCTTCTGTCTACACTTGATTGCACTATGTGACCTTTAGTAATTTCATTCTTATAAATGATAAATAAATATTAGTAGGGAACAAATTCTGTATTTTCTTAAATTGATTAAGCTTAGACCAAGGTTGATCCTAAGTGACAGCTTTTTTTTTTCTCCTGTTTGTCTCTCTGGGCAGGTGAAGTAGTTATATGAAGATGTTTTTTCCAAAGTTTGTATTCGCCTACTTTCTGTTAAATCACAATGGCAAGATATCAGGGAGAAGTGGGTTTATGCTTTTTCTCAAGGGTACACAGTTTGAAATGAAAAGTCTCAAATGAAGTTTGAACTTGTTTAATGACCTTTTTAAATAAAGCATATTTAACATAGGCTATGTTACTTTGAGAATGGGGTTTAGTTCCTTGGACCTTATAAAATAGTTGCCTGCATGTTTAAGTTGATTGACTCGATCTTTTGTACAGTTTCTCAAAATCATTTTGTTGGTCTTAATTCTCCATATGTTGTGGAGGCTTTATTATTAGAAATTATAAAAATTGGATGTTACAGAGTATAACAATGGAATCATTGTGCAATAGAATGTCTATAATTTGTGTGTGTGTGTATGAGAAGGCTGTACAAAGAATAGCTTTAGTTACCGTAAGGTTTTGTGTTGATTGTCACTTTCTCTGATCTTTTTCAATTGAGACAGTTACAGTGGGTAGAAGCAAGATGAATGACAAAAAAAAAACTGAAGCTAAAAGTTTTTTTTTTTTTTTTTTTTTTTTTTTCTTTTTCTGTCTGTTTTCTTCATGAAGTAATTCAAGAGCTGGTAGATCAAAACATGAATTATTTTTTTTTCCCTTTAGAAAATACTATTGTCTGAATCTCTTTTTCCATTCCCTTCTTTTCGGTTTCTAGTCACAGAACATGAATACATAACTGATTGTATTTATCTTGAAAGTATTCTCTCGTTGAAAAAAAACAAACAAAAAAAACTGTCTATCAAAATGCACCAGAAAAGAAACTTGGAAAATCATCATTTGTCTTTTAGAGAGAAAACTTTCAATGCCTTTTTTAAATGCATAGCAGATGAGTATGGTATTCAGGTAATGAACGAAATTACATAGCCTACCTAATAAAATAAAATCTTTTTTGCAATAGGTTAAAAAATGCAAAAACACTTCTATTTTTAATTTCTTCATAATGGAAGTGAATGCCAAATCTCTTCATTATTATCTTCTTCATGTTATCATGTTAAATTTTGATCCTTCCTTAGATGCCATGTGTGATGTATGTTTGGGTGGTCATGTCTCTTTCCGATTCATAACTGACTTGGTATAAAAATTCCCGCAGTAGGCTGTTGTTAATTTTTGTGGTAGACCAGTTGCCAACCTAGGCTAAAGGATCCAGCCTGTTTTATTATTTAACTCCTAGCTTGAGGGAGAAGTGATGGATTCATCCATTTGCCAAGGGTATTTGCATATAAGTGAATGTAACTAACTTGACTGGAATTCAAATTGGGCTTTTTGATTTCTCATTTCAAGCTGTTGGCCTCATCACCTGCAATTCCAAATTTATAATATTCCTAAACAGTTACCCATCTTGGTACTGACTATGTTCAATGTGGCTTAACTTAGGTGATCGGATGAGAACCAGTGCTTCAATGTGACATGGCTGTAAATGATAACAGAAAGCATAAAACTGATCGGTTAGAGGGGGGGGGGCAATTTCTCTCCCAACATTGATTTTTCTCATGTTGTTATTCTAAGCATTGTTTATTGTCGTGGTATTTTTTGTTTTTTAATTTTAAACTTTGGGTTATAATGTCTGTACTGTTTTTATTTTTAAAAATTTGTTTACATTTGAAGCGAAACTTGAAACTAATGGCCTTTAGAAAGATGGGGAAAGCAGTGAAAACAAGTTATTTGACTGGTGTTTGTGTTTGTTTCATCCAAAGAGATACAAGCATTTACTGCTTTCTCATTATTTTCCACTTTTCTTTACATTTGAAACTTTTAGGCAAACCACATAAAAAAAAAAAAAATATCATAATTCTGAGTGTTCTTTCGCCATCTCAAGACTTCTTAAGTAATGGTCTATTCTGTTTGGATTGCAAGGAAAGATGGAAGAAACTAATCAGAGATGCTGTTCAGTTTCAGTGAGAGAAAAATAACACTCTTGGGTTTAAGGTCTGCTTCAGTGAAATGAAAAACATGTCAATTTGAAATCTTTACATTTGTACCCTCTTATTTCTGTATATTCATACTCACGATTGTTATTGCAATATTTTGTTAGAGTTAAGCTCAAATATTTAACGATGTGCTAAGAGAATTTCCACGGATATTTTATAGTCGTGAAACTCGCAATGAGCTTATTTAGTCATTAATTTAAGAATTAAGATTCATCAGAAAATTCAAATAAGAAAACTATGAAATTTCCACAGGTATTTCTAGCATATTTTTAATGTGGGTAGTTTCCAGGAAATGTTTTAATCTTTTTAATCCCTTGACATTTGCTACAAATGTTACAATAGGCCATTGACTGTAAGATTTTCTCAAGGTATTGTCTGCTAACTGATCACTCAAGTGTTTCAAGACATTTTATATGTTGATTTAAAATGTTTGTATTTATCTTGATAGCTGCAGTTGGAAAATAATCCAAGTGGAGAAAAGAATAAGCGTATTCTAAGTTTGGCAGTAATTCACCGACCATTCCCATGTAGATTATTGGCTGAAGATCATTTCATAAATAAACAAATTAAAAGATTTCATGTTGCATTTGTAAATAGTTTCGAATTCTTTTATTAATTGAAACAAAATGAACAGACATTAATGATGATCATTGTTTTAAATTGGGTAATCTTGGAAGTTTGTATATATATATATATATATATATATATATATATATATATTTTTTTAAATTTTCTGGTGTGTTATTTTTTTTCTTAGGTTTGCATGACTAGGATTATCATTGCTTTTAAATCAGTCTCTCTCTCTCTCTGTTTATATTTGATGATTAAGCCATTCTATGGCAAGATTTATTAAATCTGCAAGGTTTTCTGTCTGAATTTCTGGGATCAGGAGTTATCATTTACATATGGACTATTGTCCTCATCTTTTGTTGGTATTATCACAATGTTTTGGTGGTTGTGCCCTCTGACTTTGATTTGTTGCTTGTAACCTTTACAGACTCTTGAAGTGAATCCATAATTTAATATTTTACAATTAATTGTTCTTGTTATGCTGACCATATCTGGGGATATCTTGTCTAGTTCTTATTTAGTACTCTTCATTACTGCTCTCCATGTTTCCACTGGGCCCAAATCTACACTGATAAGTTTACAGAATGAACTCTCAATTACAGTTATCAGTTTTCTGAATCAGTGTTTTAATCCACTAGTCTATTCTGGATTTTTTTTTTTATTTCCAGAGGCTTTATTTTAGTTTATTTTTTAATTTTCCGTGTTTCATAAGCAATAGTCTTGTTTAACGCAAAACTAATTAGGTGATTTTGTAAGATTTCTTATAGAGATTGCAATTTGTATGCAATATGAAATATACTTATTTATTGGTTGAGACTAAAGCAGTAATTTAGTGTGTGGTGGATAGTGAACTTAAACATTTGTAATTGTATTGGACTTAGTAGTGACTTTTTATATATTTATGCTACCCATGTTTGCAGTCAGTCAAGACGTAATGAAGTCAAAATCTCATGACAAGAAATTGGGTCAAATGTAAAATGATAATTGTTTTTACAGAAAAGGAGGCTTTATATTTTTAGTTTATATAAGTGCACAACATTCACATCAGTTAATTGTTTCCTTTTCTGTTATAAATAAATAATCATAAAATGTGGCAAGAAGATAGTAAAAATAGATTTTAAAAATGTAAAAATTTGGGTAGGTGAGTGAAGAAGTTGAGGATAAATATACATCAAAGCCTAACATGATTTTCTGCCATCTTCTCGGCTGGGAAAACCTGTTTAACATGCAACTTTGCTTCTAGGAGCCATTACAAATACAATGTGTCTATATGATTTGTAATGAGTGCAATGGATTGTATAGTTTACTTTAGCAAAACACTGTTCAACCTGCCCAAACCTGGTAACTGCTAACAAAGTATGAGATATATATATATATATATATATATATATATATATAATATATATATATATTTTGTTTACTTTTCTGTATATATGCAATCGTCAAATGTGAGTGGTGAAAGAATACAAGTGTAGCCTTGAAATGTCATTTGAATTCATTCCTAGTTTGTGGGGTATATTAACTACTTTATATCTTCTGATACTTGTTTGGGAGGCGCTGGGTAACCAGTACAAGAGTTTATTTGTTTCTTATGAGCTGGAAGAAAGGAACAGAAGAGGTAATGATTGAGATTTAGTAGCATTTATTTCAAGTATTCCAGGGTTCTAATTTGGGCTTTTTGAATATGGCTTGGTTGGACTTAGATGAATCTTATACTGCACTTGAGGCATTCCCAAATTGAAAAGAGGGCTTGATGGTAAATGATTTCAAAATAGTGAAACAAATACAATTCAAATCTCAAACTTGTGTGTGCCATTAATCTGTTATGGATTTTTTTCCTTCTCCAGAAGCTTTTCTCTCTCTCTCTCTCTCTCTCTCTCTGTGTCTTTTCACTCTCTCTCTCTCTCTCTGTGTGTCTTTTCACTCTCTCTCTCTCTCTCTGTGTGTCTTTTCACTCTCTCTCTCTCTCTCTGTGTGTCTTTTCACTCTCTCTCTCTCTCTGTGTGTGTCTTTTCACTCTCTCTCTCTGTGTGTCTTTTCACTCTCTCTCTCTGTGTGTCTTTTCACTCTCTCTCTCTGTGTGTCTTTTCACTCTCTCTCTCTGTGTGTCTTTTCACTCTCTCTCTCTGTGTGTCTTTTCACTCTCTCTCTCTGTGTGTCTTTTCACTCTCTCTCTCTGTGTGTCTTTTCACTCTCTCTCTCTGTGTGTCTTTTCACTCTCTCTCTCTGTGTGTCTTTTCACTCTCTCTCTCTGTGTGTCTTTTCACTCTCTCTCTCTGTGTGTCTTTTCACTCTCTCTCTCTGTGTGTCTTTTCACTCTCTCTCTCTCTGTGTCTTTTCACTCTCTCTCTGTGTCTTTTCACTCTCTCTCTCTCTGTGTCTTTTCACTCTCTCTCTCTCTGTGTCTTTTCACTCTCTCTCTCTGTGTCTTTTCACTCTCTCTCTCTCTGTGTCTTTTCACTCTCTCTCTCTCTGTGTCTTTTCACTCTCTCTCTCTCTGTGTCTTTTCACTCTCTCTCTCTCTGTGTCTTTTCACTCTCTCTCTCTCTGTGTCTTTTCACTCTCTCTCTCTCTGTGTCTTTTCACTCTCTCTCTCTCTGTGTCTTTTCACTCTCTCTCTCTCTCTGTGTCTTTTCACTCTCTCTCTCTCTCTCTGTGTCTTTTCACTCTCTCTCTCTCTCTGTGTCTTTTCACTCTCTCTCTCTCTCTGTGTCTTTTCACTCTCTCTCTCTCTCTCTGTGTCTTTTCACTCTCTCTCTCTCTCTCTGTGTCTTTTCACTCTCTCTCTCTCTCTCTGTGTCTTTTCACTCTCTCTCTCTCTCTCTGTGTCTTTTCACTCTCTCTCTCTCTCTCTGTGTCTTTTCACTCTCTCTCTCTCTCTCTGTGTCTTTTCACTCTCTCTCTCTCTCTCTGTGTCTTTTCACTCTCTCTCTCTCTCTCTGTGTCTTTTCACTCTCTCTCTCTCTCTCTGTGTCTTTTCACTCTCTCTCTCTCTCTCTGTGTCTTTTCACTCTCTCTCTCTCTCTCTGTGTCTTTTCACTCTCTCTCTCTCTCTCTGTGTCTTTTCACTCTCTCTCTCTCTCTCTGTGTCTTTTCACTCTCTCTCTCTCTCTCTGTGTCTTTTCACTCTCTCTCTCTCTCTCTGTGTCTTTTCACTCTCTCTCTCTCTCTCTGTGTCTTTTCACTCTCTCTCTCTCTCTCTGTGTCTTTTCACTCTCTCTCTCTCTCTCTGTGTCTTTTCACTCTCTCTCTCTCTCTCTGTGTCTTTTCACTCTCTCTCTCTCTGTGTCTTTTCACTCTCTCTCTCTGTGTCTTTTTCACTCTCTCTCTCTCTCCTCTGTGTCTTTTCACTCTCTCTCTCTGTGTCTTTTCACTCTCTCTCTCTCTCTGTGTCTTTTCACTCTCTCTCTCTCTCTCTGTGTCTTTTCACTTCTCTCTCTCTCTCTGTGTCTTTTCACTCTCTCTCTCTCTCTCTGTGTCTTTTCACTCTCTCTCTCTCTCTCTGTGTCTTTTCACTCTCTCTCTCTCTCTCTGTGTCTTTTCACTCTCTCTCTCTCTCTGTGTCTTTCATCTCTCTCTCTCTCTGTGTCTTTTCACTCCTCTCTCTCTCTCTCTGTGTCTTTTCACTCTCTCTCTCTCTCTCTGTGTCTTTTCACTCTCTCTCTCTCTCTCTGTGTCTTTTCACTCTCTCTCTCTCTCTCTGTGTCTTTTCACTCTCTCTCTCTCTCTCTGTGTCTTTTCACTCTCTCTCTCTCTCTGTGTCTTTTCACTCTCTCTCTCTCTCTCTGTGTCTTTTCACTCTCTCTCTCTCTCTCTGTGTCTTTTCACTCTCTCTCTCTCTCTGTGTCTTTTCACTCTCTCTCTCTCTCTGTGTCTTTTCACTCTCTCTCTCTCTCTGTGTCTTTTCACTCTCTCTCTCTCTCTCTCTCTCTGTGTCTTTTCACTCTCTCTCTCTGTGTCTTTTCACTCTCTCTCTCTCTTGTGTCTTTTCACTCTCTCTCTCTCTCTGTGTCTTTTCACTCTCTCTCTCTCTGTGTCTTTTCACTCTCTCTCTCTCTGTGTCTTTTCACTCTCTCTCTCTCTCTCTGTGTCTTTTCACTCTCTCTCTCTCTCTCTGTGTCTTTTCACTCTCTCTCTCTCTCTCTGTGTCTTTTCACTCTCTCTCTCTCTCTCTGTGTCTTTTCACTCTCTCTCTCTCTCTCTGTGTCTTTTCACTCTCTCTCTCTCTCTCTGTGTCTTTTCACTCTCTCTCTCTCTCTGTGTCTTTTCACTCTCTCTCTCTCTCTCTGTGTCTTTTCACTCTCTCTCTCTCTCTCTGTGTCTTTTCACTCTCTCTCTCTCTCTCTGTGTCTTTTCACTCTCTCTCTCTCTCTCTGTGTCTTTTCACTCTCTCTCTCTCTCTCTGTGTCTTTTCACTCTCTCTCTCTCTCTCTGTGTCTTTTCACTCTCTCTCTGTCTTTTCACTCTCTCTCTCTCTCTCTGTCTTTTCACTCTCTCTCTGTCTTTTCACTCTCTCTCTCTCTCTCTGTGTCTTTTCACTCTCTCTCTCTCTCTTGTGTCTTTTCACTCTCTCTCTCTCTCTGTGTGTCTTTTCACTCTCTCTCTCTCTCTGTGTCTTTTCACTCTCTCTCTCTCTCTTGTGTCTTTTCACTCTCTCTCTCTGTGTCTTTTCACTCTCTCTCTCTCTGTGTGTCTTTTCACTCTCTCTCTCTCTGTGTGTCTTTTCACTCTCTCTCTCTCTCTGTTGTGTCTTTTCACTCTCTCTCTCTCTGTGTGTCTTTTCACTCTCTCTCTCTCTCTGTGTGTGTCTTTTCACTCTCTCTCTCTCTCTGTGTCTTTTCACTCTCCTCTCTCTCTCTGTGTCTTTTCACTCTCTCTCTCTCTCTCTGTGTCTTTTCACTCTCTCTTCTCTCTCTGGTGTCTTTTCACTCTCTCTCTCTCTCTGTGTGTGTCTTTTCACTCTCTCTCTCTCTCTGTGTGTCTTTTCACTCTCTCTCTCTCTCTGTGTGTCTTTTCACTCTCTCTCTCTCTCTGTGTGTCTTTTCACTCTCTCTCTCTCTCTGTGTGTCTTTTCACTCTCTCTCTCTCTCTCTGTGTCTTTTCACTCTCTCTCTCTCTCTGTGTGTCTTTTCACTCTCTCTCTCTCTCTGTGTGTGTCTTTTCACTCTCTCTCTCTCTCTGTGTGTGTCTTTTCACTCTCTCTCTCTCTCTGTGTGTGTCTTTTCACTCTCTCTCTGTCTTTTCACTCTCTCTCTCTGTCTTTTCACTCTCTCTCTCTGTCTTTCACTCTCTCTCTCTTTGTGTCTTTTCACTCTCTCTCTCTGTGTGTGTCTTTTCACTCTCTCTCTCTGTCTCTCTGTGTCTTTTCACTCTCTCTCTGTGTGTGTCTTTTCACTCTCTCTCTGTGTGTCTTTTCACTCTCTCTTGTGTGTCTTTTCACTCTCTCTCTGTGTGTGTCTTTTCACTCTCTCTCTGTTGTGTGTCTTTTCACTCTCTCTCTGTGTGTGTCTTTTCACTCTCTCTCTGCTGTGTGTCTTTTCACTC
>OZ010614.1:5535698-5700698 GCA_963932145.1 Acanthosepion lycidas | reverse complement strand
GTTGTCTAAATTTGACCCGTGTTTCTTGTTATCAAGAAAATAGAATTTAATGTTTATTTTATTTCATTTTTTTTTCTTATCTTTGATACTTTAAAATGATAGACAGCGGTTGTTAGAGATTAACAAAAAGACTTCATAATTTCTTTAAAAATTCTACCTCGTTTGTAGAACATTAGATCGATTATAGTTCAGTTCAAGATTTCAACATGGCCAAACTTGATTACATGTTGAATAATTTGGAAATTTTTATTCCTTATTATAGTTGTACTTAAAACAAAAACAGCTATTGTGCCATTGACATTTTCTAGAATCTAGGAACTGAATTTCACATTCCACCCCTACTTGGCATCTGGAATCATGTGTGTCCTTTCTTAGTTCCTCTAAGAGTCAAAAGTAGTTCTTTGTGTGTTTTTGTTGTGCACTTTGCTTGGTACTTTCTGGTTTTGTTGTGACTGGTGCCGCAAAGTGTCACATCTATTTTTGCTTTAGGGATTTTTTTTTTCAAATACCCCACCCATAAGAGATGGGCTAGTGAAAATAACAAATCTATTAGCTGTTCAATCTTTTGTTGGCCAAAACATATACAAGCAAGTTGTTCTTAAATTTAATTTTATTTGATATCTTTATATCTCTTTCACTTTGTGCTCCACCTTCATGTTTCTCTCTTTCTCTCTTCTTTTTGTTGGTCTTGTTACATATTTTTCTCTCTTTCAACCTTATTCTGTTCTTCTCTCTCTCTCTCTCTCTCTCTCTCTCTCTCTCTCTCTCTCTCTCTCTCTCTTTTTTCTTTTTTCTTTTTTCTTTTTTCTTTTTTCTTTTTTCTTTTTTCTTTTTTCTTTTTTCTTTTTTCTTTTTTCTTTTTTCTTTTTTCTTTTTTCTTTTTTCTTTTTTCTTTTTTCTTTTTTCTTTTTTCTTTTTTTTTTTTTTATATTAACTCTCTATTTGCTCACCTAAAACTTTTCCCCATCTCTCACCTTTTACCTTTTATTATTTTTCTTTTTTGATACACATACCTGTTTAATTTTGCTTTTCTCTTCCTTTACCCCAAATGGCATCTCCTTATCTCCAGGTCCAAAACCAAATTAGCAAACTGAAATATAATATAATGCTTGATCTTTCCCAGTTTCAGTTTGGGTGGGGCACTGATAACCCAAGTTGTTGTGCTTGTTCAGACCTCTCCCTTTTTGCTTACTGCAGGCTTTCTCAAGTTTTGTCAAATTCATTACTCTTGCAAATGATCTTGCAAAAAAAAAAAAAAAATATATACACACACACCCTGGAGTGTCCAGTATTGTAGCTTTTGAGATTTTTTGCTAATTTTATCAGAGACTAAAAAAAAATAAAAATAACTTTCATTTTCTTTTTTTTTTTCAAATCCTAGTAACTAAAGCAGTTTATATCTTGCTTAGTTTTTATTTGTGGCAACTCCTTTGGGTTCTCAGTTATTCAGGGATCAAATGGAATGACATGTTCTTCTACAAGACCTTTTTTTCATTGTTCAATTGTTGCCTCTTGTGTTCCTGTTTGTTTCTATGAAAATAAAGAAAAAATATAATCTGAATTATACAGTCAAATTGAAGAGTGTGTAGAATGTATCAATGAATCTCACCAACCTGAGCTTGAACTATATGGTTTCTTATTGAATGTCTAACCACTGAGCCTACACTTGATAATCTATAAAAAAAATCAAAACTTTCACTGTTAACTTGGATCATGCTGTTCAAATTTGTGACATTTTAAAAATCTCTTGAATACCAAATATCCAAAATAAATGTATACCGACAAAGATGTTTTCTGCCTGGGATTTTTCATTTATTTGATGAAGACGAGGAATTTTATTTTATTAAGGAGCACTTCTCCATCTTCATTGTGGTGCCAGGATTAATGAAACATGTCCAAATAAAGAAGTGACAATAGAGAATAGCCTTCATATTCATCAGACTTAATAGACCTTGAGTTCTTTATTTTGACAATTTTTTTTTTTTTTTTTTTTTTTTTTTTTAATCATTTCACCCCAAGCAAGGCAATAAGACACAAAGGGTTACTGAGTGTAAAAAGAATATGAGAAACAGAAATATTAAGAGATAACAATAAAAGAGTAGGAACTATGAAGACAAATGTTAATGATGAATTTTTGAAGTTCAAAGTTGGCTGGAAAATGAGAAGTGGGAAGAGAGTTCCACAATTGAGAAGTTCAAGAGAAGGAACTATCAGCATAGAACTTACAGTTCCATCTAACCATTTTATTTGTAAAATTATGAAACATTGTTACCAATCTAGTACTACACTTAAATTCATAAAGTCTAGATATGTAGTGAAAGAGATAATCAGGTACCCCGAAAAAAAAGTTTGTTTTGTGTGCGATCTGCCAAAGAAAAATTACCAAAAAGTAGTCGGCAAAAATCTACATCAATGACTAGACGCTATGCTAATGTTCTTCCTTCCCCTGAATGGCGTGACCAATCGGAAAATTCTCTCGATGAACAGAAGTCGTTGTTTTTCACTTATAAAAGGAGATGATTTTTTTTGAGCTGTGAGACGAACACGCGTTGTTGTTGGCGAGAAGTGAAGGTTGGATTTGTGACCCCATTTTGTCGTCTCTACGGTGTGTCGGACTATCGTGTGAACTGCGATTTGGCTACAAGTGTTGCGGACAAGAAACAATAAATCTATTGCTGTTGCTACAATCAGTTGATACTTTTTTCTTTACCCCAACAAGATATCAATGAGGAAAGCTCATCAGAACAATTACCACGAAAATGTTTATAGAAAAGGTACAGGGAAAGTACATCAAAACAGTGGGAAAGTGACTGAAACCAAGATACCATGTCAGGACCAATAACATTGCAGATTCTTCTTTGGATCTTATCAAGAATCTCTAAATATATAGCAAAAGCATCAGCCCAGATATGGCAGCAATATTCAATGCATGGATGAATGATAGAATTACAAATCTGTAAGAGATCTGGCAAGAAAAATTGTCTCGCCTGACACAGTGAACTTTCCTAGCAGCAGACCTAGCAATTGATTCAATATAATCTTTCCACTTCATGTGAATGGAAAACATTAGCTCAAGAACCCAGAAGGAATTACTCCCTTGGTTGTTAGCATCAGCCTTGCTGATGGAAGGCAAAATAGTTCTCTAATATGATTAAAAGGAAGCAATTTTGTTTTAGAGGCATTAAAATTAAAAGAGCCATTCCTTGCCCTAGTTAATAACAGATTGAAGGTCTTTTTGAGATCAGCTGTCAATTTGACCATGAACTGGTCACTTACCATTAAGACAGGAGTAATAGTTGTGTCATCAGCAGAGATACCGAGTTGAGAGCTGATGATGCTACATTAAAGATGATAATTTTACCACAAGATGTCTCGATTTTATTTATTTTTTTTTATTTTTTTTTTTTTTTCAGTTAGGGATTACAATTAAAGAAAATTATTGTACAATTACAAGAGATACATTAGTTGATGTCTGCAACTCTCTCTCTTGCTGAGGAAGTTTTTGAATAATTCATTTTTAATATGACCTTGTTTGATTAACTCTTCATAAACAATCATAACTGTTATTAACAATTTTTATATGCATTTTTAGTGAGCTGTTATATCTACAAATGTTTTATTCTTTAAAAAAGAAAGGCATTACTCCCCTTGCTTATTTTGAGACACATGAAATATTGTGGGTGAAAACTATCAACTCTTGCATAGGAACCTGTTACATTTTTATTTAGCTTTGTATCTGTTTTGTTTTTTTATATTGGGCTGAGTTTAATCTTATTAAATATTTTAGTTGAGTCGATTCAGTTTTTACTATTACAATAAATTTGTTTGTCTTTCTATATTAAAAACCTGTAAAATATATTATCACTCCAAAATATTTCTCTGGTTTTCTTTGCTATAAACAAACTTAATTAGTTTTATCTGATTAATTTGGACATGCAAAATCATATTCTGCATTTCTCAGCCATATTGAAATTATGTAATTTGTTCTTGTATTCATTATTATATGTAAGTGGCCTAATCTATCATATGATGGAGGAGATCTAAAAATGATTTCAGTCTATCTAAGATAATTTAACAAACATATATTTGAGGCATAATTGAAAGGCACATTTAATTTAATGTGATGTACATTGTGTGTTCAGAATGGAGAAGCAGTAAAACGACAAAAGATCAAGTTTTAAATTTAGAATGCAGCTGTTTTTTGAATCTTGTTACACAATAGGATTCTGCTAAATTATCCCCTAAAAAGAAACCCTTTGTAAGAGTTATTTTATTTTTAGATCTTATCCCCTTCAATGAACTTCCTTCCTTTTTTGATTTACTATGACCCTTCATTTTAGAAGCTATCCTTTCCAACCCTTGTAGAAGGAAAAATTACACAAAATCATTTCAGAAATTTAAAAAAATTTTTACTGGTGATATGTGTATAGAGGATGTGTAATCGTATCAGAAACAAAAGTGAAGAGGAGACAAAGTGGAAAAGCTATATGTGATGTGTTTTGCCTGAATGCCTATTGTTGTGGCTTTTTTTGAAGTTTAAATGAAAGACAAAACTGTGTGTGAGGAAAATGGGTTGGAATCTCTGAGGATAAAAGGGGGTTAAAATTAACCTTTACCTTATCCGATCTGACAACCAGAAAGTATTTGTTTGCTTGGCTTGGAATCTCTTTGTAGGAGGAAACAAATATTTGTACACATACAAATTTTTAATTTATTGTATTTCCAACAAATGAATAAGCATACTTTTCATATAATTAAATGTACACAAATGCATAATAAATAAATATGTATAGAAAACAGAAAAAAAATTTGATTTAATAGAAATAAATCCCATTTATACATTTTAATGGGTGAAAAAAAAAGTATTCATACAATGCAAATTTTAGATTTTAAAACTTTAAATTGCTTTAATACACTAGATTATTCAAGTGGAATATTCTAGAATTTTTCAATGTTATCAGTAGTTATTTTTAGCCTAAAAAATAAAAACAGAACATTCTATAATTGATATTTGTGCAAGAAGGTTTTCATCATGGCAAGCGGTAAAGAAGTGACAAATTTGCAAGAAGAATTGATAAACTGTGTAAAGAAGGTAAAAGTTAAAAAATATTCCATCTACTTACCTTTAGTTTATTCATTGCAAAATATAAAAAAAACTCAAAACTGTTGAAAACCAAAGAACAGCAAGTGCTCCACAAAGATTTCTTCATGATCTTTTAAGGAAATGAATGTGTCAAATTAAACAAAATCCAATGTTTACTCGTCAAGAGTTGCAGGATGACTTGCTGTCATCAGGAATCTGTGTCACTAAACAGACAATAAGTGATAAAACAATCTAAAGTGATGCTGCCCTCAGAAAACTCTAAAAGACACAGAGATGCCAGGTTGAAATTCATTCGTAAACATATGGATAAGGAAAAATCATATTGGGTAGGGAGTATTATGGGTAGAGGAAACCAAAATTGAGTTGTTTGGATGTAATTCTAGAAATCATGGAGAAAAGATGGAGATGCCTTCAAGCAAATTTAATTATTTTGGTTGAAAATCTTGAACTTTCTCCCAATTTAGATCTTCCAACAAAATCACTACAAAATCTATGATGAAATGGTTTGCTGAAAATAATGTAAATATACTGAAATAGCCAAGTCGGTCTCCAGATTTAAACCCAATCGAGAATCTGTGGCTTTATTTGAAAATTCAAATCCAAATGAGAGCTCCAACAAGGACCATATGTGAAGGAAATGTATAGTATGTATGTATGTATGTATGTATGTAATATATATATATGTGTGTGTGTTGGGTACCTCAAGGTGGTGTAATAGTTAGCAAGCTTGTCTCACTAGAACAATTACGACTGAGTAGTGAGTTTGATCCTCGCTGGGTGCTCCTTACTTTCGGCCTTGTACCACATCTAAGTGATGCTTGGAAAAATCACTATATATATATATATATATATATATATAGTTCCAAAGAAATATGATACCTAAAGTTTAAAAAATTTCTTGACACTTTCATTTTAGATTTAATTTCAGGCTACTAGATTAAAATTAATATTTCCAATAAGCAAAATACTTTGCTGCATTTCAAAATGAATTTAAATTGATTGGAATGAGTTGATTTATTTATTTTTTTTAATTTTATAAAAATGTCTCATTTTAGCTATATTTATAATTCTATCAGCACAATGTAATTTTCTTTATTAAATCTTTCAGTAATAAAATGGTACTTTTGTGAAACTTTATTTGAGGAAGATTAGATGATTTTAAGTTAATGAATCTGATTTGGAACACTTATTTACTTTAAAGTATTAGCAGTAAAGCATTTTTTTTTTTTTTTTTTTTTTTTTAATAACGTGGTGGGTATTTTTATGAGGAGTTGACGCCTATCTTGATAGACTCCTGAATTTTTTTTTCTATGGGAGACATATCTATAAAAATTACTTGATGAATATAACACGAGTGCCTAACTACCCAGTAATCTTAAAAATTTATGAAGATATTCTAAATAAGTAGGTATTTAGGTACTTCAGCTTTAAATTTAGTATAGTTACTGCTCTTATTTTCTGATAATGTCTTTTATAGACAATCTGTATTTAAAAATTCAAAATTCCTTTTAAAATGCTGGAGGTTGCTGAATTGTAAGCTTTTTTATTTATAATTAGTAAATATAGTTTTTTTTTTTTTTTTTTCTCTCTTCTTTTCTTTTCTCTTTTCTTTTCTTTCCACTTAATAACAATATCATCTAACTGGCACAAATTAATACAGATTTTTAAGGGTTTAAAAACTTTGTAAATTATTCTAATCAAAATTTAAAAAAAAAATAAGTTTTTGTAAAAACTCTTTCATTGAAAAAATATCTTTTAAGATAATAGTGCTGATAATCTTATTCATAAAAACATTTAAAAGCTTTTCTAATTAAATGTCTTAGTTTTATTGCATTTTTATTTGACGTTTCAGAGCAGATTTTCGGTAAGGAGAGGGGTCCTGTTTTACAAAAACAATTGTTTTAAATTCTCCAAGGAGTTCTGCTTATAACTTATATAAACATTAAGCCTGAATTAGATTTAATAGAACTGAATTTCTCAAAATTTCATAAAACTGAACAAGTGGAGGTAAAAGATGAAAAAAAAAAAAAAAAATTCTTATTGCAAAATGTTGCTAAAATACTATCACCCACTGATACAGGAAACAAAAAAAATTTGAAATTAGTTAACTCTCTCTCTCTCTATCTATCTATATATATATATATATATATATATATATATATATATAACATTACCAGTTTGAGACTAGTTGGGATAATTCCAAGGAACATATTGAAAGAGAGCTCAATATAAGAACAAAGTAATATAATAATGAGTACAGAATCCTTAAAAACCCATCTGGTTATAATTTATTTGGTAAACTTTTACATTCATCTCTTTCTGACCAGTGTTTTGTTAAATGAATCTGATTGCTCCCCACCCTGTTTTTTTTTTTTTTTTTTTTTTTTAACTTTCTTTCTTCCTTTTTTTTAATATTAAAACATTTTCTTTTTTTTTTTTTCCTTTTCCTTGTATATGGATAAATTGACTCCATTTATTAACAAAATGCTGGTCTGAAGAGATGAATGTAAAAGTGGATAAACTGTCCAAAGTGCATATTTTTGTTCTTTGTTTTTTTTTGGGGGGGGGGGTTGTTCACATATTTTTTACTATTTCAGTCATTGTTAAGCACTTATTTGAAAGCTAAAAACAATACATAATAAAAGGAATTAAATGAACTTTGTTGGTTCAATTTAACACATTATTTACATGATTTCTTGTTGCTTAGTTGTAGTCAGCATCCATTTGTGTTGGGATAATCATTCTCTCTCCTAATTCCCTTTCTCCCCTCTGGTAGCAGTGGTGGAGATGGCTGTGAAAGCCTACCCCACTGCTAAAGAGTTGTGAGCAGGAGTCACAGTGGTTTGTAAGTGGCAGAGGTGGGTGAGTGAGTTGGGCCCTCCTGACAACACATTGCAGATTCTCTTCATTTTCATGATTGAACTTGAAAGTCTTGGCCCCCCCCCCAACCAGGGATGGTCCTATGAAGCAAAAGTTTCCCATGTTTTGGGTTGATGTTGGCCTGTGTCAGGGATGTCTTCAATTGATCCTTGAAATGTTGTTTTGGGTCTCTGCATAGCCTCTTGCCACTGGTGAGTTCTCCAAACAGGATGATAAATGGTAGGTGAATAAGATGCATTTTGGACAATACTTGTTGCCTAAATAAATATACCTTGCATAGATGTCATTTTGATGGCATTGCCAAATGATCAGTATTATAAATCATTTAATTATATTTACAAATTAAAATGATAAAATAGTTGAAAATTTTTTTTTTTCTAAACTTTTTCCTAAATTTTTCATTGTATTATGAAACAAAAAGGTAGCACTAATAGTGCTATCGTTTTTGTTTCATAATATAATGGAGTATGCATCAGGAGTAGGGTCTAGCCTGAGTTGCAGCACCTGCCGTGACTGTACAGCCCTATCTTGGAATGGCAGGCTTTGTTGTGGTTACTGTGAGAGCCACATCTGGTTCTATGGGTGCTGGTACTGCTGTCTCCATTCTCTCTCCACTTCTCACTGGTCCTCTCTCTTCTTGTTTGTCTGAATGCCAGTTTTGACAATGATCCTCCAGCTGCTGCATTGGTTTTCCAGGTTACTGGGTTGATACCACCCACTTTTATGCCATGTCTGCAAACATGTTTGTAATGAAGGACATGGTCATCCTGAAGGTCTAGAGCTAATGACAAGTTCTCTGTACAGCATGCCCTTAGATATGTGGTCATCCTGCAAAATCATCTGTGAGAAAGCAAGGTCACCTTGCTATACCATGTTATTCTTGTTTGTTTGGAGCACAATCTTGCCAAGTAAGGCTCATATTACTTCTGATGGATGGGATTATACATTGGTGGATGAATTATCAGTTGAATATTATTAGGTTTTTCATGAACATGCCCCTACCAAATTATAAGTGTGTGTGTGTGTGTGTGTGTGTGTGAGAGGTGGTGTTCATATTTTTGTCCTGATTTGCTTTTCAGAATTTGACCAAATAATTAAACATCAGGATACATTTTTTAATCCTTTCTTGTTTGGGCTGAAAAATTTTCAGCACCCCTTTGCAACCATATGCAACCACCATGTTTAGCGATGCTCCAGAATTGATGTTTCTTATTTTCATGAACAATACAGCATATACAGAGTACACAGTAATTTTGTTGGATAGATTTTAAACTACAAAACACTGTTTCCAAATCGTCAGTATTGGCTATGCATTTCTGAGGCCATTTCATGGGTGAACAGTTGTACAGTGCTTATCATGCACATGGCTCTCACCATAATTCTGAAATGCATTACCCAAAACCTAATGGTGCTCATTGTTTGGTCTCTACAAACGTCTACGAATGTTAAAGGGAGTTTTGTTTTGTTTTTTTTCCACATGGCACACCTCCTCCATTTGTATGCCTAGCATTATTTTGCCAGACTGCTACTCAACTGCTATCTGAACAAGAACCCCAAAATTATGGGAAGTTTTAGCCCTTACTGTTCTATCACTAATGCTTGTCTTTGATGTCAGAGATCAACCAAATAAAATAGACATTACTTTCAGAGTTACCTCTCATATATATATATATATATATATGTGTGTGTATGTGTGAGAGAATAAATTAAGATATCAGTGATTTATGTTTAGTTAGATTTCACAGACTTGCTCTCCAGAGTAAGATAAATTCAGTTGTCTCTGTGAAACTTAGCAGATAAATCATTGGAGTTTTTATTTATTTACTAGATGCTCTGTTTTTAATATTGAGCACTTTATTTGCAAAAATTTGCTTGCCTTGAACACATTATCCTCTGGTAATTGACTAGTTGGCATATCTTGTTAGGTATGAACTTTATTATTAATTTTGTGTGTGTATGCATGCACTCACACACACACGGATTGAATGAGATGCTACACTACTTGGGTAAGGATTACTGTTTGGAAGAGTCAGTGATATGAAGGTGTATTCCAAGTGTCATGTTGGCAAAAGTTATTACACTATTGAGAAAACTTAAAGTAATTCAAATACATATTTGACTTGTTGCTTTTGCTTATTTTAAGCAATGGAGCAAACAATTTGGTGGTTCCCTTATTAAGTTAGTGAAGCCTATTATCACACACATGTTTTGACAATATCAGAATTGCTTAAACTCCTGGAACACATTGAAAGCATAGTCCCTTAAAATATGCTGTGTTATTTTCTTTTTCTTAAATGTCTACAGGAGAGTAATTAAACTAAAATCATTTGGGGAGTGTGATTAATAAAAAGAATATTTTGTTTGTAAACTTTTATTTTTTGTTAATATTAAGATAAATTGGACATTTTTGATATGATTATTTGCCTTCTAGGATATAGGTAACTGTTTATCTTGTGGCTACAAAAGGACATTCTAATATTGAAATGAAAATGATTTTGTGAGTTATCTAGAAATGCTGATTGGTGTGAGTCATATTTGTTGATAAGCAAAAAAAAAAAAAAAAAAAAATCTTTATTCTTATCTACTAAGGTTCCTTAATTGAAATTGATTGAACCAGTTTTGAAAATCAACATTTTGAATTAATTTTTCTTTTTATCATTTTTCTTATTTTTAATTTTATATCTAGGTTTGAACCCTAACCACTGAACCTTGTGTGAAACATCTATTTCAATCATTAAACAGACCAAATGATTTATTTTTGTGAAACTTGGATTTAAAAAGAATCTGTCTAGTGTTTCTTATTTTTACCTAAGAGTATCGTACTGTTTGCTTGGAATCCTATGCAAGTGCATGTTACGCACACACACACACACACACACACACACACACACACACACACATATTAGCAAAAATAACTTTGCCAGGTGTTAAAATAACTTTCTCTCCCCACTTTTAACAACAACAGCAAAAATAAAACTGAAAGCCAAGTACTGTCTCAGATTTCCCAATTGGTAAGGTGGTGAAACAAATTGCAAGTAAGTAATTTAAGGTGACTAGTAAAGACTTGAATCAGTAGAGAAAACAAAAATTCAAAATCTGATTTTTTTTTTTTTTTTTTTTTTTTCCTCTCTCCATTTTCTTTCTTTCCTTCTTCCTACTTTTCAGTTTTCCTCTCCTTTTTGAATTTGTTCTGGCCCAAGAAATTTAGTTTATCTCCCAACATAAAAAGGGCCTGGTCATTTAAAAAAAAAAAAATTCTGTTTTACACATAAAGTCCAGAATTTTTTTCCCTGTGTTTCATTAGTTTTGAACTTGAAAGCTTTGCTACATGTGGATATAAATTTTTTTTTCACCTTCATTTTACAAATTCCCATTAAGCTTAAGTGATTTAAAAACTTGAAATGGAAACTTAAAAAAAATTTAGACCATATTGGAAGTGATCTCTCTTGTGTATACTTGCAAATTTTAGCTTATTTCTTGAGACTTGAAAACCAAGGGATTAGGTTTATTGAGGTGAGTGATTTAGCTTGCTAATATTTTTTCTACAATCAGAAAACCAAAGAGAAAGATAGACATAAACACATTTGTAGATATCAATGTAAATTTATGAGAAAGCAGTTCATCTCAATTGTTAAAACTTACTTTTTTTTTTTTTTTTTTTCCATCACAAGAGACTTCAAAAATTCAAACTAAAATTTTATGAAATCTATTATTAGGCAAGATTCTTGCTTAATATCACAGTTAAGCTTACTGTTCATTTAGCAAACTTCAGCAAAGAAGACAAAGAGTTGGAATGAATTCTCATATCCATGATATAATGCTAAACAATTTTACCTATCATTTTTTAGCTGTCTTTTAATGTTTCTTGTATTAGTTCTATGAGTCAGTTAAAAATGATTTACAAAAGTATCGACTGGTAGAAATCACAACTTTCGAATTGTATTGCAGTCAATTCCTTAGCCAGACTCAATTGAAGCCCTAGTTGGTGTATTGAACATTAAGTTAGTTGAATTAATTTTGTGTCAATTTTGAAATCCATGAATTCTTTTATATTCGTGTTTTCCCGTTCCTTAACAAAAAACTTTATTATTTAATTGAAAGAACTTCTAGGAATTATTTCTATAGAAATTCTTGATGGTTGCTATGTCAAAATGTTGTTTTTCGTTGTCTACATTTAAACATGCAGATAAACTTAGGTATTTCATATATAAGTATGTCTATGTAAATGTATAGGTGTTGATTTAGTGCACCCCTTTTTTATATTTGGTATAAATAAACCAAAGTGGTAACAGTGTTCTCACTTGATTGATTATTTATTTATTTATTTATTTATTTATTTATTTATTTCAAAGGAGACTAATTGGTTGACTGTTTCTGGGCTTGAAGGGATTATATCAATACTAAACATTTATAGTGATAGTGAAAAGTTTATAAAAAGACGTTCTTCTTTACTGTATACTTAGAATGATTACTGTAAAAACTGCAGATGTTGCTGAAAATTACCTTATTTTAGTTTTTGAATTTTTTTTTTTTTTTGTCTAATCATGGAAAGTTTTAGAGTTAGCTGGTATTGTAAAAAAGAAAAATTGAACTAATGATTTGCTAGTTAATAAAGATAGCTTGGAATAAAAGCAGAATAAAGTGCTATGTCGAGTAGGCTTTAATGATTTTAAGCTTCTGTGGTATTGGATATTATTAAGAGGTGATTTCTTTGTTCCAGATTCACTCAATTGAAAGTCTGTAATATAAAGCAGCAAAAAAAGATAACTTTTAACTAAAACTGAATAAACTCACTGAATCACAATTGTATAATTTATATTTTGAAGTTTTGCTTCTTACTAAAACTTGACAGAATCCATTGTGCCTCCAAGTGGAGTTCAGCTTTGTTACCTCCATTGATACCCTCGGGAAAGCTATGAGTACCTCTCGCTATTTCTATGGGTTAAATAAATTATTCTTATAATCCAAAATATGTTTTGGCTTTAAATAACCCACAGAGAGTTGATAAGCTGTAAAAGACAATCAAACCAAGTGGAGTTGCTGATCTCATGTAAGTGCAAAAATTGCATCATTAGATTCTCTCTCTCTCTCCTCTTATTTTTTTTTTTTTTTCAACTTTGAACTACATTTGTTGTTATATTTGATCTCATTTTGAAATCTTGAGAAATATTTAAAAATGTAATTGTTTATTAGACAATGAGTTTTCATCTTAAATGAAAACTTTTAGTAAATAATTTTTTGATAAGATTACTGTAGTAGTAGTACTAGTAGAAGCAGCTGCATTTTTCTGTTTTCTAAAGATATTTTTTTTATTTTTTAGATGAATTAAATATAATAATTTGTATTTCCCCCCCCCCCCATTTCACCCCAACCAAGGCAGTAAAGCCACTAAAATGCAGGGTGGGTGGTTACTGAATGTTTGAGGATATGAGAAAAAGAAAGCATTAAGGAGGGAAAACAATAAAAGAACAAGAATTAAGAATAGCCTAAGAAGTTCCAAGGAGTCAGTCTCTTGGAGGGTAGCATCAGCCATACTGATGGATGACAAAAAAGGTTCTCTCAGGTGATTAAAAGAGAACTATTTTATTTTGGTGGCTTTAAAATTAACTATCCATCTCTTGTCCCAGTTAACCACAGATTGTAGGTCATTTTTATATGGACATTTTTTTTCTTTTTAAAAGTATGTTGAAATATTCAGACATTTCACCTAGATTTCCATTTGCAATTATCCTTTTGCAATTTACTTTTTTTTTTTTTTTTTTTTTTTTTTAATAAACAAATTACAATAAAAATACCCCTCCCTTTCTTGTATTTAAATGTTTTGATTTTAATGAAAATATTGTTTGTTCTTGGAGTTTATTCAATTTTGGTTGTGAGTAATAAACAGTATTATAATTCTGGAAATTGGGTGATCCACACCTAAAAGTGTTTTATTAACCACTTGTAGGGGAAAATAAATATTCAAAGATTTATTTGGACTACTGATCTTGCTTTTGTTGTTACCAGTTTTTTACTGATCCTATCTTCAGCCTTCTTCATGTATATATTCTGGATAAAGAAACAAACAAGAAAATGGTGGCCAACAAACAAAAAATATTAAGTTAAGCTTGAACATTACTCAGGAAATAACATTTCTGAAATTTAATCTATAATGAAATTCTAATCTTTCTTTGTGACAAGAAAGAAGGGAAAATTTCACACTACAGTTTGCTAAACTGGACTTATGCTACTTATTTGCTTTGACATATTTTATTTATTAGTACATAAATTAAGAAATGGAACTATTGTTGTTGTTGTTTGATATTGTCATAATCTGTTTCTTTTTTTTTTTTTTGTATTTTCAGATTTCGCGAGAATGTGGCCTGACCAAGAATTGCACTGTTGAAATTGGCCTTCCCTAGTCAGAACTGGAAGTACTCTTGTGTAGACACTAAGGCTTTCAGTCACATTACAGACACAGACAGACAAATTTAAAAATAGTAGAAAGGAAATCTCCAGCACCAGTGTCTACCTTCCTATCAACAGGAAAAAATACCCCTATTTTTTCGCTGGGACAACCAGTTGCAGTGAGTGGTGTGTGTAATATTTCTCTCCTTATTTCGCCACAATGGTGCTCTCACAGAGACAACGAGAGGAACTGTAAGTACTGGCTTCATTCTCTCTCATTCTCTCTCTCATCCTTCTTGTTCTCTTTTTTTTCTTTTTTTTCTTAAGGAATATTTTCAGACAAAGCATTTTGAAAGACTACTGCTCTAATTGGAATTCGTTCAATGGAAAAAAAAATGTCTTGTTTCTTCTGATTTAATAATAGAATATTGATATTTCTTAAACTTGACTTTGTCTACTTAGACAGGATTAAATAGAAGATTTGGAGAAATAGGGACAATCTACTTTGAAAATCAGCATTGAAAGTCTTGGTATTTTTCCAGGGTTAAAACAATGATTACTAGGGCAGGTTGGAAAATATGTTTACCACAAAATTGGTCTTTGAGATATATATATATATATATATATATATATATATATATATATATATAATGCTTGAATATAATAATCAAAGGTCTTTCTATAACAAAGATCAACTTTAATGCATAGAGCATGAAAACATTGAAACAATGATAGGAAAGTGTTGTTCAGTGCTTTTAATATTAAATACGAGGATTGCTCAGAAAATATCCGGTCATCTCAAGAACTGGTTACATGGTCTTGTTATAACTTGGTAAAACATTGTTATATCTCAGGTTGTTGGGATGAACAAAATTGAATGAAAATAAGACAAGTGTATTTTAACATAACATAATCTTATTTTATTTACTGCCTGAGAATGGCAAGGATTAGTTGGGATTTAAACCATGAGTTCCATGTGCATGTCAACTTGTCACAATGTTGGATTCAGAAGTGCGGTGCTACCACTAGCAGACAAGGGAAGTAACTCTGTTGTATTTTGAGTTATTTTCCTTTATAGAGGGAGTAAGTTAGCATCCCTGTAACACCCGTCAAAGGGAACCTTACTGCACAAGCATAAACAGACTCTCTCTCTCTTGGGATGACACAGTTGATATTTAGGACACCATTGAGTGAGCTTATATAGTGTATAACTGTCATAGTCACAATGAGAGAGTGAATAAATTAGCAAAATGTGGTTTTGTTTTTTGGTCAAACATTGTATCTTGGATGTTTTAGCCAAATTCTCTATGGTTTCTCACTTTTCTCAATTCAAGAATTGTAGTTAAAATGCTATAAACAAGATTAATGAGAACACAAACAATTGATGGTAATCTTGAAAGAAGACTTTGCAGATTTTTTAAAAAAAGTGGGATGGATGCTGGGATATGCATGTAAGGTCAAAATGGTTGGTGACAGGGTAATATTACTTATTTAGTTATTAAATGAATGAATACTTTCTAGGCAAACATTGAATATTGAAAATTTATTAATAGGTTTCATTGGAAAGGCATCATTTGGCAGTTGACAATGGTTAGCTAAAAACTACAAGTGCATATAATATGTTGCAATTATTTAAATTTTTTTACTTTCCCTAAATCTTATCCTGATAAAGAGACGGTATATTGCTAAATGTATGAATGAATAAAAATGGTTTTAAACGGATGTAATCATCTTTATTTTTTTTTATTTATTTTTTTTTTTTGTCAAGCACAAATTAGATATGGATAATTGTGTGTACATTGATATAGATGCAGAGAAACATAAATACAATTGGGTCAATATATTCAAATTTCTTTGTGCGTGAAAAAAAAAAAGTTTTAAAAAATTGACTAACAATAAACATGAATAATTAAGCTGGCAATATTGTTCGCCATTATGTACCAGATCATTATGTACCAGATCATTATGTACCAGATCATTATGTACCAGATCATTATGTACCAGATCATTATGTACCAGATCATTATGTACCAGATCATTATGTATGCTATTTATAACATATTATTTAATATATAAACAAATGCACACACGAGTTGTTTGCACTATTTATAAAATTAGTTTGTATGCTGTGATATGATGGTGTTTTAATGTTTGAAAATTTTGCTATAGTGGGTAATATTTGTGTAATACTGTTTAATATTTGGTCATCTATACTTCAGTTGTTGCCCCAGATGTTTGTTAATTTAAGCAGATTTTCATCAGATATTGGTAAGGAAAGCTAACTCCATATTCACTTGATTTTTGATATGAGTTGCTAAGGCTATATTTTCCTAATAATTTAACTGAAATTGTCTAAGGCAGTGTTTAAAATGCCGTTACACTGCCTCGTAGTTGTGCAAATTTACTTTAGTAGGTTGTCACTTAGAACAGCAATGCTTTAAAGAGTTTCTTCTAAACTGGACTTTGTGTTCAGTGGTTGTTATTATGGCATTGCAAAAAGAGATCTATATTCTGTTAATGTCATCCGCCTTAAAAAATATAATCTCAATTTATATTAAGTTCTGTTTTATATCCAGGTTTGTTTTCACAGAAATCAAAGCGATGATTAAAAGGTATCTAATTAAGTTTGGTTTGAGGAGAAATTGAAGCTCATGGTCACTGTTCCCAAAATAGTCTGATGATTTCAGTAGAAGTTAAAAAGGAGGAATTGCTTATAAACATCAAATCTAAAATAACCTCCTTCCTGGTTGGAGAAAGTCCTACTTGCTCCAATCTGCCCTCATAAAATGCATCTAAAAAATAATTAAAGTCTAATACAACTTTGAACGAAAAGATTGGGCAAATAATTTTAGCTGCTTGGTAAACTGGCTATCATTGTCTCTATGATTCAGTGAACGATATACATAAGCAATGGCAATACTTGAGTCGTTAAGATCAATGCTACAAACCATTGTGTTCTATGGGATTGGATCAAAAACTTTTGTTTATAAAAAAGCATTACAGCTCCACCTGGTTAGGTTGATTGGAACATTAACGTATGCAGGCAAATGAAAAATGATGACATCCTGATTTGGACTCTGGTCCTAGCTTTCAGTGGCAGTAAGGAAACTGGGATATGACATAATTGCATAGACACAAAGAGTATCAACCTTATTACACAAAAGACTGGGCGTTAATCAGAAAACCAATAACAGGTAATTTATTACAAGTCTAAGGAGAGTCTGATACAGGAAAATTAAAAGGGGAGATGGAGGAGTCAACTCCACTTCGAGGCATTACCTCTTGAACATTATCCTACCACAGTTTATGACATGATCCCACCCAAAATACACACACACACCTCAAGTTATGGGCTAGGTGCCGAGTATTGTGTACGACTCCTGCTTTTCTAACATGGTGAACTGTAGCAACTCAACATAGCATAGATTACACAAGTCGTTAGAAGACCTCTGGAAATATGCTGTCTCAATAGCGGTTCACAGCTACCTGATATTTGTAGGTGCAAACTCTTAGTACATTTATCACATAAATGCTTGATTAGGCTTATGTTGAGTAATTGTTATGGCTACACCATTCGTCATTTGCTCCTCAAACCCATTCTTGGCAACTTTGGCTCCAATGATAGGGTGCATTATCCTAACTCGTTGTTGTTAGGGTACATGAAATTAAGAGGTGTAAATGGTCACAAAGCAGTTTCTAATGAATTGATAGTCTGTTTTTAATCTGAGATTATTTCTTACTACTCTAAATGTTATTTTTGTGGATGCCCATGTTTGAGTAAACCCCTTGTTTTGTTGTTGTTTTTTATAAATTGTATTTTTTATTTTAAACAGTATGAATAACTGTCTATATTTCTGAGATGAGGTATTGTAACTATTTACATTGTTCAGATGGTTGTCTTCATCTTTGTTGTCATATTCACAACACGTCTTGTTAACAACTGCAAGGTTTATGTAAGGTGATGCCTGTGGACCTTATTGGTATTTCCTTGGTGCTGTACATGAACCATGCCATTACCTTGAAACAACTGGGACTATGATTCATCAGATCATGCCACTTGTTGCCAGTCTTCTGGGGTCCATTTAACAATTTCATGAATCTGGATGAGGCTCTGTTTCCTGTTGTTGTAGTGTTAACAGGGGGCACCCTGGTGGGTTTTCTATTTGCCTCTCCCTCATGGAAGCTAAAGAATGTTGAAATGACCAGCTGGATGTTTGTTCAGTACCTTCTGTATTAGATGAGATTTAAGTCAGTGTTGTTTGCCTGTTTCTGAAGACAATTCCCACCAGGTACCTCTGGTAACAATAATTAAAGGCCTGTATGTAGTTGACAGCTATGCTGTCCACAGCCGGCAGTAATACTTTCCAATGGGTATTCCTGGTATACACATGACACTGTAAATCTCGGGATGTTAAATATCCCCATAATTTAAAAAATGGAATGCCCCATATACATCTGGCACCTCCTATTATGCCCCATTTGATCTTCAGTAATTGACTTCACCATGTCGTAAGCAGTATAGCTAGCATTTACACTGACTCACCTGATGTCTGTGCAAAACCAGGTTCATAATGTAAGGGTACAGTAGTGCCACCTACCATTATCTTTATATACTGTGACTAGTGACATATCAGTGTATATTAGGAGGGGATGTTGGAATGTTCTTTCAAGAGACCTTTCCAAAAGAAAACTTGTCTGGTCATTGGGTCAGATTATTGTATATAAGTCAGGCTGAGAACTTTTCAGTCCCTCCTTATTATAAGGAGCTCATTGATGTAAGCAGGTTCTAGTAGCATCTTTGTGTGATCTGCAATGTTAAAACTTAAGGGCTTTGACTGTATGCATATTCATGGAGACCCAACTTGTCTGTCTTGGTTTCCATACAGATGTTATTATTTTGCCTCCTGTTTCAATTGCATTGAAATGAAATGGTTGTCATTTATTCAGGCTTTGTATTCTCATCAGAGTTTTTTTTTTTTTTTTTTTTTGTTTTCTCTCTCTTCATATTTCAGCTATTGTACTCTTTACTCTTCTCTTTAGCATTCTCTGAAGATGTAGTCATTGAAATAGTTGAAATTTTGGAGATAAATATAAAAAAATGATTTCAGTTAAAAAAAAAACTTGCCCTTTATCCAAAAAGAATATTTCTAGATTACTCTTTCAGAATGTGTGTCTATATTCCAATTACTTAAGGTTTTGTAATTTTTTTATTTAGTATCTAATTGTTTCAGTTTACAATGGAGGAGATTAGTTGCAAAGGGAGAACATCTTAAGCTAGTTTTGTTTCAGCTTCACTTCTCTGTGGAACCAGCATCCAAGAGAATGTTTCCTCTATCACTACACTAGTCAACATATCCCCATAAACTATGCCTATTACTCTGTTACCCTCTACCTAGAGTGGTTCTTGGCCTTGTACAAGGTGAACATCATTGTAAAAAAAAAAAAAAAAAAAAAAAGCTGGGGAGCAAAAGGATAACATATTCATTAGCCAGTGTTATGCAACATAACTTGGAGAAAAGTTTTTTTTTTTTTTTAAGTTTATATTTTTAGATGATGGGTTTTATGGTGTAACTTCTATGTAATGGTTTTGTGGTGCTAACCTAGTAAATTGCTGCTTCCTTA
Source organism: Acanthosepion lycidas (assembly GCA_963932145.1). Taxonomy (NCBI): domain Eukaryota; kingdom Metazoa; phylum Mollusca; class Cephalopoda; order Sepiida; family Sepiidae; genus Acanthosepion; species Acanthosepion lycidas. The sequence goes on along the minus strand of OZ010614.1, from coordinate 5,680,705 downwards.
AACAATTATCTGCCTTGTATATAGATCTCAAAGAAGTTTTTGTTATATTATAAAATAATTAACAAGTTTTTTCATCTTGTTAATCAGTAATGATACAAAACAATGTATATCTGGGACACTGTGAATGATTTGAGATATTTTATTCACCCACATCTTTAAAATTTAGGGAACTAGACAATTTATTTTAACCCATGGCTTCATAACTATTCATAGCAGACAGTCCCCAAATTAGTGAAGGGTGTACACTTTATACAAGAATAAATTTATTGATGAGTAGTCTTTGCATGAGTGTATTATGTTAGGATGCAGGAGTTGAGATCGATAAGTGATGAATGTAGATGATCATTAGGTATCTTGGACTTTAATGCTGCCTGATATATATATATATATATATATATGTTTCATTTGAGCGTTTCTTTGATTTTATGTATTTGCTCAAAACCATGGTCATAAAACACTCGGCAAAAAATATCAGATTTTTCCAGAACTTGAAATAGATGTCATCCTATTAATAATACAGAATTTTTCATTAAAATCTGAATAGCAACTAATTTTTTAAAATAAGAACATTAAAAAGAATTCTGACTCTTCACCAAGAATGGCAGGTTTTTAATAAATATACACCTGAACACACATACACACACACACACACACACTTAATCAAAACTTCTTTCTCCACTATTGAATAAAACCTGAATGAAAAATGAAGGTTGAAGGGATTTAATGATTTAGCATTCATCCTGCATGTAACAGAGAAAATATCAGCTCTGAATATTCAACCCACCATAACCCATACCATGATCTGTCATTGTCATGATATATGACAGCATCATCGCAAATAAAGCAGGAAGTCCCACAGTGAGACTTTGATCACTGATATTTATGGAGAGGTTTTGATCATGTTGAATGCTAAAGACTTAAATGTAGATATTTCTATTATTTATCTCTAAATATTAAAAAAACAAAAAAACATTAGGATCTGATTGCAAGAATGAATTTGCCTTTTAATAAACAAAGGAAGTTCATTTATTTTTTTCTATCAAGTTTTGGTTAAAACAAAAACTTGAATGAACCTTTTAACAAACAACATTTGTTTTCGGTTCATCATAAACTAAATGAAAAATACAAAGAATTTAAAAAAAATTATTCATGACTCAAGGCAGGTAATTGTAAATGAAATATTTTGAGAAAGACTTTAAAATCTTTTTTGAATATCTGGAATGTTAATATTCTATATACAGAAAATGAATGCCTAAAACCGAATTCTTAAAGTCTAAAATAAAAGTTAATATATTAAGAACCTGAAAACTTAATTCATGAGAACGTTTCCATTTTATAAAATTATTGAAGGTGATTTAAACAAAATATTAGAATAGAATGATGATGTGATTTTTATAAAAAATTACCATGAAATTTAACTAATTGATTTTTGTATTTATGCATTTTTAAAACTAATATATTATTTATTTATTATTTATTTAATTCATTTCTTAAGAATTTTAATGGTACTTTATTAACCTACTAACAATTATTAATGATAACAAAATAAAAAAAAATTGATTTTTGGAGTGTTCAAAATTTTTTCAGAACGCTTTTAGGATAATAGTGAAAAAAAAGTTTATCCTGGGCTCTGGGACTCTGTAGAGATAAAAACAAAAAAAAAATAGGCTTGTAGAAAAGAAATGTTAATTAGCAATGGTATGTGTTTTTCATATGATTATCGAAGTTAAGCAATGTCAAACCTGGTCAGTACCTAGATGGGTGACCGCTTGGGAGTATCATTTGTAGTAATCTTGGATGTGTGGGTGGTGTAATGGATAATGGCTTGGAATTGTAAATCTGAGAACACTGTTTAAATTTTAATATGGTTTGTTATATTCACTTACGTCCAAATACTCCTGGGAAAAGGTATGAATCCATCTCATCTCTTGCATCCCCCAGCTATGGGTTAATTAGTAGGACTTGTATCATTATTATCTCCAGAAAATTTTAATGAAAATATTTTCTGGTTTTAAATAACATGCAAAAGGTTAAAACCCCAAAACTAATGAATCACTCAATCCTGAAGCAAATACTAACACTTGACTACCAAATGGGATTCAATGTTGTTTATCTCTAAAATCTAATCTGGCCAGGACTAAATTTATTTTATTCATTTTCTAACTATGCTTCTGAAAATATTTAAATTAACTTAATGACATTTATAAAAATAATTATCTAACATTAAAAGTATTTTAAAGTTAATGTTTTGTAACCCATCATCTGCTGTTAAGTACTAATTGATTTCAGTTAAGTTTGGCACAAGGCCACAAGTGTATGTGTAGCCATTTAGGATTGAACTTGATGCTATCTGTTTCTTAACTGTTGCTTTTCGATGAAGCACCCAAATATTTAAAAGGTTTATTTTCATATGATACAAGTTTCATGATGAAGCAACCCAGTGAGAAGCATTATGAAATCTTTTTCTTCTTCAGTATCAAAGGTTAGTATCCCTTTCAGTTTAAATCAGTATTTCTCAAACTTTACTTTTTTATTTCAGGGTGCACTTATAGAATAACTAAAATTCTGGGGCACACTTTAAATTTTAATAAGGGAAAATTAGTCATGAAATTTGAAAATATGAAATTTTTGTTTAGCATTCTCAAAGAAGACTAGCAATACAGTTTTCATTTAAAGGGAATCATGAAGAATCTGCTTTTTTTTTTTTTTTTTTTTTTTTTTGAAAGAGAGGTTAATAACAAAATCCCTTGAGGAAGCCAAAACAGAAAGGATTATCTACTCGTTAAAGATTAAGGAATTTAACATCTAGTTTAAAATATCAAATGAAAAAGACTTGACTTAGACATTGACACTTTGTGCTTGAGGTATCTAGATTTTTAAAAATAAAGACTTTTTTTTAAATATAAAAATAATTAATAAATTACTCTCCTGTTAACTTGGGGCACACCAAGCAATTCAGGGTGCACCAGTTTAGAAATGCTGGTTTCATTTCATGTAAACCCTAAGCCTCAAGAATCATAATTCATGAAATGTCTCATTCTTAATATTTAACAATTTTCAGGGTAAAACTCTTTTTATTTAATGCTATTTTAGGAAAAGGAAACAACTTTGTCATCTTAATAATTTGGGGATTCTATTGCTTGAATAAAAAAGGATATCTAAATTTATATGTCAAATTTCTGACTGACTTACAAATCAGAAAACATTTCACATTTATTGATGTTTCCAATTATGAAAAATTTCAATAAAATTTATTTAGAATACACAATAGTTGAAGCCCTATATATTTTTTTTTCTTTCTCCTCTTTTGAAAACAATGTATGTGTCAAGTCTCCAATTTAAAAACATTTATTGACTACTTTTAATATCAAGACATACTTTTATTGATTGCTAACTGAAGACCACTATAACTTCAACCTTTTTTTTTTTTTTTTTTTTTTCCACATAGGCTTTAAAATTGAAGCAGACAGAAAAACAAAAAGTATGTGGAATGATGTTGTTAACTTGTTCTTCGTTTTCTATATTTTTGTGGGAGAGTGTAGGGTGGTGTGTCTCTGGATATTTCATGATCAGAAAATAATCAACTTGTAAACTCCAGGCAATACAAACTTTGGCTTGAATGATAGAATATTGCCTGTTCCAACCTAATAGCTCTCACTATTTAGGTGAGCATACCACTGCCCTTACACACACACACACACACACACACACACACACACACACACACACACACACACACACACACACACTTGTTTAATCAGCTGCTTTAAGTTTAAGCCTAGCTATGGATAGTTATAGCCTCAACATGTCCAGTAGTCTTGGGGCTATGTTTTTGTGAAACAAAACAAAAGAATGCCCTTAACATCCATGAATAGATAATTATTGGATACTGGCCATGTTCATGGAGTGCCCAGGAAAGGGGAGGTGGGGGAAAAAAAAAAAAAAAAAAAACATGGCAAGGTTCTTCATAAAATTTATGTTAGTCTTTCATAAGTCTGTATAAAAATTGATACTGTTTCCTGCCATTGTCAGATGAGGGTTTTCTGAAAAGATCTGTTCAACCCACTTCAGAAAATTAGTATTTGAATTACCAATCAGGTTTTTTTAATGCTAAAAAAAACTTTCTAAATGGTTTGCCAAGGGCTAGCTTCTATGGCTCAAGGTCATTCTTCTTTTTGATTGTGCCAATAACCTTTTTTAGCCCCCCCCTCGCTGTGTGTGTGTGTGTGTGTGAACAGAACTGTCTTTATATTGTTTTCTCTATTATTCAAATAATTTTTTTTTAAATTAAAAGCATGGAATTAATCCTTTTTCTTCTTGTCTCCTCTCACTTGGATGCTTTACACTTTTCCCTCCCCCACCTCGAATACTTGTCCCATCATTTTACTTTGAACCCTCACCCTGATGTATTTCCTGGGAAGAGTCAGGGATGAAATCTTATTACTTCATTAAATATCATTGTTTTGTTTGTTTGGATTTTGAAAATACATAGAATCCTCCCAAATTTGAAATAAGCTTTTTTTTTTTTTTTTTTTTAATCTTCTTAAATATATATGAAGACTAAAAGGGGCACCATGGCATGGTCTAATGATTAGCAAACTTGTTTTGCGAGATCAGTTACAACTGTGTAGTGAGTTTGATCCTTACTGGGTGCCCCATACTTTCAGCCTTGGGTCGCATCTAAGCTGCAATTAGTAAATGGCTATATTTTGACTGAAAAATTTCCTATAATTGACATCGTAAAAGCAGACTGAAACCTTGGAAAGTGAGGGGTGGTTTCCAGTCATTACCCACTTAATAGGTGGTGGGAGTCTCTCTCTCTCTCTCTCTCTCTCTCTCTGTTTTTTTTTTTTCTCTTTTGTAGAGAGAGAAAAAGATCAGGTCAAGTTTCAAATAGTCTTGAAACTTCATTGGCTAACTTTTTGAAAAAAAAATATTTGTAGCCTAATTGAAATGATAGAATTTGGCAAAAGGGTAAGAATCTAGCTATTGCCTGTCAGAATTGCATTAATTTTAAATTCTCTTCATCACATCAAGAAATAATAAAACAAACAAAAACACTATTACTTTCTTTCTCTCTAGGTTTTTGTTTTGCTAAAACAAACCTGTACAAAATTAACAAGTCAGTTTTGGCCTTAATGCAAGTAGACAGGTGGCATATCCACTACACCAGTGGGCTGCAACTTGACCGGTGAGCTAAAATTAACTTTAGTTTGGCAGTATGTACGAATACTACATTGATTCTTGGCAATGGACCAGGGAGCAACATTGACCTTAAGAGAATACAAAGATTTGAGCAGGCTGAATCTTCCTTTAGAAATATAAAGAAATATACAACTCCAGTCAACAAAAAACAAGAAAATTAAATTATCTATGATAAAAATTTAAAACTTCTCATCATCAACAACTTGCAAGAATTATTTATGAATTCACATGTTCCTTAAAGTGTTCTTGATCAAATCAAATTCATGAATAATTATATTGGATATACTACAAAAGGCTTAACAAGAAGACTTGCGTTACATCGCTCTGACTATAGCTCAATTAGGTCTCATTTAAATACACACGGAGACCTACTAAATTCCATCTGCAACATGCTCTTATATAATAGCCTCGTCACATTTAAAAAAAAAAAAAAAAATGGTTAAAAATAATGGAAGAATTATTAATAAAAAAGAAAAAGCCAACACTCAATGAGATCAATTATGAACATGGCCAAAATATGCTGACCATGTTTGTAAAATGTCTATAACTCTAGATACATACATAAAAAAATCCATATATTCAGTTAAGTCAAAATAGAATAATCCCTAATAATGGCTAAAAGAATAGCCAAAAGCGCTTGGACAATTTCTACATAATTTATATTTAGGAAAGAAAGAAAAAAAAAATTATAAAAAGAAAAGATTAATTAAATAAAAAAACTTAACTGCAGTACCTTGTCAGTCGTTTTTAACAAAACACTTATATATATATATATATATATATATATATATAAAATATGTGTGTAATGTATTAAATCTGACATATTTTAATATATTTTCTGCCTATACATTTTTTATGGATACACTTATTTGAGTAAATGCTGTGTTTTTTAATTAAACAGTATTAATTACATTTACCTGCCTGGATATTCGAGAAATTTCATAGAAAATATGTGTATTATATACTTATAGCTCTGTTTCATAACATTGATTTATAACACCTGATGAATAAATATGCTTACGTATTTGCATTTGTGCGTGCATGTAAATTTTTATCCTCCCATATATATATATATATATATATATACACACACACACATGAGAGAGAGGAATGATAAGGAGGATAAAATGAATATACTTACATATGCACATACATAAGTATATTTATTTTTCAGGTGTTAGAAATACAGTCAGTGCTCAATGGTATGAATCAGAGCTATATGTATATATTTGTGATATTATGTATATTCACTAATATATATTGTGATTGAAATTGAGTGAAATTGGTAGACTTGGGGCCATCGATAGTTGTGCTAGCATGAAGTCACAAGTCATCATGACTGAGGGTTTGAGTCTGCTGGTGGTGTTCAGATTGTTGATCATTCTAGATAACATGCTCTCTCCCAGAAACTGTAACTAAGGTCTGCTCAGCATATGCAGTATAAACCACAGGTTGGCTCTGTGGGTGTTGAACAAACACAAATGTGCCTGAGCGAGAGTCTGCAATAGGGATTGGCTAGTTGCCCTAGTAGACAGGTATCGTCTAATACAAGTGGCCAGCTATTTTATATATATATATATATATATAAACACATACATACATAAACACGCACACACACATACGCTATAAGCCAAAAGAATTTTCCTAAAAATTGAAGCTTGCATGTCTTTTCCAAAGCTAATTTACTAGCTCACTTTGTATGAGTGGAACTTTCTAAAGGATTTTAACAATGATAATGAAATTAACCCATTAATGTACAGTTTCCTTAGCTCTTTTTTTTGTTTAATCTACATTGTTGGCTAATGATAATCTTTGGTTTAGTAGATTTTGAATTTTAGGCAACCTCTCTAAAAAAAAAAAAAAAAAAAAAAAATTCAACATCATGCACTAATGAGTTAATTAAATCAAAGAATTAATTTAACTTTTGTTTTAGAACTAATTATTACTTTAATTTATTTTTTTTTTTTTTAAACCTGTTTCCATCCCATGTGTTTATTTTTGCTTTTTTTTTTTTTTAGTCATTTCACCCCAAGCAATAATGCCACTAAGATACAAGGGCTTACTGTGCGTTAGAGAATATGAGAAAAATTACTATTAACAAGAGAGGACAATAAAAGAACAAAAATTAAGATAGAAGATAACAACATTGCATTTAGATGTTTTGAAGATCAAAGTCGACTGGGAAGTAAGAAGCCAGCTGAAAGACTTTCACAAGTGAGAAGTGTGATAGAAGAAACTGCTAATTTAACTATAAAATGATGAGACCTTGTCACCAAGCACTGTGTTTAAATTCATAAAATCTTGGTACCATAGAGGAAATTTCATCAGAATAATTACCATGAAAGTATTTATAAAAAAAAAAAAAAAAAAAAAAATAGGGTACAGGAAAGCTACCTTATGGCAGTGGAAAAGTGACTGAAATGGAGAAGCCAGGTCAGGACCAATAACATTGCAGATTCTTCTTGGATTTTATCAAGAATCTCTAAATGTATAGCAGAAGCACTAGACCAGATGTGGCAACAGTATTCAAAGCAAGGATGAATGGTAGTTCTATAAATATGTAACAGATTCTGGCAAGAAAAATTGTCTAGCTTGATCCTAGTTGCACAACTTAGCAATTGATTCAATCTACTTCTATATCAGTGGTAGTCCAAGAAGGTGCAAATATATATAAAAGTTTAAACAATGAAACTTTCAGAAAATGTAACAAAATAGAAAAGCTTCAATGAGTGCAGTTAAGGATGACAAATGCATCAGCACTCAGCAGCAGGCAGCTTAGGTTTAAGGCTCCAATTTCTCCACAGTGAAGTGTTGGTTTGTAAATTTGGTGATATAGGATGGGCAGTGTGTACTTGGCAGACACGGGGCAAGCAATAACTGAGCGGTACTAAGAATAAGAACTATATGAGATATCCCTGGATATGGGCACTGGAACAAGAACAATCCACCCTCATAGACTAAATAATGGGTTCTGTTTGGAACTTCCTGTAGGTTACCTGCTTCAATGAAGGCCAGAAGACACAATGCCTGAAATGTTGTAATAAAGACAATAGTCTGCATTAAATAATGTAAATAACCAAAGAAGGTATGAAATTTACTTAGTAAATTCAGAATGTGTCACAAATTTTTTGTCTTTTGTATATATACCCCCCCCCGGTTATTCATTTTCTTATATTACAGATAAAAGTAGATCAATGTGTCATCTGAAGGTGCTATTTGCATCTATTTCTTTTGAATTAATATAAATTATCAGTATGTATATACAGACACTCATAGAAAATAAAATTGTCACACCTTGACTATGTTTGTTCAATATTAAAAACACTGGTAATACTATTGGATTACAGTAAATCATCACATATACCAACTCAACGTGTCTACATGTTCTAAAAGAAAGAGTGTATCAGCAGTACTCAGACACCATATTAATACACTGTATATCCTCTTTGGGCACTAATAGGTCTAGCTAGAGGTCATAATCATGCTACAAGTAAAAAGTTTCCAACATTCTATGTGAACCTTTTAGGACCACATTTGCTTGATTGGTGTTGTAGATGTTATGCAATCTGCCACTACTGCTTTTGCAATGTATCATTGTTGGTGAGCATGTTTACTACATGACTGTCCAGAACCTGGTCCATTGTTGTAGACCATTGTTGCCATCTTTGAAGAGCTACCACTGAATCATGTCCAACATGTACAGTAATTTTTTGAAATGACCATCTAGTTTCTCAAAATCTCATCATTCAAATCCACTCAAAAGGTACCTATGTACATTTCTGTGATATCACTTGTTTTAAATTGGTCTCTTTCACTACACTGAATGTTATTTGCAGTATACATATTGTCTAAAGTGTGGATACAGATGGTGCACTGATATGAATGTTACTGTATTATAAGAATACCAAACACTTTGAAAATTTGATAGAATATCTATTTTCTCCAAGTATGCATATACTATATCTAGGCCAAAATTAGTATTATCCTTTTGGGTGTTGCAGTTTTATTTAGTAACTCTGAGTGTGTATCTGTTTAATATATTAATGAATAGCATGTGTATAAAAACCTGCTTGTTACACAAGAAGCATATCATGCCAATCCTCTGGCTGGATTACAGTTGACATAGATTCTGTTTAAATCTTTCTTCTCCTCCCCTCCCCCCATTTAATTAGTGCTAATCTCATTAGTTGAGTGGTAAACTGCAGATAGAAATTTCTAGGAAGACCAACCAATAACCAGATGGCATTAAGGCAGACAGACTGACCTAAGCACCATTAAGCAAATAAACAAACTGAAGCAACCATGTGACAGATGATCAGGTAGGAGTCCCCCATGTCTAGACTACCTGGCTAATTTACAGGTGAAGTTAGGTGGGAAGGGTTGAAGGAAGAAACAATTTGACTTAATAGGTTTCGTTTTGTTGTAGACATACCTGTATTTTTTTTCCTTTTTCCTTCCTTTTAGCCATCCAACCAAGGTAAGGTGCTCACCTGTGGTCTTAGCTCCTGTCTACTTTTCACATACTTGTTTATCTATTGACCAGTTTGTAGCTCACTGACCACAGGTATTTTCCTATGTTTTTTTTAATTTTCGTCTTCAGTTTGATTTTTCTTTTAAGAGGTTGTAGGGATTATATTACTCAACAGCTAATGTTGTTCTTCATCTTAATTAATGTGTTATATAATGCAACACTACTTGCAACCTTAACTCTAGACCAATGACAATCCCTTTCTTGCTGATTTTCAATTATTTCTATAGTAAAAATCATTAATAAAAGCATCTACTTTATAAACATCATAGCTCTATTTTGTAAGTAACACTGGCTTTATTTCCCCGATTACTGACCATCCATTTATTTTCATTGCGTTTCTATAATGGAAATAACGATGAATGCAATTCTCTAATGAAAAAATCATGACGAATACGTTTCTATAAATGAAAATAATCCTGAGGAATGTGTTTATATTATCCATATAATAATTCTTGTTAATGTTTGACTTGTATAAGCAGGCATGGGGTTGAAAATAGCCTTCTGGTAAGACTTGCATCCTCTATCTTTAACAGCCGAAACCCTTTCTGTAGCAGGTTTCCCAACATTATAGGAGATATGAAATGGAGTTTTGTCGGAATCTTCTTTCTTGCTTTCTCTCTCTTTCTTGCTTTCTCTCTCTTTCTTGCTTTCTCTCTCTTTCTTGCTTTCTCTCTCTTTCTTGCTTTCTCTCTCTTTCTTGCTTTCTCTCTCTTTCTTGCTTTCTCTCTCTTTCTTGCTTTCTCTCTCTTTCTTGCTTTCTCTCTCTTTCTTGCTTTCTCTCTCTTTCTTGCTTTCTCTCTCTTTCTTGCTTTCTCTCTCTTTCTTGCTTTCTCTCTCTTTCAAATTCACACTGCTTTTTAACGGTTGTGCAATGACACTCTGGGAATGGTAATGAAAAAAGCAACTTAAAAGAAATACTAGGCAAAAATTAATAACCGATGAGGCTTCCTTTGAGAACAGACCAATATGTAATATTCAATTTTGACAATAATGCTTTTTTTCCAAATTTCCAATGCGCAACTCCAACTTTGTGTTGAAATTTGCTAAAATGTTTCAAGTAAAGTTCATATGGAGTTTGTACAAACTTCGAACATTATTTTACCCTTGCTCCTCAATTGGCAAGATGGCATCAATAAGTCTATAGCCTAATGAATGAAAGTATTTATTTTACACAACATAATCTTCTTTCTAGTGAATGTCCTTAATTCAGTGTTTGAACAAGGGGTGAAAAGTTCAGATAAAAAAAAATAAGGTTAATAACTGTGTCATGCACTCTTATGTTATCATTAGAGTGAATACAAGCATTAAGATGTTTGTGAATTAAATTCTGAATCCCATTTCAGTATAATGGCGATCTGGTCAAGTGACTATCAAAACGTAGATTGAAATTCCAACTATTTCTTTGTACAATTTATCTTCGATCAATTCACTACAGTTCTGTCTCTTATCTCTATTTCACAGGCAATGGAACTATATTCAGTCTGAAATGCCAAATTTGCTTATCAGTTTTCCTGCATACCTGGATTTGGTCATTCTAATTATATTGCCTTCATATCTACCAAGGGACTGAGTAATTTTGTTTAGGTCCTTCATTTTGAACATATGACTCCCAAAACTGCATCAGGGTCATTCCATGTCAATTTAACCAAAAAAATGTAAAAATGTAACCACCCACCGCATAGATTTTATTTTATTTTTTTTTTTTTTCCCATTTTGATATATGTTGTAGATTTTATAGTCATTAGAAAATCCTGAAAATTTTAAGTGAAAATTCTTAATCCTTTTCAAGATATTGCAAGTTAAAATTTTGCTGAATCAGCATTTTCTGTGAAGACAATTTGATTTTTAAATCGATGATCTCAGAAAAACCCTTATATTTTCAGGATTTTCTAATGACTATAAGATCTACAACATGTATAAAAATGAAAAAAAAATTCCCTTTTTTTTTTTTTTTTTTTTTTTAAATTTATTACATTGATTAGTTGAATTGACATGGAATGACCCATGAGTGGGTAACTACAGTTTAACAACAATACAAGTATGTTCAATAATTTGCAGATAAACAGCATAGCATGATGAAAAAAGGCCTCAAACTTAATAAAAACATAGTTTTATCATCAAAATGTTTATTATTAAGAGGAAAGACCAAATTGTTTTTTAATTATTTTTGAAACACTTGAAATTTTGGTTAAAATGTTTCGTTTGTTGTTTTTTTTTTTTTTTTTTTTTTTTTTTACCATCACTGGTCATGTAATATTAGTTTTTTTTGTTTTTTTTTCTTCTTCAAAAATCAAATAATTGTCAGATTTTAATGAAACTTTCAGAACTTATTCAAAAATGAATGAAATTATTTTATAAGTGTTTGTTTTTTAGAAAGTCATGGTAAAAAATTTTTTTAAAAATTTTTATTTTTATAAAAATCAAAAAGCATTTTTCAAAATTTAGCTCTTAATTGTAAAATACAAAACCCAATAAAACTAAGACATTATTTAATTAGATAAACTTTTAATTGCTTTTATGAATAATATATGTTAAGGACATTATTGTCTGAAACCAAAATATTTTTCTGCTGAAAAATGAATTTTTACAATTTTTTTCTTTTCCAATTTTAAATACAAAATGTGATAAAGTTGTTAAATATTTTAAAATTAAGTTTGATTTGAATATGTGTCTTTTGGAAAATGCTCTTATTAAAATTATCTATTTTTACAAATTTTAAATTTGAAAGATTATTACAATCTGCAAAGTGTTAGTATTTTTAAAATTATTTTTTAATATGTCAAAAAATGTATTAGAAACATTTCTGGCAAAACTATTCAGAAATAATGTCACATGTTTTAAGAGTTGTATCTCTTGATAGCGACGATCCTGCCTCTAAATTGTGTTGCTTTTTTTCTGGCTAGCATGTGTCAAATTCTCTGACTGACCAACCATCATTGTCACATTTTCAAAATTCTTTATATTTTTTTTTTTTTTTTTTACATATTTCACTAAATCTTTCCTTTTCATTTTGTAAAATATAATTCATTTTTTTTCATTGGGACATACTGCAGTTATTAATTTTTTCTTTTTTTTAGATTCAATTTTAGGGATGGAAACAGTGCAGGTTTTGTTAAAAAAGTCCCTAAAAAAAATCAATATTAGACTTTTGAAAGTACTTAATTTCTAAGAATTACTTTATAGTTAAATAAGCTGGTTCATGTAAAATTAGAAAATAGTCACTTTCATTAGTTGTCAATACATTGACATAAATGTCAATTCACACCTCCAATACCAATCACCAAAGACATGCTTCTTATTTCTTACTAAATTTTTTCTGCTAAAAGTAAGTAATGTTTGTTTTCTATTACATTAAGTAAACTTTACATTTTCTAATTTTCTTAAAATAACTTTTGAAAGAAGCATAATTGAATTTTACAAAACTTTTAAACAGAGAATTTCACTTTTATTTACAAAGTTCTCAAAAATGGGTGACGTGATAGATTTTATGTCAATTTTGCTGACTCAAAAAAGAAAAATACAAGAGTTTTAACTAAAATTTCAGACACGCTAGGAAGGATTAAAAATTTTAAAAAATGAATTGAAAAATACTTTGGTCTTTCCTTTTAATAATAACAAACATTTAGATGATAAAAAAAATTGTTTATCAAGTTTTGGGCCTTTTTTCAGAAGTGTATGCTCTTTTTTAGTGAATTATTGAACATGCATAAACAATAATTATTATTTTTATCTCTAACATCTTCAGTAAAGATACAAGAGTTGGTAAGTGATTGGGTTGAAGACTTGATTAATCAAAGTGCAATATGCTATTCAATTTATATTCATATAATATGTTTTTTAATTCTTTTTTTTTTTTTTTTTAGTCTGTATACAAGTTTTCACATTTTTTACTGTTAATTAGAAAACTTTGTGGTTGTTCAACAGACAAATTCACAATCAATTGAAACATTCAAATAAGCAGTTTTTATATCAATTTGTTGAACACTCAAATGGATGTGCTCTAGGAAAAAAATGTTTCCTGATGAGAGAACATGCATATTGTTGTCCCTTTGTTAGATTCTGAAAGTCTAACAACCTTCGTTTCCCTTCTCATCAGGGGGACAGGTTCATAGGAATTATTCTCTCTTAAAATGTTCAGCCTGCCTTTTTTCATGTCTTGGGTACATTAACGATTAATGTCCACTGCTCTGAAACTAAGGAAGAGATTAATGGGCTGTGGGTTGAAACCCATAATTAATACTGACTGGATTTTTCTTTTAATAAACCTTTTAAAAAAAATAAAATCTTTTAAAAAAACAAAACAAAAATAAACAAATTTATTTATAGAAACCTAAAAAATGCCAAAAAGCATAAAAGGGTCCAAAATCAAATAGCAAAACATGAAACTGATCACTAGGCTGCCTTTAAAAGATGTCACATGCTATCATTCAATAAGCTAGGTGAATGGAATTACTTTCTGTGGAAAATTCTTTTACAGGTTGAAATGTCAATAGGATGGTTTGATGATCTGGGATGAGATTGAGTGGTGGGTCCTTGGCAACTTTCAATTGCTATTAAGATGAGATTTCAGACATACTTTTTTTTCTTTTTCTTTTCTCTTAAGCTCATTCCTTCAAGATGATTTCCATGTGTGATAATGCTTCATTATATTCAGGAATGAAAACCAAAGAACACCTGAATAAAAATGGAGTTAAAAAAAAATAAAAATTGTTTGAAGTGGCCAGGTTTCTGATCTGGCTGTAACCAGATTGAAAACTTTTGAGTTTTCTATAGATTCAATGGAATCCATTTTTAGAACCATTTTTTGTCATTATCTTGTATAAATGAAGACAAACATATTTCGTTAGAAATTTGCATATTTCTCACAAGCACTCATGATCAGTGCCGTTGATTTTTAAATCAGGCTTTTTCCATTTATAAAGATTTCATCCCAATTTTCTTATCAACTTTCCCTGTAAGATTTTACTTTGTTTCATATTAAGCTTAGTAAATATAAAGTTTTATCTATACTGACCACATCTATGGCATTGTTTAATCAAATAGGCTGAATGACCCTTTATTTCAATTGTTGGCTTTTTCTATGTGGCCACTATCAGTGGTCAAACATAAATCTCATTGTATACTTAAAGTGCTTTTCTTTATTAAAGCTTATATGAAAACTCTCTCCTGGTCAGTAACTTGATTAGATCTTACTACAAGTCTCAAATTTTGATGAGATATGTTACTGATTGGGCCTAACTGAGTTGTTTTTGCTTGCAAACAACACTGCTGTAGCTTTTATGTTTTGGTTTGATTATGGGTGGATACCATCCAGCGGCCAGCAGTAACCTGCTTGTATATTCTGTGTGATTTTCTTTTGCCTATAAATAGTGTCTGTTCAGCAATGAGTAATGTTATTGGCCTGATTGTATATTTTCTAACAGCTCTCTTTCTCACAGGCTGAATAGAATTAACTGTTATGCTTTGTTTATTATCGTCATTAAGGGGTGTGTATCTGTGAGAGATATATATATATATATATATATATATATATATATATATATCTAAATATATCTAAATAAAATGTATCCAGCTTTGACAACACATTGTGCTCAAAGTTACCACCTTACCAACATTGAGTGATGGCCTTGTCTTCGATGTCTGTGTTGCACCATTTCTTTTTATACTCTTCAAGTATTGTCTTGGATAAGAATAACCCTAACTGCTTGATGATAGGTTTTTAAGAGCCAGATTTAAAGTCTGTTTAATTGTGTGCTAATGAGCCTCACCTTCACTAATAGTGCTGTGTGTTGGCAGAAACACTGAATTCTCCCTCAGCTCCATGCTGTAAGCTGATTCTCTATGGCCGACTGAAATGAAGACATTATATACTGTTGAAGCTTAATCAGATATTGTGGTAGGTGACTTCGTTTAATATGTCTGATATTGTAATGATATTACTCCACACATTTTTGAGTCTAGTAACTTTTCATTTGTGATGTTTTTGTCCCAGTGTTTCTACCAAAATCTCCTTTCATTTGACTCCTCAAAGATACATTGCATTCTATTCTCTTAGTGAATAATGGCTTCCAACTTTTTCTTCTTGTTGCAATAGAAACAAAAGAAATGAAAAAAAAAGAAAAATAACCCAGCAATAGATACTTAAGACTAAAAATATATTGACTATGCTTTAAAAAAAGAAAACAAATATATACTAGTGTGCAAAAAGTTTAGAACAATACTTCTATCTCCCTTTCACATGTGCACAAACACACACACACACATATATATATATATATATATAAAACCAATTTGTGACTGGTAGGGATAATTCCAGGGAGGACATTAATCCAGGAAGAGCTTAATGTAAACTACGGAGCATTATAATAATCAAGAAGAAAACCTTAAAGATTCATTTTAGTTATAATTGATTTTGTGAGTATCTATATATTCATCTCTTCTGATTGAAAGCTTTTACTAAAAGATTTTGGTCTGAAGAGATAACTATATAGGTATTAACAAAATTATAACCAAAGTGAAAAAATAATAATAATAAAAAATTGCTGATGCTAAATCCAACAATACCAAACAACTCTAATATAGATAAAACAAACAAGTGCAGACATACAGTTTCTCTTCAAGCCTAAATCATGAGGTGATAAGCTGGGGCAATAAATTTGATATTGTCCTCAGAGATCCTAAGACATTTTTCCTCACAATATTTTTGTCTTTCTTCCATTAACAATCGGAAGAAGTCAAAGAGAACACACATTTTCTCTGGTAGGGAAATTGTGTCTTTGATAATAATTTTCCACTTTTGTCTCTCCACAAAAATCTACATTTAATTTTTACCCCCCCCCCTCTCCTGATAAGGTCATGCAAATATTTAAAAAAAAAAAAAAAAAAAAAAATACCTACACAAATTGATATTGTGGCCATCAGCTATGTATGATTGATTTGTGCATGAATAATCTTGTAATTTTTTTATGAGTAGTTTTCTAGCAACACAACCGACCAGTGTTATTTTATTAAACTTATAGATCTAGGTTTTTCAATTCAAAGGTCTACTTTCTGTGGTTAAGCAATTCCTGTCAGCAGTGATCACGTCCTCTGGCATTGAAAGAGTTTTCTCGTCCTATGGACTGCCGCATTCCAAACTGACAAACCATCTTGGTACAGATAAGGCAGCAGAACTTGTCTTTCTATTTAAATCCATGAATCCATCAACACTGATGTTGAATTTTAAAATTTGTTAATTATTAAAATCTTATTTTATATTAACAAAAAAATTATTTACTTGAGTAATAAATATTTGAGTCAATAAGTTTAACATTTTTCTTCCTTCATGAAATTACATGAAAACAAAAAATTGAGAAGAGAGTTGGTCAGTTATAAATGAGGTTCAAGTTGGGACGAGCTACTATAAAAGCTTGGAATTTTATTGTTTCCATTGCTACTATGGCCAGTTCTTGGATTTTCATCTTCTGTTCAGCATCTGCTGCCCTACACCAGTTTTTTTTCTTTTTTTCTTTTCATTCTCTATCTTAAGGTGGTAGTTTTTTTTTGTTTGTTTTTTAAATAAGCCTTTCATTTTTTTCTTCTTCCCTTCTTAATCTGTTTACAGTTTTGGTCTATCAAACTTTGAATTGAGATTTCTCTATCTTCCTATCATCTTGCTTAAATTTTTTTTTCTTTTTTTTTTTTTTTTTTTTTTAAATCAAATCAATCTGGTTCTAGTTTTATTCTTCATCTCAACAAAATTACCTACCTACACACACAATATATATATATATATATATATATATATATATATATATATATATATATAAAAATATAGGAAAAATGTATGGCAAAGTGGAAAGTTTTCTTGTGGTGTATTTCATCCTTTAGGACTTCATCAGACTAAGTGTGTTATAACAAACTTAGTCCAATAAAGCATGTTTGTGTGTGTGTGTGTGTGTATATATATATATAGTCTTAAGATGTGCTATATTTATGGGATAAAGTGCTTGATATCAGAGATAGAGTGTGTGTAAATATAAAAGTGAACATAGAAGTCAACACTTAGAGGCGACGGTCTGTTTCATGCTAGATGCAATCTAGGTGGCCTGACGATTACACCTAGCATGAAACACTCACCTCCTAAGTGTTGACTTCTATGTTCACTTGTGTGTGTGTGTGTGATATATAGAAACCTTCCTTTCAAACAGGTTTCATTTGTATTTGTTGAATTTATTTTTTTTTGAGGTTTTTAATATTCTTAAATTTTTGTTTGTTGGTGGTAAGAGTGTGTAAATTTTCTCCATAGTGTCTATTGTTCCAAGCACTTTCAGCCGCATCATTAGCTATTTTCAAAGTCTTTTTTTTTTTTTTCTTTTTTTTCTTGTTGAGTGTTAATTTAATTTTGTGGTTTGATGCCTTCTATAGTAGTAGTGTTTATTCTGATGCCTGAATGTGGCTGGAATTCAAGTTGGTGTTTTTGTATTTTAAAATGAACTTTTAACACATTATTTCTGCTGCTAAATAATATGAGGTTAATACTTGCTTCCAATTGTTTTATGTGAAGACTTTCTCTGACAGATGTTTCTGGTCATAGAATCTATGAAGGATAATCGTGTTATCAAGCAGTTTTTTTTCACATGGGTTCTTGTACATTGTAAGTGGCTAAATGCCTTGGTCAGTTAACGTGAGATATGTGCATCTACTCAAATATGAGTATTCACTAAAAATAACATTTAAAGCTATAAAATCTGTTATAGTAATAATAATAAAAAAAATCATTACATCTTTAGAAATTGCTTTGTTTACATTAGGATATGAAACTGAGCAGATATGAAAATTTTGCAAATCTATGATGAGAAAGATTTTGCTTAAAGGCAGTATTCAGCCTGGCTTGATCTGTAAAAATTCTTAGTGGCAGATTTGGTCAAAAGCACATTGGATCTAACAGCAGTTCCCTCTGCCAAAAGAGGGCACAGATTTGAATCCTGCTGAAGAGTGCATATTTTTTTTTAATAATATTTCTCAAATATTCAGGTTGCTAGACAAAAATAAACATACTGTTTAATAAATAAATAAATGGAGTGTTTACTGAAATATAAGTATTCATTAAAACTAATGTTCAAAGTGATAAAATATATAATTTTTTTATTTTTTTCAGAATAAAGGAGGACATTATTGAAGTATGAAGTTTAAGACCTAAATTTAAAAAAAAAAAAAAAAAAAAAAATTTATTTTTTTTATTTTTTTTTTTTTTTTTTTAAAGCTATTATATTTTCCTCAAACATTATATTTTCCTCAAACACCTTCTCTTCTTTATATCTTTTATTGTTTTAGATTTTTGATTTGTTTGAACTCGCCACTCTGAATTACACTTGACTGATATTCAGTTTGGGAAAAATGCTGAAATTCTTAATTTTGAACTAGTTTTTATCTTGTCTTATTTTTGTTGCTTTTTATGATCAGCTCTTTCTTTTTTCCTACACCCAGAAAAGCAAACAGTTTGCATGAGACGTAAAATGATGTGAGTTGAAATCTCTTATCATCCGAAAACCTGTTGTCTGATATAGACAGACCTTTGCCATAAGAGTTAGGTCACAAACTCCAACAGGCATCATTCAAATTTAGTCATTCAGGCACAAATTTTTATTATCTGAAATTAACTTCATGCTGGTTTGTTAGTCCTGGGTATGATGATAAACTACATCTGACAGTAAGGCCTCTAATTGAGAGATTGAAGGTTTTGGGCAGTGTGGTGCCAGATCATAATGCCCTAACTTGGGGTGGTAGCACCTTTTAGGCTCCCAGCTTTGGACAAATAGTGCCTCCACCCCCCAGCAAAAACAAAACCCAATGAAAGTATAAAAATACCAGCAATACATTTTGCTATAAAAAAAAAAAAAAGTACCAATAATGCATTTTCTGTAGTTGGATGCATAACAATTTTATTCAAAATATATTTAATTGAAGCTATAAAATTGTTCAAAATATTTAAATTTTGGCATTAAATAACTCATAGTTTAATATGCCACCAAACAAAATCAATTAACGATCAACCAAATCATATTTGTTTACACCTACTAGTAATATTAGTAGCCTGAAGGTGTCTAAATTTTAAATTAAGTTTTTATTTTTTTCCAAAAAAAAAAAAAATCTTTAACAATACATGAAATTATTTTTTGAACATCATGATATTGTGAACTTTGTGCAAAAGGAAAGTAATTTTTTTTTTTTTTTTTTTTTTTTTTTTTCATTCATGTTAATTTAAATGTCTCTTTATAATAAACCTCTACCCACAATATCTACTTTCATTTGTATCCTCCTTTATTATCTTAGCTAGATTTACTCTGAGATATATTTTGTGTCTAGCACCAGAAAAGTGAGACTTGTTTCTCATGGAAAGGGTTTTGTATTTTGAATTGAAGCCATTTAAGAAATTCTAATTGGCTGAACATAACTTGGACAAATAGTTTCCTTGAAGAAATCTTTATTTGGATATACTTAACCCTAATTCTGTATGAAATTTTAATTAGATAATAACTGTTGAAGAAAGTCTTTCTGACAAAGGCAAATGCTTGAATTCTGATACCAACAAAATCTTTGTTTTGAGAAATGATTATGGGTAGGCCAATTTGACCATTCCCTCGTTTGGCTTGAACCTTTTGCAGAAATCAGAGAAACCGTTAAATTCTGCCGAGGGATTTTTCTCTGTTCAATTTTAGAATTGAATTAATGCACTTGTAATAATATTGATTATTTGAATGATTTTTATTTGAATTAAAATTGTAATAAACTCTGATATTTTTCCTAATCAACTATTTTATTTTTTCTTTAAAAAGAAAATGGCTACTGAATGAAAGTTATTCTGTTTGTTGTAACTCCTCGCCATCTTCTGAAAATATAAGTACAGAATTTGTATGGAATAAGTGAGTCATGCACACAATCTTTTCCATTGGTTTTTGTACCTTCTAGTGGTTTCTAATGATGGTGTGTCAGTTAACTCTTCCACCAAAGGGAGATAACTCATTTGACCTTATAAATAATGCTATTACGACTGCAGAAAGAAAATGCTTTGGTTTTTAGGATTTATAAACCGAGAAATTCTCGCCCTTCTTTGGAAACACTTGATTTATGAGAGGTTAAATAGGGACAATCTTGTTCAGTGTATAAGAATTGTCAGACACAACTTAGTCTGTTAAAGAGCTTTAATAGTGGGACATCAAGTAAGGATTGAACACCACATATTCTTGAATTGGTCAATGAGATAAACTTGTCAACCATGACCTTTTTTTTTTTTTTCCCACAGAACTTTGAGGGCATTCTTTTATTTATTCCAGTTGCTGATGTTTTGATCAATGGATAAGTACAAAGGGAAAAACATATTTCATTCATCAATGAATGAGAAAGACATTAATATATTTTAAATTCATACCTGCCTCTTCAGTCAGAGGACTATTAATCTCCTATGAGTGAGTAGAAAATATATTTCTAGAAATGGAGCAAATACAATTTTTTTTTTTTTTTTTTTTTTTTTTTTTTTTTTTGAAACCCCTTTGATTACTCCCATCTCTATTCACATCTGATTAGAAATTAAATTTTCTTTATTTTGTGTGCATTTGTGGAGATACCTGATCTGGTTTGGGATCAAATGGAAAAAGCGTAGAGGACATGCCTTGAAATTTCGGTACTAAGCTTTTTCTCAAGCAGCTTTGATTTTAGCTTGATTTGATCTTTAAAAATTTAAATGCAATGTCCGCTTAATCCCTGTTCTTTTAATGTTCTTTCTCCTTAATAATGTTTTTCTTTTTCTCATCCTTTCACACTCAGTAACCCCTTGCATCTTAGTGGCTTTATTGCCTTGCTTGGAGGTGAAATGATAAAAACAATGTGTGAAGCAATGCAAAAGTAGAATGGCTTATCTTCATTGGATGTGGATTAAAAAAAGAAAAAATACTGAAGGAAAATTTATTTTAACGCACACTCAGACATTTTTTTTTTTTTTTTTTTTTTATCATTTTACCAAGCAAGGCAACAAAGTCACTAAGACACAAGGAGTTACTGAGTGTTAGAGAATATGAGAAAAATATACTATTAAGGAGAGAAGACAATATTATGTTGGTGACTAACATTGTTGTCACAAGTATGTGTATCTGTGTATACATGCCTGTTTAAGAATCTTGATAATGTCCCTTTTCTCTTAATTCAGTAAACAATTTTTCATTTTGATATCATTGGCAACATTTCTGAAGTTATATGGTAAATTTTTTTTACCTAAAATAATGTATTATGGAATGTCATGTTCTTAACCATTAGCAATCTATAGGTGACTATTTTCACCAAGCAATATGTTAGTCCTGCCAGTGCAAGTGAATTTGAATTTCTTGGTTTTGTAGTCATGGCAACACCTAAAACACTCTTGACTGAAATTGAGAGTGAGGCTACTACAATTTCATCTATATATATATATATATATATATATATATATATATATATATATATATATATATATAAAATAAACACTATATCTTGTAAGGATTACATATACAGTAAAAGCAGAAGATTTATTTAAAGATGATGTAGAGTGCTAAATTTTTAGTTGCATCAGATCAAGACTTTCATATGGATGTTATGCATGGCACCAAGCCCATTTAGATATGTCTAAATTGTCAGCTGCATAAAACTGCTTTCTCAGATCAATAGTTAAAAATGGTTTTAGTGAATGAAGTCTGTAGGTCTTGGTGAGGATCATCATTCTCTGAACATCATGGGAGATCATAAACAAAGAAACTTTATGAAATGACCAGAAACTTCATCACTTGAAAACTTCCAGAGGCAGCAGCAACTGAAATGCAGATGACATAAACTTTAGGAGAAAATATCATAATGACAATATTGACATTCCACCCAACTTCAAAAGAAAAATGTTAGGAAGAGACTCCCCCATCAATAGTGGAGAGAACAATAACAGTGAACTTGAAATGTTTCTTTCTGTTTTAAGAGAAAGTAATATTGGTTGATGTTGCTGAATGTTCCCTTATAAGGAAACAGCTGATATAACCATTAGCATTTTATTGCCTTTTCTGCTCTCTGTTCAGGTTTTTAAGCATTATGAAAGAGATTAGGGAATAGCTGCAATCCAACTATTTCTTCTTTTTCTTTCTTTTTTTATCTTCTGAAGATATTAACTCAATTCCCTACCATGCTTGTCCATTAATCAAATTATCATCTACAAGTATGAGATGTTTATTTGATTTTATCCTTCATGTTTTCTTCTTGCATTTGTTACACTGTTTTTGATTGTCACTTTTGAAAATCTTTTTTAAACACACATACTTCCCACTTATCAAATAATGATTTTCTCCTCTTTCACATGTTATGTCACATGTCTGGCTGATAGCTTGATCAATTTGCTAATCAACCATTTCATTGTTAACTGTAAATACTCCCCCCCCAATCCATAGCCTGTAACCCTAGCAACTGTCAATTACTGGCAATGTCAGTAGTTTTCAAAGTAGTAGTAAAGAATGATTCCTGTTTAATCCTGTTGGCCTGGCTACTTCTCAACTCTCTCTGTCTTGCTTTGAGAGGGGTCAGTTGTTTGTTGGCTAGCTTAACTGATAGCCTGTCCAGACAGCTTTCACAAATTGCTTCTTATTTGGCCTTGTAGTAGGGCAGTATGTCTCAGGTGCACAAGAATTGAGTATTGCTTTTTGATTTGACAGGATAAATTATCCTAAAGTTTTCCCCTCAATGAAATTTGGAAAATATATCATTTCCATTTGGACTATTGTTTTCATTTTTGTTGTTATCACATTGTTTTGGCTATTGTGTCCTCCAGCCTTCTTCAGGTGATTGTTGCTCTGATCTTCAGGTAATTTCAAACTGATCCCTTTATTTATTCTATGGATGTTAATTGTTCTCATTCTACTGTCAATATCTAGGGGTATCTTGTTCTTAGTACCGCTTAGTTATTGTTCATCCTGTCTGCACTACCAGGTTCAGGGATTGAACTCACAATTACAATGACTCCAAATTCAAGAATCAATGCACAAATCATTCAGATATTGTCCTGAAATGAGATAGCAAGAAAAAGGATGTGGACAATATTCCAAATGTAAATAATGATAATCCAAGAAATTCAGACCAAAATTAAAATTTTTGAAGACCTTGCTATTAAACCAGTGGTTTCCAAACTTATTTTAGATTGCCACCCTCTTGTGTATCAAAGCATAACCTTAACACCCTCCTCCTCCAAATGTATACATCAACCTGTGATTGAATTTTCTTGATGCTATTATTGTATGCCAAATGAATCTCTTAGGATTTCCCATAATAATTGTTATATAAATGGGATACACTGTAAAGTGACGGCAAAATACACTTTGGATACAATCTGTAAGTTGTGTATGTTATGGTTCAGATATGCCACTGCCACCCGGTGGCTACCAACCTTTTTTTTCCTCACTGCCTCCATTGATATTTCCACCAAATTACTGTATTAAAATGATAATATAGCAACAGCAACAACTATCTTTGAAAATGGGGAGTGGTGTTAGCTGAAAGTACTCGGATAGGGAAAATCTTATATTCCAATCGCAACCGGAAATCAGAACAAAGGATCAATAAAAAAAACACTTGGAACTTTCACTGGTTTTTAATGTAACTTACACACACACACTCACACACACATATTTGCTTCTGTGCACACCTGCATGTTAGAGTTGCTTACCAGTTTCTGTTGCAGAAGCCTGCTCAGTCACATTTGTCTTTGTTCAGCACTCACAGAGCTCACCTGTAGTTTATGTTGCATCTAAGCTGAGCAGACAGTAGTGAAGTTTTCTAGGTGAGAGAATATAATCTGATGTAATCAGCAGTTTGAACAAGGCGAGGGAGTCAAATCCCTTGGTTACGATGATTAGTGACTTTTGTGCTAGCACAGTCACTGACAGCTTTCAAAAAGTTCTTTCTATTCAGTTTCACTCACAAGGTTTGGGTCAACCCATAGTATGAGGTTTTGGGTACTTTCCAGTGGTGTTGTAGAATGGGATCACTTCCCTGGGTCAGTAACATGAAGAAGTCACCTTCTTGACCAATCAACTATGGTGAGATCTCAGTTCTAACCACCTTGCCATATATATATATATATATATATATACACACACACACACACACTAGTGTACCTGTGCTGTAAAAATTGATGGCAAACAGAAATCTATTATAAGTAATACAGGTCAGTACTGATAAACTGCAGTAGTTGGGGTCCAGAACTTCTATCCATGGTTTAGATGGTCTGCAGTTTAGATCAAAAGTGAGCCATAATGTCAGAATTGCCAGCTTAGATCACCAAAACAAAGCTTGTTAAGTCCAGGGAGTTGTCTGCAAAAATGAGTAACACAGTGGCTAAGCATACAAAATGCTTATTCAAAACTAAGAATTGAATATTGGCAGTTTTGAAAAACATTTATTAAAACTATCCTTTAATTTCACATAAAAATCTGCACCAATGTGAATAAATTTGAAAGACGACAGCCTAAAATGATTCCAATTATAAAGTGCCATGGCAATAGATCCATCATCAATGACAGCAAAAGATGGCGGAAATCTTGTATGCATGAGATTTTAACATTTTTAACAAGAAAAAATAAAATAAATTTTTTTTTATAGTTTTAAGATTTTGAATAAAAATATTACAATATATTGTATTGTAATGTATTAATAAAAATAATATAAAAATATAATATGGTAACATCTACATACAAGCACATTATGAATATTAAAGCAAATCCCATGTGAAATTTTTAAGTTAGGATAAAGGTTGTAAGCTGCATATTTCACACTCAAAATGTCTGCAAAGTTTTAATCCAAACCACTACACAATTGTGAGTGTGAAATACCAAAGCCTAAATAATAGTAAATACCTGTGAGTGTGTGTGTATGTATATATATATATATATATATATATATATATATATATATATACTGAAGGTATTAAAACTCAATGAATTTATTAAAATAAAAGATTATACAGAAAAATCAGGCTTTAAAAGTGTCACAATCAAGTTTGAATTTGTTTCAAATTGGGATCCACTGATTATGATTCTAATATGAACATGACAAAAAATTTTGGGATCGATCATGCATGTGCAGCTTAAGTGACATCATGGTTTATTGGTGTGTAGCTTAATGGCACTGCCCTGTATGTATTGTAAGTCATTTTCATTTAATGCAAGTACAATTCTTTTTCTGTATAACAATTGAGGGGAAGTGTGCAACATAATGATGACTTACTTGCCCAAATTCAAATTATATTTGTTTTTCAAAAGAGAAATAAAAAAAATTTTTTTACTTAAATAAAAATTATGAGACAGACATGAGTTACAGGCAACATTAGTTGTGTTGAATATTTTTGTTTTACGAATTTAACTGTATTTTATTTCCTTTTTAGGGCTACTTAGGAACAAATAAAGAAATATAATTTATGTATGTGAGAAATGGTGAAATGTTGTTTGTTTTTTTTTTTTTTTTTTGTTTTTTTTTTTCAAAAACAAATATAACTTGAATTTGGGAAGGTAGTTCATTGTTTGTGTGAAAGAGTCAGTATATGTGTGCATTTTAGCAGTACCAAGGGATACAATAAATAGTTAGAATTTAGATCTTACTGTGAATTGTTTAGGGTGGTCTCTTTGTAGTTTTCAGTGTGGTAGCTTTTTGAATGTGAATCTTTGACTTTTGTGCATCCCATGTCAAAATTTGCACACTGCTCCTCAATTGTTACATGCAAAAAAAAAAAAAAAACGTATCTAGCTTATATATAGCTTATTATATTAAGGACACACACACACACACACACACACACACACATATATATATATATATATATATATATATATATCTTTGCAAAGATCATCCTTCTTTAAACATTGTGTACTGAAGTGACAGAATCACAAATCAAGAACTGTACCAAATAAGAGAAATCACATTGAGCACTGCCAACAGCAACAACTAAAATGGATAGCACATGTAACTTGAATAGAAAATAATGACATAATCAAGATGTTGATGATATGCCACACTACTTCAAACCAAAGCTTACAAAGGAAACTCCTACCAATACTAGCAAGAGCAATAACAGCTACTGGACTTGAAAAACCTATTTTCCTGAAAAATTGTTTTGAGGGAGAAATTTTATAAATTTCAATTGAAAGCAGTACTGGTTGCTTGGTCACTGAATGCCAAATGTTTCCTTATAGGGAAACGACTAATGATACTATTACCACACATTCACACACATACAGTACATACATTTTCTTTACAAAAAAAAAAAAAAAATTAAAAGAATCTATTATGTGTTTCATGTGGAAAAAAAAATCTCACTTTTTGCCAATATTTAGTCTTCCTTACTGTAGAAATTTAATCGTCCTCCAATCACAGAAGTTAAGTAATGCCGATCTTGATCAGTATTTAGGTAGGTGACTGTTTGGGGATACCAGATGCTGTAAACTTGGATATGTAGGTGGCATAATGGATAATGGCTAGGAATTGTTAATTGGAGAGCTGAGTTCCGATTCCTGTTGGGTTTGTTATATTCACTTGTGTGCACATAAACTTGGGAAAGGTATGAATCCACTTCCTCTCCCCCAGCTATGGGTTAATTAGTAAGATTTGTATCACTAAATTCTTAGAATCCAAAAATATTTTCTGGTTTAATAACATGCAATGGGTTGATAAGCTGTAGGAAACAAACTTTTTTTTTTTTTTTTTTTTTTTTTTTTTTTGAATGCTCCCTGCTGTGAAGTGAAAGAGCATCTTCTTTGCTTTTGCATCTTAAATGTGATCAAAACTAAGATTATGCATGTCTTTATAACTCCCCAATACCTGGCGGTCACTTTTCTTCACCTTCCTATCAAGTGACATGATAAATTTGAAAGATAACTGCTCTTTCTCTCTCTCCTTCCTTCCTTTTTTTTTTTTTTTTTTTTTTTTTTTTTTTTTTTTAACTAATTGGTCAGACATTTTGATTATGTGATTGGCTTGCAGTCTTTTAACACTTTTGACATTGTCTGCAGCAGTTCAAGTGACCCATTAACGCTATATCAGGAACTAGCAGCAAGAATAATTGTCAAGTTACCTTCTCTCCACCTGCCTCAGGTGTTTATTTTTTTTTATTTATTTTTTTTTTTTTTGTATCTCCCTCTATACCCCATGATTTCTTTCTCTTTTACCCACTCACTTACATAATTTCAGCCCTGAAAGATTTAACTGGACTTTGTTTGACACAATGCCTTAATTGTAGAGCAATATTAACATTTGCTACAAGTAACTGAATTGTATGTTGTAGTTTTTCTTTTTCAATTTGTGGGCCACTGAGCCATAGAAATTTTTGTTGTGACAGGCTCCAGTTGAGAAATTCCTTCTCATGGAATGGAGGGATTTAACTCCATATGCTTAGAATAGCAGCAAATATCCATACAATTGTTGTTCCATTTGACTGACGTTCAATACCAAGTTTCCTGTTGCCTCTTTCATTAAAATCATAAACAGAGTTATTTAGTTTGACACTTATTAAATCCAAATAGACTCGGCATCACCTGGGCAAGCTATGTTTGATGTTAGAAAATTTCACTAAGGTTCAAAAGGTTAAAATAAATAAATGTACTTGAGTGTATAGGGAGGAGAGGGCACAACTTTACTTTTGTTTTTATAAGATCAATCGAGGTACCTCCACTAAGTTTTTGATACCTAAGATTTAAAATGAATTTTTAAAACTGAAAAAGCATTCTTGAAGATTTCTTTGTTAGTATTAATTGAAAGCTAAATGATTAAATTTACTAATTCCAGTAAGCAAAATACTTTTGGTGTATTTCAAATAGAAGTTATATTGATTGAAATAGAATAATTTTATGATTTGGAGCAGACTTCTGAGAAATGAGCAGTAATTGAAAAAAGAAAAATTGATGATTTACTTTCTCCAAGGACTGCTGCTTCTAACTAATAAAAAAAAAAAAAAGGAAGGAAAATTTAATTTTTTGAAATTTCATGAAATTAAATAAGTTGGGTAATATATGTAAAAAAAAAAAAAAAAATAAAAAAATTTCATTTTTTTATGTATAAGTCTTGAAAGTTTTATTAAAATCTGACAATTACTTAATTTTTGCAAGAATTTCCAAATCAATGCATTTTTCACTGAAAAAAAAAAAAAGTGCAAAAACATTAATCATTAATGTCACGTTGACTGCTGAAAAAAAAAAAAAAATTTATAACCAAAATTTTGAACATGTTAGAAAGGGTTCAAAAATTATAAAAAAGTACTTTGGTCTTTCCTCTTAGTAATAACAAACGTTTTGGCAAAAAACTTTGTTTTTATTAAGTTTGGATCCTTTTTTTTTTTTTTTTTTTTTTTTTTTCATCCTGCTATGCTATTTTTTCAGTGACCAAGTGGAGGTACCTAGATTAATCAAACTAATCTTTACTTCTCTAACTTCCCAAGTCTCAATATTACTGTTATTATTGTTACTCTGACATTCATACAGCCATTATTGATAAAGTGATAATCAGTTTCTTCATATCTCATTTTTTACTAAATTCTATATGGTGTGGCAGAAATACCTCCCACATAATGGTGAGACATTAGCTAGATCCAGTTTTTTCAAACTGGGTCCTAACCTTTCAGTGGGTTGTTATAATAATAATAATAAAAAAAAAAAAACACAAGTGAGAGCAAAGTTCAGAATAAAAATAACTCTAAATCCTTGCACAGCACTCATAAATCATCACTAGTTTTTCAACAGGGTAAGCTCATATTTTTATATATATATATATATATATATATATATATATATATATATATATATATAAGTAATAATTTTTATATAAATAGATAATATAATTCCAATGTGTGGATCATAAGAAATCATACTTATTATAAAACGCAGATTGTGTGCGTGTCTGTTCGTTTATATATTCGATTGGATTTCCAACATTTTTCAACCGATTTCAACAAAACTTCACAGGACTACGTAAAATTAACTTGCAGTGGTTCTGACAGCGCCCAAAATTGGAAAAACACAATTGTTTTTGCATGAAATCGATTTGAAAACACAATTAAGAGGTATTGTTGTCATGAGAATGAAAGGGGGACAACTCATATAGAGTTATACTTATTATAAAAACCAGGTTGTGTGTGTGTTTTTGTTTATATATGGGATTGGATTTTCTACATTTTTCAACCGATTTCAACAAAACTTCACTTTTTTTTTTTTTTTTTGCAGGTAGTGTTTCTTATTGTCTTGCACACTTTTTTCTTTATTTTTACATTCAGAATGCTTTAAAAATTCCATTTACAAGACAATTGTTTATAATGAAATTCTATTCAATCAGTAGACTCATAACGATTGAAAACAATGTTTTTGTTTGGGTTTGACCAATTTGTAAAAACAAAAACAAAACAAAAAAATAAAACTAATTAAGACATGCGTGTCCGTCAACCTTAAACAATAATCTTTGTCAATTTTATTTTTCAGTCTTTATGAAGGTCGATACTTGATCTATCTCTTACTGTTACATCACCGGGCAACGCCGGGCTCTACGGCTATTAGTAAATAAAAGTTGTGAGTTTTAGGTGGAGACATTAGAAGTATCAAGTTGAAGTAGACTTTAGAAGGAACCTGAAACCCAATCCTAAACAAGAGATAAATCCTGTTAACCCTTTATCACTCTGTATGTGACTTCATTTGCAGTACAAAAAGTTTATCCAGCCACTGTAGATGACTCTGATCCCTGATAAATAATGTTTGAATTTCATAGTTATGTTGTTATATCCTGCTATGGCAACAGAAAACAAACTTTAGTGAAATTAACAATAAAGTTCCTGCAATTGAGAGGCCTTAAAAAGAACGCAGGGGTAAAGGAAGAAATATTAATAATGCAGAGGGCTAATGGTTAATCATTTCTTAAACTTAAGAAGCAATTTTTTTTTTTTTCTATAGTAGCAGAGTCTCCATCAGCAATTGTAGCCAGTTTAATATATTTTTTATATGAAAACTATTTTTAAATCTGAAAAAGTATCCCTTACTTGCAAGATATGGCCTGGTGCCAGGAGTCCTTAATAAAACTTTCCTAATAAGCTCAATGTCTTCTGATATAACACCATCAACTGGAACATGTTTTCTGTTCATGTCTTCCACTCACAAACTTAATATTTTTCCATTTTTCTATTTATACTCATCATCTCCCACGGCTGGAACTTCAGCTGTTTGGCTAGGATTTCTCTTTCGTTCTTAATTTCAAAAATAAGATTATATTTTATCATTTTTATGATTTATTTTTTTTTTTTTTTTATATGAATTTTTTTCTTTCCTTATTAAGTCAAGAAGTGTTCCTTTTTCACTTAAAGGAAAGATTTTCCAAGTTTCTCTTTGGTTGATATTCCAAAGTAACTTAAATATCCTAATGTAACATAATACACATACCTTCAGCTAACGAAGGTAATTGGTGCATCACAAAATATAAAATCTTGTTATATAAATACCTTTGAAATTTATTTATTGTTTTTTAAAATGTAAACTTTTGGAA
Organism: Acanthosepion lycidas; assembly: GCA_963932145.1. Classification (NCBI taxonomy): domain Eukaryota; kingdom Metazoa; phylum Mollusca; class Cephalopoda; order Sepiida; family Sepiidae; genus Acanthosepion; species Acanthosepion lycidas. The sequence continues at coordinate 5,649,420 of OZ010614.1, read as the reverse complement.
TATATTTTTCTGAAAATTGAAGAAAAATTCTGGACCTTAAATTATTAAAATTAAGGCAATAATTTTTAATTTCACTTATATTGAGTTCCTCTTTTCAGAATCAACTTGATTAGTAAATGGAAAAAAAAAACAAAACATTTTCCCTGTCGTGGAAAATAAAAACACTTGGAAACATTATTTCCGGTCAAGACAGGCTTAAGCACACGACTGGTAATGTGTAAACCCAGCACAACCTCCCACATGGCCAGTTTTTTAGCACCTAAACCAGCCCCCCCCCTAGCTTTTCTGTTGGTGAGGAGAGTGACAGGTCATCCCACTGGACCAAAAAATCAAGACATGACAAAGGGCAGATGAGCTTCTTATAGTAGGAAATGATCAACACACACACACACACCTGGACATTGAAGTCACACCCAGAGGTGACAGTCTGTTTCATGTTAAAAGCAATTGTCAGACCATCCTGAGATGTGTGCGCGCGCGCACACACACACACACACACATATATATATATATATATATATATATATATATATATTGATTCATTCATTTTGTACATCTTGTCAACATTTTGCTTGGTTATTTAAAGCCAGAAAATTATGTAATAAATTCACGTTAAGCAAGATGATATTCCCACTAAGATGCTAGTGTCTGCTGAGACTGAAAGAAAATGAAAGACTTTAGAAGGAACAGGAAATGAGGGATAAATCCCTCATTTCCTGTTCAAAAGATCAGGGAAGAAGCGTGTGAAGCAGATGACAGGCAAACACATATTCTCCTATTGGGTGGATAGGTGGCAATAATAGATAAATTTCAGAGTTTATGTGGCGATGTTAGAAGTATAGAGTTGAATATACTTTAGAAAGAATCATAATCCCAGTTCTAAATGGAAAAAACCCAATTTTACTGAAATCTTGGCTGTAATAATGTTTATTTTTCTTATATTATCTAACACTCAGTAACCTCTAGTGTCTTAGTGGCTTTGCTTGGGGTGAAGTGATTAAAAAGAAAAAATCTTCCATGGTAATGCTCATAGTCCTTACCGTATCTGATTATATATCAGTATTATTAAATAATTATGCATTTCTTAAGTCCTTGTATCATTTTTCCTGCTTTTCTTTCATTCCTTATCTAATGCTGCTGCTATAAATGACTACTACTACTACTATTATTTGACATATATTTGCCATTTATCCATGACTAGGTTTGGTTACTTTGCTCTACTGGGGTCATCTGCATTTATTCAAGGAGTGGAAAAAGGATTAACACTAAAATATTTATGGCTAGCATTGAAACACCAGTTCTTGTACGATCATACCAAAGTTAAGCAATGTTGGGCTTAGATGGGGGAACGTTTATTACCAGGTACTGTAAGCTTGGGTGTGCAGGTGGTGTCATGGATAACGGTTTGAAATTGTAAATAATCACAGTCATGTTGGTTGTACTCTTAACACGCAAATACCCTTGGGAAAGATACGGGTTAGTACTACTTGTATCATTAAATTCTTTATACCCCCCCCCCCAAAAAAAATTCTTACACACATATTTTCTGGCATTAATTAATCGGAAAAATGTTGATAAGCGGTAAAAAAACAAATCAATCGAAAACTAAATTTGCATATTTGACAATATCTTCAGATCACCTCAGAAATATGGTGTAAAAATTCTTGTTTTTATTTTTATTTTTTCCTTTTTTTTTTTTTTTTTTTTTTTTTTTTTAAAATCTGAATGGAAGAGAAAAAGTAAATCTTTATCCCCGCCCCCGCAAAAGAAAAATAGGAAATTGGAAGGAAATACCTATGAAGTGGCAGAAAAGATTGACATTTTTAACTGTGCCTCCACCCAACACTGCAACTTATGTCATGTTGTTTATTTATTTATTTATTTTTTTTTTTTCAGCTATTCAAAACTAAAAGTTAGTAGTTAGAGGATCTGAAACTCTGTTAGATTTTCTCCTTCTTGCTTTGGCCATTGACGTGTGAAATGTAAATCTCTAAGATAACCAAAAAAAAAAAAAAAAAAAGTCCTTGTCATTTTTTTTTTTTTTTTTTCCTTTCCTTTTTATGTCGTTCGGGAAGAAGTGATCATTCATACGCAAATGTGACCGGGGGGGGGGGGGGGTATTTTCCGTGAAAACGAAAAAACGGACGGGAAAACAGAATGGCCTAATTGAAGCGGATATCGCGATTTTGAAATAAACATGTAAACCAAAGTAATCAGATTTCAACTGGCATTTTAATTTGTTACTGTTTGCCTTTCGTAAATCTCTCATCCGACAGACATCAAAGGATAAAGTCGGTAACGTTTTAATACATCCCGCCTCTTACCTACTGTCTCCTTACAGTTTACAGTATTTAGGAATCAAGTTTTACGAAGTGGTGGTGGTGGCGTATGCAAAATTCTATCTTTTCGTTTTTTTTTATTCTTTAGTTTTATGACTTTGTGGGGCTACTTTTCTATATTTTTTTTTTTTTTCCCCACTTTCATTTAATACTTATTTATGAATCCTCATCAAAAGGACTGAAGTATGAGGTACGAAACCCTATCAAACAGGAGCAACTTATTTATTAGAATAAAGGGACAAAACTCTTTTTATAATAATGGCAATTTCAGTCTACCGTACATGGAAATAAGGAACGTATTAAGTAAAAAAAAAATACAACATAAAAAATTATTTAAAAAAAAAATTAGCACAACTAAGTTTATTAAACTTTGCAATTTTGAACATGGAAATTTTGTTTCCACTTAATTACTACATCACCTCAAGGAAATAGCCTAATACAGAGTTTTACACGATTTTTAAACTATTAAATTATTATAATTAAAATTTAAAACAAATGAAAAAATTCTTGTAAAATTTAATTTTTCATCAGAAAATATTTATTTCTTCAGACAATAATGACCTTAGGTCTGTCCCAGGTAACGCTAAAAAAGTGGTATACCCTGGAGAAAAAAGGTCCCCAAATTGATAAAAAAAATTGTAAAGTGTAAATGTTTAAAATTAAAGAGGGAAGACCAAGGTATTTTTTAATTATTTTAAAAAATTTTTTTTTCATTTGCAGCATTTTTTAAATTTAGGTTGAAAATCTTGTTTTTTTTTTTTTTTTTTTTTTTTTTTTTTTTTTTTTTAAGGTCAAAAATTACGTAATATTAACATTACTTGTTTTTCACTGTTTTCTGTTGAAAAAAACACATTGATTTGGAAAATCTTGCAAAAATCAAGTACTTGTTGGATTTTGAAACTTTCAGAACTTATTCACAAATGATTGAAATTATTTTAGAAATGTTTGTCATTTTGAAAGTCATGGTATAAATATTATTTTTTTTATATCTGTTACACCCCTCGAACTTAATTTTATGAAAACTTCAAAAATTTATTTTTGAAGCCTGCGCAAGACTCTGAAGATTCTAAATCATCGATTTTTTTTTTTTTTTTTTTTTTTTTTGTAAAAATATGTGCAAAATTGTCCAAACTTTTACCTCAATTGTAAACATACAAAACCCAATAAAACTAAGACTAATATTTAATTAAAAAAACTTTGACTTTTCTGAATAACATATACTACGGTAATTCTTATCTGAAAAAAAAAAAAAAAAATTGATGAAAAATGAATTTTTACAATTTTTTTCTTTTTTTCTATTTTAAATACACAATATGACAAAATGTTGTTATATATTTTAAAATTAAGTTTCTGAATGAAGCTTTATGGAAATAACATTATGTTCCCTACTTTTTTAAAGATCATAAATTTGAAAGCTCATAAAAATTTGACAACCGTTAACATTTTTAAAATAATTTTTTAATATTCCAAAATTGTACTTAAAATCGTCTCCAACGAAAGTATGGATGCACAGCTTTGAAATAATGTCACGAGGTCGACTTGTTTCTCTTGATAGAAGCAAGTTCTTTTTACTTCAGAAATTGCTTTGCATTCATTCAGTTAAGAAAGTTATTTTTTTTTTTTTAAATTTACTAACCAGGTTCACTTAAAATTAAAACGAATTACATCACTTCTGCGCTACCGTACGATAAATTCGCTTGACGTAAGTTGTCAATATATTGACAGCCGTCAATTAACACCCTTCAATCACTTCGGTTGGAAATATCTCTATTAAAAAATTTTCTGCTAAAAAAGTAAGTAATGTTTCTTTCAAATTACATTAAGTATACTTTAATCATTCTAAATTTCCTAAGATAACAAAAAAAAAAAAAGGTGTAACTGAATTTTAATTGATTTTTGAAATAATTTTTTTTTTTTTTACAAATTCGGGCAGAAATGTCGATAAATCAATTTTACTGATTTTTAAATAAAATTTTTAAAATTTATAGGAAGGATTAAAAAATCTGAAAAAATATTCGAAAAATACTTTGGTCTTCCCTCTTTAATTTTAACATAAACATTTACAAGTTAAAAATTTTTTTATCAATTTGGGGACCTTTTTCTCCAGGGTATACCACTTTTTTAGCGTTACCTGGGACATACCTACCTTAATATTACTTATTTACAAAAGCAATTAAAAGCTTTTCTAATTAAGTAATATAGTTTTATTGGATTCATTATTTTTCAATTCAGAGCAGATTTTCAGCTTTGTTAGCTCAAATTTGAAAAAAAAGAAAGTAGGTGATTTACCATCTCCAATGACTCGTACTTTAAACAAAAAAATTTTTTTCAGGAAATAGAAAGGTTTTGAACGAAATGTCAGGACAATAAGTAAAGTGGGGTGTAACAATTTAAAAAAAAAAAAAAAAATATATTTTTTACCAAAATTTTCTAAAAAGAAATATTTCAAAAATATTTTCATTCATTTGTAAATAAGTCCTGAAAATTTCATTAAAATCGGACAATTACTTGATTTTTACAAGAATTTCCAAATCAATGTTTTCAATGGACAAAAAAAAAAAAGCGCAAAAAAAAACAATGTTATTTTAACGTCACCGCGATGATGTAAAACAAAAGACTTTAATGAAAATTTCGAACGTGTTAGAAAATATTAAAAAATTTCAAAAAATAATTAAAAAATACTTTGGTTTTTCATCTTAATAACAATATAAGCATTTTGACGATAAAACTTTATTTTCGTTAAGTTTGTGGCATTTTTCATTACGCTATGCTGTTTTCCCGCGAAAAAGCAGAGGCACCAACTTATATCCAATGTATGGATATTTCAGCTAGTAAAATTTTTCATTTTCCTTTTTTGTTTTTTTTAATAACATTTCTCACTAAATATAATAATAAAGAAAGAAAGAAAAAAAGAAACAAACAAAAACAAATCTATAGTGAAAATGCAAAAAACTAAATTCCCCCAAAAAATGGATACCACCACTTTGTTGCTAAAAATTAAAAGTGCATAGCATGATAGAAAGGGTCCCAAACTTTATGAAAGCAAAGTTTTATCGTCAAAAATTTTATTATTAAAATAGGTACTTCCAGGAGATCGCTAAGGGGAAAGATCAAAGTATTTTGGGGGTATTTCTTACATTTTTTAATCGTTCCTAGCACGTACAAAATTTTTGTTAGAAATTTTTTTTTTTTTTTTTTTGAGTCAGCAAAATTGACAGATAATCAGTCATGTCAAAAAATGAAAATCTGTTTCAAATTCTTTTAAAAATCATAATTTTTAAAAAATTTACTTTAAGAAAATTAGAAATTATAATGTTTATTTAAGATATTTTGAAACAAGCATTACTTAATTTCTGTGTTGAAAAGATGTTTAAAAATAAGGCAAAGAAGGTCATAACATTTTGTGTCACTTGATAGGTGATGATTTCATAACATATTGACAACTTATGCGAGAAAAAATTATCGTATGGAAGGACAGAAGTGACATAATTATTTAGATTTAAATGAACAAATTATTCACCTCGTTATTTTTAAGGAAAACTTTCAGTGCTCAAATTTTTTGTTTTTGTACTTAGCTTTTACATTTCTGATGCTTTATGGAAAATATATTATAAAAACAATTAAAATACAACTGTTAATAGTGAGATTGAATTTCATAAAGGCATCTAATTAATTTATAGGTACCTTTTTCTTATGAAATTTTATCAGAAATGTACATAAAATACTATAATTTTATGTACATTTATTACATTTTACTATGTTATTTGTATTTCCATTCATTTTATTAATTTTGATATTTCATTTATGGAAAAATGTCATAACTGAGATTAATATAAAAATAAGATCATATAAATTTCATAAGATGATACTGATACTTGTAGGTACTCTTCTCAGTTGAAATTGGAAAATCAAATTAACTTCTCCATGTGTGTTTCACAAAAATATAGGCCCTAACAGCAGAAAACAATGCTTAACTCAAAGAACATGACTTAATTCTATTTTTGCTGGTCTTCTGTACTTTTTAATTACAGCTGTTTTATGAACACAAAATTACATTTCCTTATTTGTGCGGGTCTTCTTATTGTTAGAAGCTATACAATTTATAATGGTATAAAAATAGATCTATTTAATAACACCATTGACTAAACTGAATACCATTTTCACTAATTTTAGAATATTTTAATAATTGTAATGTAAAAATAATAAAATAATTTAAGAAATAACAAATAATTTTTAAAAATTCATTTTTCATTGAAAAATTTTTTTGCTTTCAGACAATATTATCTGTATTCATAAAAACAACTAAAAGCATTTGAAATTAAATATCTTTGTTTTGTATGTTACAATTCCGAGCTGATTTTCAGGTAGGGGCAGTCAAATTAAAAAGGAATAATACATGATTTGCTTTCCTCGAAGCCTTGTGCTTTTAACTAATATAATCCCTAAACTGAATGCTATTGAATTTCTAGAGTTCTCATAAAATTAGTTTGGGGAGGGGTAATAAATATAAAAAAAAAATTTTGCCATGATTTAGAAAAAAAAAGAAAATATTTGTAATAATTTCCATCATTTGTGAATAGTTTCTGAAAGTTTCATTAACATCTGACAATTATTTTTATTTTTGCAAGATTTTCCAAATTAATGTCTGTCATAGAAAAAAAAATGTGCTAAAAATTTATTTATTAGTTCTGCTGATACAAAGAGAAACAAGGTTTCTTTAATCAAAATTTACAATGTTCTAAAAAGAAGGGAACATTTTAAAAAAATAATTAAAAATTAATTTATTCAAAAACGTTTTAAAAATTCTTCCAAATGTCATCAAAGTTAGGTTATTAAGTGAAGACTATTTACTAAGTGAAGATTGAAAAGCTTAATACAAATCATTGCACCAAAATTTTTTAAAATAATTCAAAATATTTTTTGTGTTTAAATGTTTTTATTTTTAAGTATGGTGTTTCATATGTGACATTAACATTAAAAGGTCACGTGTCTCAATGATTGTCTCCTTTAAGGGAAATTCTGCTCATGTAAACATTTTCTGTGGGCAATTGTTCCATTTCACTTCTGTGTTTCATCGTATTTCTTGCGTCTCAACAGGCTTCGCAAATCATCCCTTCAAAATTTAAAAAGCCCCCCCCCCCTCCATTTCACTAAATATTTTCAATTTATGCCTATATTCATTTTACTTTAGTGGGGGTCATGCATTAAGTAATTTATGCTTTTTTGTTAAGGAAGTAATACTTAACAAAAATAATTTGTTTTTATTTAATTAAGAAATTTTTATAGCATTTTAAATTCTATTATATTTTCAGAAAGCATCTTCAAATGTAAGGTTAAGTACCAAAAAAAAAAATAAAATAAAATAAATAAATTAAAAAAAAATAAAAATCGAAATCTTAGATGATTGCTTATAATATTTCGTTAATTTTTTAAAATTACCTGGTAGTTAAAGAACAAAAACAATCCGTTTTTACTTTGAATTTGTAAATTTATGTCAGTTCTGGTCCACCATACTTAATCTGTTAACACCTTAGGCAGTCAATATATTGGAGATATGAGAATAACAAGACCCTGTGGTCAAGAAATGCTTATATATCACATTTTATGCTATGAATAATATTTGTTTTAGAATAGATTAATTTAACTTGAAATTTGCTAATTTTCCATAAATGTTTCAGATATATATATCCATCCAGCCGGGCTAAATCACAAATTTAACAATATATAGATATAACTCAACAAATAAAAAAAACTACCCACATTTCTCACCCACACAAGACAGACAGGCTTACGGAGGTGTGGAGGCCTCACACTTATACACTCACCCACACGAACATACACACTTACACACATCATACGCACTCACTCCCTAATGAGCCAAATGATAACACACACCCACAGCAATACACACGCTTACACATATCATACTCACTCACTCCCTAAGAACCAAATAACACACACACACAAACACTAAACAGAGACACATCCCCTCACCAAGTCCAATAAAACTGTCAAACTGACCAGAGAATTCATAGCAGCATCCAGCTCTTATCTCAAATAACAACTTAAAAGAGACTGTTTGACCAACACAAGGAATGTTAAAAGATTCATGTTAAAAAGATAAAAAAATAAAAAAAAACAAATGAAAACTACAGACAAAAGTTCATTTTCTCCAAGACATTCATTTCTGTAGTTTAGTGCTAGCAGCAAGCAGAAATATTTCTTCTCCTGATGATGGCCATTTTGGCCGAAACTAGTCGAGGAATCTAAATGGAATAATAATAAAAAAACGAAAGAATATTAATCTACAACACAGTGTGTCTGAGGATTTTAATTTTTTAATTTTTATTGTTCAAAAAATATATATATATATATATATATATATATATATATTATTATTTGTTTTTTTTTTTTTTTTTTTTTTTTTTGGAAGATTTTTTAAGAATTTAACTTTTGTTTGCAAATATATAAAAAAAAATGGGTGTTTTGATTGCTTTTTCTAAAAAAAAAAAAAATTAGAAATACAGCAGAGTATTTTGCTTTTGGGAATTAGCAAATTTAATGCTTTAGCTTTCAATGAAAGCTAAAATAAAAATGTCAAAGTATTTTAATCTTTAGAAATTCATTTTAAACCTTGGGTATCATGGATTAGTGGAGATACCTGCTAAAACTTGAAATGGAATTAAGGAAAATTTGAAATGGAAAATCGGTCCTTTTATATACTGGGAAAGCAGTGGGGGCATTACAATGCATGTGTGTTGTTGCCACAGGACAACCTCTTTGGTATTTGCTATACTAGTTGACAAGTGGGGCACTGTAAGCTGCTACCAATGGGTCAAGCCATTGCAGACCTGTACTTGCAGCAGTTGGAATGTGTGCAACAGGCACTGAAGCAGAAGGATCCAGCATTGGTTTCTTGCAAGGATTTACTATTCCTCTATGACAATGTCAGGCCTCATGTGGCCAGGGACACCATACAGAGACTTTGCTGTAAGACACTGTGCCATCCACCTTACTCTCTGGATCTTGTGCCAACAGATTATTACTTCTTCCATTCCTTGGACAACCACCTTTGTGGGGAAATCCTTTGCAAATGGGGGAAGACTTGCAGCAAGCACTCACAGACTCCTTGCATCCAAAACACTTGATATTTTACCACCAGGGCATTGTGCAGCTGGAGACACATTGACAAAAGTTTCTGGATGCCACCAACACCTTCACTGCTACAAATAGAGATTAACTATTTTGTACACGTATTATATAATGCTGGACAATCCCCTCACAGACGAAGAAGAGACTTGAGACAAAAGAAATATGGTTCTACTGAAGCAATCCTGAGAATACTATAGACCAAACATGCCAGCAATGACAATTTGTTGTAGAGAAAAGGGAAACAAAAAGGAGACTTACACTTAACATCAGAAAGAAGTAGAGTTGAAATTTATAAGGCACATAATGAGAAAAGGGTGTTTTGACACCCATATGACATAGTTAAAACAAGAACAACAAAGGAAAGCAGTGAATAACTTACCTAATGATAATGGGATTTAGATAAGATAGCCAGAAGACAAAATTTACTAAGAGCTAACTAACTATATGTCAAATTTGCTGTATGCCTTTTTTTCTTTATTTTTTGTTTATTTTTTTATTTTTAAATTTTTTCTTTTTAAATTTTTTTCTTTTTAAATTTTTTTACTTCTTTTTAAAATTTTTTTTTTTCTTCTTTTTTAATTTTTTTTTCTCTTCTGATAAATAAAAAGTCGATAAATTACATCTGGCAGCAAGTCTTCTGATCAGGAGGTTTTGAAGAGTGTGGAACCACCTCTTAATTGCTGTTGTTCCCAGGGCCACCCTGATCTGGTGTGGTAGCACCTGTTAGGGTCCCAGCTAACGACAAAACCCCCAAACACTATGAAAGTATAAAAAATAGGTTTTCATAGTAAAAATACCAGTAATTTTTGGAAAAAATAAATAGTACCATCAATACATTTGACTCTTGACAAAAACACTTTTTACAAAAATACATCAATGAAATCTGATCTACAAACTGATTTCTTACATAGAATATATATTCTATTCATACAAACCTATCCTAAAAATTTTGTCAGCATTAACTCATTGAAGTTGAGATGCCGTAAAACAAAATAAACCAAACATTGAAAATATTAGGTTGGCTTTGTCACAACAAAACTGCCATGGTAGTACTTTACAGGTAATAGCTCTTTGTTGATGGTTTTATTAACAATGACCTATTCTTTTATTCCCTAAATACATTATTTGTTATTCGTGGCTCACAGTAGCTAGCTTGGCAATATTAACTTTTGAATTTTGCTACTTTTGACTTTAGGTTATGTTTTGAAGAACTTGGGTTACTCATAAGGAAAAAGTCAATAAAATATTTAGTAAGTCTCACTTCTTAAACACTTTGCTACAATAAACAAAACCAATCCATAATTGTCTTAATTCATCCAAATTTCACAGATGAAGTATTTTTCCAGACTACACTATTTACATTATTCCAGACTAGTTTATCTGTCATCTTATTTGTGTTGCTTTTTATTGCAATATACAGTTTTTACATTTTACAATTATCAAGTAAGCTGCATGAAGGAGCATTTGTTGAAATTTGAACTTCTATCCTGTGCCCTTGAGAGCCTGTTTGACAGGAGTGGTTGCCTTATTGATTAAGCTAAAGCAATCAGCAAACAAAATTCAATCATAACTACATTTTTTATTATCTAATTTTCTACACATTAGAATATATTTATGTACAAAGACATGTTTTCATTAATTTTTCATGAGGTTTTGTTTTTATTATCAATTCAAACTATTTGCTTGAGAGTTGAAGAATATAATCATAAGTCAGTACATTGCAGTAATGACACCCCCTTAATTGTATGTGCTGCAGTAAATACCCCCCCACTTAACTGTATATACTGCAATAAAAACCTTCCACAATACTTAACTGCTTATGTTACAGTGAAGAGCTCCTGCCGCTTAATTGCATATGATGCAATAAAGACCCCTCTTATGTATATGTTGCTGTAAAGACTGACCTCTATAACATATATGTTGCAGTAATACCACCTCCCAACCATGATATATTGCCGTAAAAAATACAAAAAACAAAGCCTAATTGTAAATGCTGCAGTAAAGATCTCCTGACCAGTGTCAAGTCTATAGTTAGCCATCATTGAAAGGGACCCTTATGAAAATATCTGTAGAAGACTTGAGAATGAATTCATTGAAATATGGAGGGGAGGGGTAAGAATACTTATAAAAATTCATTAATTATTAACTGTTTACTTATCTCCGTCACAAACTAAAACTTTTCCTCTTAAATTCTACCATTCTATTAAAGTAGATGTTTCTGGCTATATTTCCTCATCACCACCCCCACCCTTTCTATTCTTTTGAGTTTTGGAAAGTTAGAATTAGATTTCTCTGATGTTAATCAGGTCCCTACTCTATTGAATTAGTCAGCATTTCAGGCTTTTTAACCCTGCATTTTACCACCTCTTGAGGAGGGATCGGGTTATTCTATGCATTAATAACACCTGCTAATTGCTGTTTTGTTCAAATGACAAAACTATTTTATTCACATTTTATCTCATTAAAACAAGAACTTAAAATCTGAATAGAGAATGTTGGTCCTGACAAAGTAGCAATCAGTTTATCATTTGAAAGCATCTTTGAAAGTAAGTATCAATAAAGTGCAATGGCTGTGGGTCATCTATCCCTGCCTCTCCTCCACCTTTTTACTCTTCTTTGCCTTTATAGTTTGAGGCAAATACTTTAAGTGGTTTTTATGGGTTAATCCTACAAAATGATTATCCTTTTCTAGAGATGATTTAATTGACAAAGGGATTAATATGTCAAAATCTAGAACGGAAGTAAACACTGTCCATCTCTGATATGTCATTACCCCCCTCCCATCTCCATCAAACATGCATTAAAGGCTGCTGAAAAGTTCTTGGCCTGATCCCAGATCTGACCAAATAACCAAAAATAATTTTTTTCCCCCTGTTAGAAGGGCTCCTTGGTCAATACCCAATTATTATATAATCCAGATTTTCATAGCTATGACTTGTTTGTTTGTTAAGTAAACAACATTCCAGGAGAAAGGTGTTGTTACTTTCCATCTTAACACCTGTGCTTTTATGTTTACAGCCAAACCTGGCTGAAAACACCATTTCTTGTTTGGTCACCAAAGTTAAACAATGTGTAAATCAATTAGGAATACTGGATACTGTAAGCAACCTACTATAATCTGCAATATTTTTTGGCTTTAAATAGCACAAAAAGGGTTGATAAGCTGTAAAAAAATAAAAAACCAAAAAAACAATTCAGTGACTGAACAATCCAGTATTCTTGTACAAATAACATTGACTTATAATGATTAAATGAGATAAAAAGAAGACCAGAAGGTAAACTCTTTGAAAAAAACCTTGTCTTTTCAGCTCTTTCTTTTTATCATTAGTATCTATTTAGTAAAAGAAACTTTGATTTCTGTTTTTGCACTTAATATATAAGAAGAGCTGATGTAATGTATATGCATATGCGTTCTTTGTGAGGGATTTACATGTGCTTGTGCTATTTAATGTACACATACATGCACAATTTTACTGAGGGCATTGCAATGATATATACCACTTATACATAGACTGAATATCAGGTTATCCATACCTGTCTACCAATATTGGCCTATTCCTGAGGCAACTAATTGTAAATAAAAATTATTTTTATAAAGATTTTAAGAACTAATGATTGTGACTAGTTGGAATGCATTAATATTTATTTTTATATAGAAAAAGAATGCATTTGATACAATTCTTAAAGCTTGATAAAAGTTACTCTGAGCATGATGATTAATAAGAACATTTCTGTAAAATCAAGGTCATTTAGCGAAAATGTTTAATAACAAACTTGCAACTTTTTTCTTTTAATATTACAGTAAGATTTAATTAATGCGTTTTTGTATTTATTCATCATTAAAACTGTAAAATTTCAACTTTTTAATTTTTTGTTACAACCTCTGATTTTTTTTTTTTTTTTTTTTTTTTTTTATAAATTTCAGCATGTTCAATGCCAAGAATAAAGGCTGAAGTTTAAACATTGAATAGATCAAAATATTTACAAAACATTTTAACGGTGTTTTTTAGTATGCTACTAACAACTATAAATGATAAGTGTTCAAAAGAATAACATTTTGGTATAGTTTTAAAATTTTTTTTGAATGATTAAAGTTGTTTTTCAGGACTGTTCTGGGGCGTTAATTTGAAAATTTAGTCTGGAACTTTAGTTTCCATATAAATTTCTATCAGTTGTTAAAAACAAGTGTCTGGGTATTTGACTATGCATTCAACTTTTATATTCGTACAAAAACCAATTCCCCCCCCCCCATTGCTGCACCTGTATTATTATTATTTCCTTTGATTTCTGGCCTGTACACATCTCTCTTTCTGGGTCCTGACCAAAGACCTAAGGTTAGAAATAGCAACATGACACTTTCCACTGACAAAAAAAAAAAATATTTTACATGGATAAAGTTCTTCGTAAAGTGTGGGCTGTACTTGTGAGAACAATATTTCATATTTCTTTGAGGCATGGGCTTCCAGGAATCCCTTCAATTAATCTACTGGAATCTTTTCCAACCAATCCTAGGGCTCCAACTTCAACAGGAATTGTTGATGTTCCCATGTGATACATTTTTGAGATTTTGATTTTATTATTGTTAAATGGTTGATTAATTAAGTACTTATCTGACTACACTACCTTTGATTATGCGAGTCAGTGTTTTTCACAATGAAATTGATGGTAAGTTGTTTTCTCTCTTTGGAACATAAGATTCCAAATAAATAAATTGTACTTAACTTGCTTTTCTTATTTTCTTTTAGGAATAAAGCTGTAGCAGACTATTTGAGCTCCAATGGCTATATATCCTCCTTGACTGCATTCCAGAAGGAGACTGAGATGGTAAGTAGAAGAGGGAGTCACAATTATCAAAATGCCTGTATCTGTGGGTGACTTCTTTATGGATATCAACATTATTTTAGACAGACATTTATAGTACTAATCTTTTGAGAATATCTATATCAGTCATTTTCTTTCAATTTAGATTTTGTTTACTTCTTTGGTATGACAATAAACTACATCTGACGGCAAGGCCTCTGATTGGGAGATTGGCTGTTTTGAGGAACAGGTCCACCCTGATTGGCTGTTTTGTTCCCAGGTCCACCCTGATGTGGGGTGGTAGCATCTGTTTGGGCCCCAGCTATGGACAAACAGTGAACCTCTAAACAAAAATCAACACTACATTTTCATAATGATGACCAATACATTTTTATAGCAAAATGACAATGTAACACTAAAAAAAAAAAAAAATACATTTTTATAATAAAATTATCAACAATACATTTTAAGATCTACAAACTATGTATCTAAAATTCATACCTTTACCCTGAAAGTATAAAATTCTGTACAAAATACAAAATTACATGCAAAATATTTAGATTTTGGCATTAAATAATCTATAGAGGTTGATAGGCTGCTAAAGAAAATCCATGTCTTCCTTTGTATAGTAGCGTTTGAAATTATATATATAGATGGGTAATTGTCACCATTTTATATTTTTAATTTTGTGCATGCATGTTGTTTTTTTATTTTGTCGACCGCACAGTCCAATAGGTTTAGTTGGATACTGTCTCTGAGAAAAAGAGCAGCATGATGCAATTCACCCCCACCAGAAATTTGGAAATGACATGCTGTACTGCTTGGTATTTGTGCCAGAAGCTCCAATATGAACTCTGTGGTAATCTGAGAACTGTGCAGAGGATTCAGAAAGAGTTGGATGAATCTAATAGTGATTACAAAAGTACGGCAACTTAGAAAAAAACCTCACTCTAATCAATTCTGATGAGAAAAGAACTGAATTTGTTGGTGAGGGTCTCAGACTCAACACTGAGGCCTATATCATGTGCATTGAGGAGGTAGTGCAGCCCTGAGTCAAGAGGGTGTCTGTATGGCAACAAGAGTCATTACTGTCAAACAATTTCTGCAACCCCATCACCCCCTTCCATCTGGCCACCTAACTTCCCATAGTACAGTACAGGCTTGAGACCAGCATCAGTTTATGATTAATGTGTGGACTGGAATTGTAGGTGACTGTTGAACCATATGTTCTCTCAGCATGTCTTACAGGAGCTGTCTGCAGGGACTTTCTCAAACACATTTTAAGACCTGCTAGAGGATGTACTCCTGCTAATACAAAAATGCATGTGGCACATTTTAGTCTCATTGTTTGTGATGCACTGGCTGACATCTTACATAGAGAGATAGATAGGTAAGGGAGGACTGGTTCCATGGCCTGCATGTTACCCCGTCCTGAATCCTTTGGATTTTTATCTGTGAGACCTCCACAGTTTGGAAAAGTATTTTTGATACACCCTATAGGGTGCGATGGATAAATTGTCATCTAAATTATGCAAAAATGAAAATAACTCTAACATCTCATTTTAACTTATGTTTTTCAAAATTACACGAAAATATCTTGAAATACTAAAGAGTAAATCTATTCAATAAGATTGCCATTGGCTTCAACTATGACCTCCATACAATTTTGCAATCTCCTCAAACTCTTCTGGATGGTCTCCTTGTTTAAGTTGGTGAATGCTGCCATAATCCTTACCTTCATTTCATCGTTGGTGTTACAAGGAGTTTTGTTGGCCTCTCACTCAACTGAACCCCACACATAATAATCAAGGGGGTTGCAGTCTGGGGAGTTAGGTAGCCAAATGTAAGGGGATGATGTGGTCGCAGAAATTGTCCGAGAATCATGACTGGGTTCTCCTGTTCAGTTGCCAGATATAGGGTCTTCCAGCAGCCACCCTTTTGACCCAGGCACTTGATATAGGCCTCCATACTGAGTCTGAGACCCTGGAGCAAGATAAATGGAGGCATAACATTGCCATCATTAGTGATTACTCCAAATACCATGATGTTAATTTTTTGGATTCCCCTTCTTTTTCTATTCTAGCATCAAGATTAAAATATACTGTATTTAGCCACTGACAATGTCAACATGGTTACCTTCTACAATATTCAGGCATAACTGAATATAATAATTGAAATAAAGACGGCTTACTAAACAATGGGCTAAAAAGGAGAAGGGATCATTTTTACCAAGTGATATTGTGAAATATGTTGGCCTATTCATCATAAATGGTATATTATGATTTTGGCAAGGCACAAAGTAGCTGATCAGTTCAGTACATTGCTAATAACTGATCTCTTCTGATGAAGTCAATTCAATATATGAACTGCAAGAAACCTTCTCTAATTATTTCTCTGCTGGTAATTATTATTTTTATTAATACTTGTTACTTTTTTCTTTTTTTTTTTCTTTATTTTGTAGCCTGGAGAAATTGATAAAAAATATGCTGGATTGTTGGAAAAAAAATGGACCTCAGTTATAAGATTACAAAAGAAGGTGAGTTTTTTTGTTTGTTTTTTTTTTGTCAGTGTGTGTTGACTGATTGAGGGAATATAGACTTTTTTGTTTCTAAACCCCTGGCTAATTTGCTATGTAAGCCTTCATTCATTCTCCTTTGAAAAGCCAACTGCTTTTACAATCACTGGATGAATATTGTGAAGGTGTAGAGAGTGTAACAGTTATCAACATTGGAAGTGAATTTTCTTTGCTGAATTTAAATCAACTTTGTTTCACTCAATTCATACTAATGGTGTTGGGGAAAGGCAAGGTTCCATCTTCCTTCAGTCCTGGGCATGGTGATAAATTACATCTGGCTGCAAGGCCTCTGATCGGGAGATTAAAGGTTTTGAACCACCTCTTAATTACTGTTGTTCCCAGGTCCACCCTGACCTAGAGTAGTAGCACCTGTTAGGGTCCCAGCTATGGGCAAATAGCAAATTTCCAAACAAAACTATATATATATATATATATATATATATATATATAAAGCACATAAAACTATGTATAGAGAACAAATATTTATACACATACTAGCAAAAACTCACACAATATACAAAAATGGAGATAGATTTAGAAAAACATAGAAGTCATAAAATCCCTTCATTCTTCCCCCTTTCTCTGACCAATCCTAATTGTTTTATTATTCCTTAAGCAGAAGAAATTTTTTTCCACAAGTTCAAGGTGAATTTGGATTACTACTACACATAAAAGAAATGTGTAAACATAAGAAAACAAATTAATTCCTTTAACGTTTACCCCATGAAATTGTTTCTAGAATTGTTTCCCTCTACCACTGCATTTTTTTTTTTTTTTTTTTTGATGGTGCTAAAACATAAACACCTACTGTTTTAAAATTAAAATTGCTATAACTTTCTTTGTATTATGCAAATAGATTTTTTATACACTAATAAAAGGATGAATGAGTATTATTTTGATGTAATGCATTTCGTTTTGCATGCATGTTTTGATGTTGAAAAAAAAAATTGAAATAAAAAACAAATACATTAAAAAATACATAAACAATTCAGCATACTTTAACTTTTATTACCCCTTGTGAAGTTCGGGGGGGGGGGGCAATAAGAAGCAAAATTGCTAATCTAACACTTTTGCCCCAGCCCCTCAACCTCCGACGTCTTACGCTCTGGGCTGAGGTGTCTACTTGGTCTTAACCGAACTTAAAGGAATGGCTGTAGGTCCCCTGAGCCTCCGTAGATCATTCGACCAGTCCACTGGTTTATCCTGCTTCCTGTCCACATTGTGTTTGGTTTGATCCAGAAAGCATCCATTCACGGTCAACTGAAGATGTAGACACGCCAGGAGAGTCTGTGCTAAGAAATTTAGAATGCAGCAAAAAAAAATATATATATATACATATCTGCAGAAAGCCAGACAAACAACTATTCAATGATTGAATTGTTAATGTTTTTTATATAGCAGAAAAGAATAGTAGAGAAAAGAAATGGGTTACAGAAAAGAAAAGTAACTGACGTAGAAATGCATACACTGGATTCTGGACAGAGAGAGTGTGTTATGATTAACTTGTTGCTAATTCGTCTCGGAACGATATGACTCTTGCGATGGAGAGAGAAAGATTTCTGTGTGTGGATTAAAGTTTATAGTGGCGTTCCTCCTTAGCAGAAGCAGCAGTACTTATATTAATGGTACATGTTCGCGGGGTTTTGTTCCAATCCCCGACATCACTTTCAATCTCTGATCTCTCTCCACCCAGCTCGACTGCACTCAGTGACAGATGAGCCAAAAAAAAAAAACCTTTTGATTATTGTAGCTTGTGCAATGTTTCTGTTTCCAGTTCTAGTAATAATAGTAGCAGTCTTAGATGTTGGCGGAGTAATTTGCTTCTTCGTACTTGTATCAACAGCACCTGTTAGCGGGCATTTTGTTCCAATCTCTGATGTCACTTTCAATCTCCGATCTCTCTCCACCCAGCTCGACTGCACTCGACCGTCTGCCACTTTTTCAGCATAACTACACATTTATATAGATAAACCTGGCTGATCATAAATTGACCCTTGGCCCGTATGCGATTATCACGAGTGCTGCCTTCAACCCCAAATCATGCGAATTTCAAAGTTCCTCATAGCTTTAGTAAGCTCTATTTCAAATTTTAACCGATAAAAATTATTTTGATCATTTTCCATTGTCTTTCTAATGGCACAATTTTCAAATCCAGTCCAATTTTACTAAAAAAAAAAAAATATATACGTGTGTGTTTCCCAAACTCTCTCCGTCACACTAAGACGGCTTTCATTTTGTGAAAAAAGTGATGTTTGCTTATGTTTACATACGAGAAAATGCCAGCATTTTTTTTCACCTATCATATTTATCTCGTTGACATGTTCTCATTGATGAATAAAGTTTTGTTTATAAATGACCTTTCTGGAGGTGAATTATTTTGTCTATCAGGTATATTGATGGTCGCCAGTAGCTTCTATGAAATTAGTCAGGCATGGATGACAGTAGCTGTTAGTGGTCATCATTACTTTCCTCTACATCACTAGCATGGTTATTATGTTCAACCACTTCACTGTCAATATCCACTTGAGTAAAGTCTACAAAATCAGCATCAAAGTCCTAAAGAAAAAAATAGACTTTGTTGATGTGGCCATTTTTTATTTACAAAAAAATTGTGAAAATTAACCTAGGTTTAATCAATACTACAGGTCATGTAGAGTCTAGAAGAATTCAAAATGGTGTTGGAAAACAGAAGTTTATTTTGTTTGTAAGCAGTAGTAGAGGATTTTCAGTTTAAAATACTGGAAATAACAGTTGACAAGTGTTTACTCTCAAAGCGACAGAATGCACCTAGAGCAGCAAAGGGGGAGAATTCCACAGTGACAATTTTCACCACCAGTGTGGTAAAGATTAAATAATGTGGCAATAACCATTCTTTGCCTGATGAAGGTCACAAGATTCGAAACCCGTGTAGCAAAAATAGCAAAAATATGAAAAATAAGGTATAACTTATATTTTTATAAAAATCCATATAACCAAAAAGGTTTGTGACTTCTCTTTTCACTTTAAAAATATATATAAAAGACCAGCTATATATTTTATTTATGCATTCAAAGTATACTTTGTTGAAGCTATAAAACTGTGTCAAAATATCTAGATTTTGTACATTAAATAACCCGTAGAGGTTGATATGCTGCTAAACAAAATCAACCAACCAACCTTCAGCTATGGGTTAGATAGCATGGAAGAGTGGACTCTCTTGCCTTGAGGTGGCAACCTATCTAGGTGAAGGATAACTCAAGATCAGCCTGACAAGGTTTTGGGCCCCCATCAGGGCTGACTTGAAATCAGCAGCTGAAGTTGATATGATTTAACACTGTGCATGATATTTGAGATAAATCTGAAAAATACTAGATAAGAGACACTATCCAATTCCTAAGTAGGCTGGAAGGTAATTGAAATGCTATAATCAAAGGAAATGCAATAAAATCAAGCATTGCAGATTATGTATGAAAGGAAAAGGAAGCATACTGTTCACTGTGGTAGGAGTGGGTGAACATAATAGATCAGAATTTGTTTATAAAGCTATTATATCCTTCAATGATTGAATTATGATGATTTTGATTACTGGTTCCTGACAAGAAAACTCCTGAAACAAAATTTAATTAAATCATGAAAAAAAAAAAAAAGAAAAGTTTCTTTATAGTTGATACAAAGAATTTATCATGTGAGAATTCCTTTTATCCAAGTGTGATGACCGTCCTGGGTATGACGATAAACTGCATCCGCGTCCTGGGTAAAACGATAAACTACGTCCAACAGCTAGGGTCCCACTTATGGGTTAAATAGGCCCTTCTCCCTGTCGGCAGGGTGTCTGACTATGTCGACTGCCCCCCTGCAGAGAATAAAAGCCTCTCAATGGGGCCTCCTGTTGGCCATGGGGGACGACCCATAATGCTTGGAGACAGGATCCTGGTGGCTGAGCAATCCATGACCCAGGAAAAAGCGGCCATGGTACTGCAACACTCCACTTTGGCCCTTATCTGGGCTAGACGGGCAGTTGGAGAGGCCCGATCCAATCAATCGGCTAGTCCTGACATGCCCTAGCATTTATATTTGTCTTTATTTTCTCCCAATCATGTTATACAATCTGCTCTTGTGGAACTAGTCTCAACCCATTATTATATATGCTAGAAGGCGGGGGCTGAGGGTCAATCATGTCAAGAGATGACTGTTGAACAACATTAGACTGTTGAGTGTTTGATAGAGGTTCAGAAACATACTCTTGGTGTTAGTATACTGGTTTTGTATCCCCGTCTCCTTGGTTTATTCCCAACTTAAGTTGAACTCTGTGGTGGGTGGAAAACATATATGGCTTCCTCTACAAATAAAAAACTTAAACGCAATTATATAGAATCTGCTTCTTCTTCAGATAATGAAACAATCATCCTTTCCAAGATTTGTTATAGAGTCATGCAGCTCACCAATCACAAATTTATCTCCCTTTATAATAAGAAAAGGTGATATCAGGCAACTTAACACCTTTAACTGTCAAGAAATTGAAAAATGAGACACTGCTTGTCGAAGTGGAAAAGAAGAAACATGAAGATTTTCTACTAAAAATGACTGTTCCACAACGTTCCAGTAAAAACATACCCTCACAAATCCCTGAACACAAGTAAGGGGGTTGTGAGAAGCAAAGAACCATCTTTATGTACAATAAGTATTAGGTTGGTGCAAAAATAATTAAGAAAGAGTTGAAAAAAAACAAGATGTCATTGATGTTAAACGAATTTCAATAAAAAAAAGAAGGTAAAACGATAGAAACAAACATCTATATAATGACATTTAACTCAGAGAAAATTAAAGTAGGCTATACCATGGAGAGGGTCGAGCAGTTTGTGCCTAACCTTCTGAGATGTTATAAACGTCAAAAATATGGACATCATGAAGATACGTGTAGAGGACGAGAGGTGTGTGGGAAATGTGGCCAAAAAGACCATCACATGAATGAATGTGAATTTTCCAATAAATGTGCTAACTGTGGTGGTGATCATCCGGTCTACGCAAGATCTTGCAACAGTTGGAGAAGAGAAAAGGAAATTCTATCAATAAATCACAAAAATAACATTCCTTACCAAGAAGCACGGAAGATGGTAGTAGGGTCGAACCCTACCATGTATTCCGAAGTAGTCCATCAGGAAAAAAAACAACAGAACAAATATGAAGAATTTGTCAAAACATTAATGCAGCTGAACCTGGGAGACTGGGACAATTTTATTAATAAGATAAAAGCCTTGCGTGGTTTTGATAAAAACAAATACAGCTACAGTTTCAGAAACACCAACTACTCAAAGTAATCCTGCGGACAAAGGAGAATCTTCCACTAAAACGACTGCAAAAACAACAGCGCAGACACAAACCACTTCTCCTAAGAAACAAAAGTCGCAGAAATCATCAAGCCGTCCTCCTACTTATAAAAGTGACAATCTTGGGGAAAAATCAAACATTAAACCCCGAACCAAACAATGATAAGACAGAACGTGCCCTACAATCTAAAATAGACAATACTCAAACTTCATCCTCACGGGAACGGGTAAAGTTGTCGTACTTGACAAGTCAATCTACAGAATTATCAACATCAAAAGTTGATGCCAAAAATAGATTTAGCTCGATAGAAAGAATGGAGAATGAAGAGCTGAGCAATATAAATAAATCTAGGAAAAACAATAAATCTAATTTAACATAATGAAACTGCAAAATAATTCAATTCTACAATGGAACTGCAGAGGAATTAGAGCCAACTATGAAGAACTTCTAATACTCCTCGATAAATATAACCCCAAAGTTGTATGCCTTCAAGAAACATTTCTCAAGGACACCAACCAGCTAAACATTAAAAATTACAATTCATACAATCACTTACGCAAAGACGGACACTGAGCTTCTGGAGGTGTATCGATCCTAGTTAGGAAAGACATACCTCAACACCAAATAACCATAGACAGTGAACTCCAAATAATTGCTGTCAAAACAACATTGCAAAAAACAGTAAATATCTGTTCTATCTATATTCCACCACATGAGACTATTAATGATATTAAATTTAACAAGTTGATAAAACAAATTCCTAAACCTCACTACGTTTTTGAAAAAATAATGTCAGCTATATGTTTTTGAAAAAATAACGTTGCCAGCTGTGCGTTTCTGGAAAAGTAACGTTGCCAGCTGTGCGTTTCTGGAAAAGTAACGTTGCCAGCTGTGCGTTTCTTGAAAAGTAACGTTGCCAGCTGTGCGTTTCTGGAAAAGTAACGTTGCCAGCTGTGCGTTTCTGGAAAAGTAACGTTGCCAGCTGTGCGTTTCTGGAAAAGTAACGTTGCCAGCTGTGCGTTTCTGGAAAAGTAACGTTGCCAGCTGTGCGTTTCTGGAAAAGTAACGTTGCCAGCTGTGCGTTTCTGGAAAAGTAACGTTGCCAGCTGTGCGTTTCTGGAAAAGTAACGTTGCCAGGTGTGCGTTTCTGGAAAAGTAACGTTGCCAGGTGTGCGTTTCTGGAAAAGTAACGTTGCCAGGTGTGCGTTTCTGGAAAAGTAACGTTGCCAGGTGTGCGTTTCTGGAAAAGTAACGTTGCCAGGTGTGCGTTTCTGGAAAAGTAACGTTGCCAGGTGTGCGTTTCTGGAAAAGTAACGTTGCCAGGTGTGCGTTTCTGGAAAAGTAACGTTGCCAGCTGTGCGTTTAATAGTACTATATATTTAATATATATATATATATATATATATATATATATATATATTAGGTACGTCCACTAGGTCACGTAAAAAAGCGGCCTATCATGATCAAAAATGACTCATAAATCAACGAAAACAAAGTTTTGTCTCAATATGTTTATGTTGTTATGAAAGAGGAAAGACCAAAGTATTTTTTAAATATTTTTTGAAATTTTTTACTCCTTTCTAACACGTAGAAAATTTTGGTTAAAAATTGTTTTTTTTTTTACGACAGCGCGATAAGACTAAAAAAAGGTTTGTTTTATTTTGCGCTTTTCCCGAGGAAAACACACGTTAATTAGGAAATTCTTGCAAAAATCAAATAATTGTTGGATTTTAATGAAACTTTCAGGACTTATTCAGAAATGAATGAAATTATTTAAAAAAATTTTTTTTTCAGAAAATCTTGTTAAAAAGAGATTTTTTTTTTTTTTTTAACATGTTTCCACCCACTTACATATTTTCATGAAATTTCGAGAAATTAAATCGGAGTTCCCGGGATTTTTTTTATTAGTTATAAACAGGAATCATTGTAGAAAGTAAATCACCAATTTTTTTTTGTCAAACATTTGCTACTTTATAGAAAATCAGATTTGAATTGTAAAAAAAAAAAAATGTAAAAAGTATCTAATTTAATTAATTAGAAAAGCTTCCACCTGTTTTTGTAGATACGTTATACTAAGGACATTATTTTGTGAAGAAATAAAAATTTTTCGATGAATAATGTATTTTTTGCAAATTTTTTCCAGATTTTAAAAATTTATTCATTAACGTCTTAATACTTCAAAAATCGTTTAAAATTATTTATTTCAATCGTTCACACAATGTAATGATAACGGTAATGAAAATGTAAATTTACGAATCGAACTTTGAAAAGCACATAACACTCGTTTAAGCAGAAATAATTTTAAAATAATTTTAAAAATAAATTTTTATTGAAAAACGTTCATAATTTCTATGTATGAAAATGTATATGCGACATAAAAATGTCACGTGATTTGTGTCGTCTGGCACCGCAGTTATTTCTCTTCTCTGTCCAGTTCAGATCCACATCGTTAACGTGTTTGCAGAAATTCTTTTCAAATTTTAAAAGTTGTAATTATTTTTAATTACTTTTTATTAAATATTTTTCTTTAAAGTATTTTCTTTTATTTTGGATAATATTTCATTGAAATAATTTTTTTCTTATTAATTAATTTAACATAAGATTGAGAAAGTAAGAGAAACGGAGACCAAGACAATAACATTACCTGAATAATAAAAAAAAAGTTTAAAGAATTACGTGAATAATAAAAAAAAAAGTTTAAAGAATTACGTGAATAATAAAAAAAAAAGTTTAAAGAATTACGTGAATAATAAAAAAAAAGTTTAAAGAATTACCTAAATAATAAAAAAAGGTTAAAGAATTACCTAATAAAAAAGTTTAAAGAATTACCTAAATAATAAAAAAGTTTAAAGAATTACCTAAATAATAAAAAAGTTTAAAGAATTATGCATTTAAAAAATTTAAACAATTATATAATTAAAAAAATAAAGAATTAGTATCTAATAAAAACTTCAAACAATTATCTAAAAAAAAAAAAGGTTAAAAAATTATTATCTAATGAAAAAGTTTGAATAAGAAAAGTTTATATACAATTATCTAATTAATAAGAAAAGTTTAAACAATTATGTAATGATTTAAAAAATTGTCTAAGAAAGTATGAAATAAAAAAAATAGTACATAATTGCTGAATAAAAATGTTAATATTTAAAAAGTACTAGTTAAAAACGAAAAACAGCGTTCGCCTAATTTAAAAATTTGTCAATTTTGATCATCCATAGCTGTCTGTCATCGCCTCGTCAATTGCGAAATCGATGAAAGACATGCAAAAATTTCAGACACATCGTTAAGAAATGTTTGGATACAAATTTTTTAAGCTATAAGTAAGTACTGTTTGTTTCATATCAGATTATTTTAACTTTAAATTTTCTAATTTTACTCAAATAACGTGTCAAAAATATATAAATTTATTTTAGGAAGAAGTTTAAATTCAAAATTTTGTTTGTTTACAAATTTCTTAAAATTTAAGAAAATGTCCGCTTTTAAGAAAATTAAACAAAAATCGAGCATATATTTGACATTCCAATCTATATAATTTCTATCTAAAAGACTTCAGAATATTTTACTTAGTGTAAATAATAAATTTAATGCTTTAGCTTTCAATTAAATAACAACATATTTAAACAAAACTTTGTTTTCGTTGATTTATGAGTCATTTTTAATCGTGATATGCCGCTTTTTTACGTGACCTAGTGGACATACCTATATATATATAAAACTTCATTTTTGCATTAAATGACCTACAGTGGTTGATATACCATAAAACCCAACCAACCAGGTGTGATGACTTTTAATAATATCAACAGAAGAAAAGATGTGGCGTTCCTCCTCATTTTAATTCAGGTTTTACTAAGTCAGCGACTATGATGGGATTTGTTTAAGAGATAGTGACTGAGAATGAGAAATCAGTGTTGAGTTTGAATTCCAGTCGAATTTGTTACTTTCACTTATGCACAAATACCCTCAGGAAAAGAATGAATCCATCCCCAACCTCTGTTATGGGTTTTATAGTAGAAATTATATCTGGGGGAGAAAAAAAAAAATTATTTTCAAAAATAAAAAAAACAATTGTTAATGCAGTATTCACTAGGGGGAAAAAAGAAAAAACAACAGTTGTTACAATCCAAATGTGTCAGTTTCAAATGACCCATAAAGGTGTTGATAATCCATTAAAAAAAAAAAATCAATCAATTCTTGCTGATTTTGAATCTGGTGGTCATTTTGTTATGAAGGAAATACTTGTGTAGAAAATTGACATTTGAGCTGGGAGTGGATTCACTTTGTCTGACTGAGAACTTTTCAGCACAAAAATTGACTGCAGTAATATGGCTGGTTGCCGCTTTTTGAGTATACCTGTCTTCTAGGGTGGCTTGCTAATTCCTGTTGCAGATTCTTGCTCAGGTGCATGTGTGTTTGTTTATGGTTGTGATTTTGGTGTTCAAATATTTTTTGTTACTTCCTTTCAGTAAGTATTTTTTGTTTCTTTTGATGGACAATTTTACATTTCATTCTTTGTCTCCATCCCATCCCCAACAGGGATATTTTCAGGGTCCCTTTCTTGACTTGTGTTTTTACTTGTCAGGTGATGGATTTAGAGACCAAATTATTAGAAGCAGAAAAAGAGGTGAATGCTGGTGCCCCGACTCGTGGCAACAGGAGTCCCACAGAATGGATTCCTCGACCTCCAGAACGATATGAACTCAAGGGTCACAGAAGCCCAATAACCAAAGTCATATTTCATCCCCTCTATAGCTGCATTGTTTCTTCCAGTGAAGATGCCACCATTAAGGTAAGCTAGTCACATTTTCCATCTTTTTATAATATTAACTTAATTGTGTTTTGTATCAAATTTTATTTATTCAGCTGTGATTGTTTTCAACTTTACAAACATATTCTGTTTGTCAAAAGATACTTACCATTATTGTTATTAGGTTTCCAACCAGAATTTTGTAATTTTACAAAATATATATTTTTTTATTATTATTATTATTATTAGGTTTCCGTGTTATTTTTTTTTTTATATATATAAATTGAAAAAAAAAAATCAGTGCAACAGATACCACTAAAACAAAAACTGACTTTATATATATATATATATATATATATAAAATGTGTGTGTGTTCATGTAAAGATTTAATATAATAGTTCAAAAGTAAAACAAGATATTTTCATATAGTCCTCAATTTTAAAACTATTAATATTAAAAATAGAGCATTGATAATATTATTTCCAGGAAAGTTACTTCACTGTAAATATCAATGTTTGATGTTGTTTCCCGTGACTTCAAAGTCTCTTGGAATTATCCATTCTTCAAGGAGTCTGTTGTTTGAATAAAAGTTTATTTAAAATTTTTTTTCAAATGACATGAAAAAATTTGAAATAAACATATTCAAACAACAGACTCCTTGAAGAATGGATAATTTCAAGAAACTTCAAGGTCAGAGAAGCAACATCAAAATTGATATTTAGTTACGTAATTTTCCTGTATATAATATTGTATGTATGTGGTGGTGTTATTATTATTATTATTATTATTATTATTATAATATAGGTGTGGGACTATGAAGCTGGAGATTATGAGCGCTCACTCAAGGGCCACACAGATTCTGTTCAAGATATTGCTTTTGATCACACTGGGAAACTGCTGGGTAAGTGAGTCTACTGTAAATTAATAACAGCTAGAAAGACCAGTGAAAATTTCACTGTTTTCCTATTTCAATATCCTAATGAATCTCAATTCTGAAGTTAATGATTCAATAAGTTTATAGTGAGTTCTACAACAATAAAATGGCTATAGAAATACCCCCATTGCCTCATTAAATATTTGAGCTTAACAACTTTAACAGAATATTGTAATGACAGTCATAAATATGAATAAATATTTTAAGAAGTAAGGGGGTACAAATGAAATGATTTGAAATTGACAACTTTTTCCATTTCACTAAAACAGTCGTTAAACACTTTTATCTTCTTTCTTTCTGTTATTCATTTTCTCACTGAACCCAAGTATCGTCTCTGATATGTGTTTTTGTTTATCAAAATGGTAGAGTCCATTATTTACAAGCTATTGGCAGGAGACATTAAACCCTTCTATCTTCCCTTTTCATATTTCTTTTATTTTCTCACTGAAATCAAGTAGTATCTTTTCCTCTCAAAATGGAATAGTCAATTATTTATATGATATTGGCAGGGCACAACGATTGTGCGAATTAACAAAGGGAAGAACAAGCACAATTATAATAGGATATTATACTTGTACATTTACTTATATTTTTTTGAGGCGGGGTTATTGTAAAAAAAATGATAATTGAATTCTTGACAGCTATTGCTATGAAATATTTAAAAGAAAAAAGAAGCGAAAAATCTCCCTCCACCCAATCTTAAATAATCTTGGCTAAAGAAGCTTTGTGTGTCTAAATCCCAGTCTGAAAGCAAAGCAGGAGAAAAATGCAACTGCTGTATAATAAATTGAGCTTTGGCATTGATGTGCTAAGTGTAGAATGAGTCTATCAAAAATCATTTACAGCTGAATGTTCCAGTCTGACTCTTTCCTGACTAATCTTAGTGGGCTTATGGCCACATCATGTTGAAACATTGGTTCCCATATGATCACTGAATTTAAGTTATGCCAATCCTAGTCAGTAATTAGATGGGTGACTGCTCAGGAATATCAGGCCCTGTAAAGCTTGGATGTGCAAATTTCAGTTGAGTTTGTTGTATTCTCTTGTGCACAAATATCCTTGGGAAAGGTATTACTCCACCTCCCCCTCAACTATGGGTTAATTAGTAAGACTTGTATTACTAAGCCATTATTACCTCCCAAAAAATGAAGGTGATTGTTTTCTTAGAAATAGTTTTAGAGGAAATGAGTCTAAGGAAAATTAGACTTGTATCACTAAATCATTATCTTTAAAAAAAATAAAATTGTTAGAATCTAAAAATATTTTCTGGCTTTAAATAACCTGCAAAGGGGGTTGATAAATCATAGAAAACAGGTCAGTCAAATCAGGCATGTCTTTTAGATTTATTTATATTACATGGAATATAAATGTATAGAAACTACTGTGGCCACAAAGTGAGGGATTAATTTATATACCGATTGTAATACAGAATTGTAATACAGAATTATATTCACATTATTTCTTGTTTGTTTATTATGTTCTGATTAGGTATGAATCCACCTCCCCCTCCACAGCTATGGTTAAGATTAAATCATTATCATCTCAAAAATGGAAAATTTACCTGCAAAGGGGTTGATAAGCCATAAGAATCAATGACTATATCTGTCTATATTTCTGAGATGATGTATTGTAACTATTTACATTGTTCAGACTGTTGTCCTCATGGCTCAGTGGATAGAGGCATTGGTTGAAGTAATCCAGTGACTTGACCCAGAGAATTGTGAGTTCAATACAGCAAAGGTGAACAAAAACTTGGAGAGTTGAGTTACTAAAGGGAAATAACTAAAACTGAGATATCCAAAAGAGGCATGGCATATAGAACTAGATTTGATTTGAAATTCCAATCACCTGAAAACATCCGGAGCATACAATGGATGAAATGTACTGATTATGACAACAAAGATGAAGACAACAGGCTGAACAATGTAAATAGAGTAATCAGTGGCTAATCTAGAAACACATCATTTGTACCAAAGTCAACAAATAAGATTGAATCTGAGTGAAATCGGTGAATAACAATGATGCAAGCTTGCCTTGTAGCTGACGTTATTAAATCATTTTCACTCCTACCAAGAGCTAGTTTTTCAGTTTAAAAGCTTTGATTTTGAAAGCTGATTTTATTTTTTTTCTTCAAAACAGAATGATGATATTCACCAAGACTGGCACAATACAATTTTCCCTCCCAATATGTGCCATTCTAAGCTCAGATTACCCAGAGCAATATGAACTGTAGAAAAACCATAAAAGTTTGCTGTAAAATTCCTTTTTTGGCAAAAAGCAATCCTGTAAGTCTTTGGGACGATTACTACCAGAATATCAGTTGGGTGGAGTAATAATAATATGTAGAGTTAGTAGCATGAAGATTGTTGCATATGTGCAGTTTGGATTTCATGGGGGAGACTGGCACTGAAGAAGCAGATGTCGGCGAAGAATTCGGATACAGAAAGCCTTGTACTCTGCTTCATTGATTATGAAAAGGCTTTTCATAAGGTGAACCCCAATAAGCTGAGGGAAGTTGTTTTCAAGCAGAAAATCGGCACAATAAATGTTTGTGCAGGGGGAAACAAGATTGTAGCGGAATTTGTACTGGAATCGGTAAGTGGCTTATGCACCCTGACAGCCAGATGATGGACTATTTAAAAATTTGCAGGGGGTATAAGACAGGGCTGCATACCATCTCTAGTGATATTCAACATGTACTCAAAGTGGATCTTCAAAAAATGTGAAGATGAGCTGGAAAATATTGATGTCCAAGTAAAAATGGCAGGAGAATCAGTCATGTTGGATATGTATATGGCACTGTGCTAATTGCAGACAATATTGAAGACTTGACGCATGCTGGAGGCGATCAACCAGAATGAAGATCAGTACAAGCAAAGCCAAATCTATATTGGTCTCAAAGAACAACACAAGCAATTATAAGCGAGTGAAACTGGACATCAACGGAGGGAGCATTGAGCAAATCAAATCTTTGGGTCTAACAGACAGAGCCAGTTGTGAAATCTGGCAACAGATAACAATATCTAAGAACCAATTAAACAAGTTGAAAAAATTATTAGCAAACAAGAAGCTTAACTTACTGTTGTGGTAAACCCTCCTACAGTAGAATGAACTCTTCCTCCTCTCATAAATACAAACTGTGAGAGTCGGTTGAGCAGCAGTGTTTATGCAGTAGTAGACGCAGTGATAATCTACCGTTCGGACGTACACAATAACTACTTATTACTAACACTATTGTTTGTATATATCTTCAATATACTTGTTCAACCTACCTTCATCTTGCGTGTCTTTCTTTCTGGCCCCTAAACAGGCCACAACACTTACAAGCATATGTGCACTTCC
Organism: Acanthosepion lycidas; assembly: GCA_963932145.1. NCBI lineage: Eukaryota > Metazoa > Mollusca > Cephalopoda > Sepiida > Sepiidae > Acanthosepion > Acanthosepion lycidas. Next base: position 5,618,227 of record OZ010614.1, on the reverse strand, counting down.
TAAAATGTTACATCTTGTTTGTATTCTGGTATAGTTCAGACACATGGATGCTCAATGCATCCAGTATGAAAATCATCACTGTGTTTGAGGTGTGGTGCTATTGATACATCTTGTAAATATAAGAGGGCAAAAAACTCCATGATGCAAGAAATTGGCCATCAATAATTGTCTCTTTTATTTGACAATACTAGCAAGGGCAAAAACAGCCTTGTTCAGTCACATGGTTAGACGAGAAGTAATTTTGCCCTTGCTTCTAACTGGGAAGGTCAGCAGAGTACAACATAGCCTGACAATAAGACATGAACTAGCTTCAGCATGATGGGATGATTATTAGAAACAAATAAAACTTTAATTTTCTATTGAGTTTATTCTGGGTAGAAAGATCAGAAATTGGCTCGTTTTGTTTTTAATGATTTTTCTTTTCTTACCTTCATACAATAAATTGAACTGCCAAAAAATTAGAAACAGTACTCTGGATGATTTTTCCCTACCATTATAGAAATAGATTCAGTCAGATGACCTGTGTATTATATAATAGGTAAAGAAGTAGTGTAGCTGTGGCAACTATATGAAAAGTTGCTAGTCAGAATGATGAAGCACTTTACAAGGGGATTTTATGATGAACCAGCCAAGAAGGTTACACTAAAAAAACAAATGTTTCATCATTTGGTTATATTTTATTGAATGGGTCAGGTTATTAACTTTTCTGTATCCCCTTACATGGCAGCTGCTCTGTTTTTCTTAGATGACAGTAGCAAAGATTTTTTCTAAGGCTCTACCAATCACTCAAAGTAGAGGGTTACTGAATGAAGTGTGTAATATGAATATAATAGGGCAAAGTAAGGAATGAAAATTATTAGGATAAATAATGATTAACCTATTCTATTCTGAAGAGGTTAATATTGGCATATTGAAGGAAGCATCCATGGAAGAGTCTGTTCCTCCACAAAGTAGAGATTCTTAGAAAAAAAGCTGTCTGGTTTGAACTTCCTCTTTACAAATGGAATACAGAGCGAATGAAGGTGGTTAGAATAGCAGGTGTAATATAACAGAAAATATTTTAATAGCAGTCAATAGTGATGTAAGAATGGGACTACAAATGACTGATCAACCAACAGAAGCATCAAATCAATATCTCATTTCAATGCTGGTGCCATTCAACCCATCAGTCAATGCATGTACAGCATAGACCTTTTTTTTGTGGTCATTTCTGTCACCTGTTAAGTATTACAATACTGTTACATCAAAGGGAATTCAAAGTTTATCTTTGAACAGTTGTCTCCCCATCATGAAATCAAACCTGATACAGCTGTTTTATGAAATTTGGATAGGACAAATATTAACACAAACTTGTGGCTGAGATTCTTGCATTATTGCGTTGAATTTCAAATCTCATTTGTATCATTTGTTGAGTGCAGGGCCTTTTAACCCAGAGTCATGGTATGCTTTATGCAGGTCTCAGATAGATTTTTGGATGAGGGGAGGGGCACAAAGCTACAATCTTGTTGTCCCCTATATTTTAGCTCTAATAATCTTAAACACTTGAAAATTAAACTTAGACACTTGAAAATTATTTTATTACATAGTGTCGTTTATGTTACTTGGGTGCATTTATGTAAAATTTATGTGAAGATCTTTTTTATTTTGCTGAAAGTTGTGTGTGCATTTATATGCAGAATCTTTTTGCTGAAAGTTGTGCGCATTTATTTAACTGTTTTGAAGTTTGAAATATCACTGTTTATTTGTTTTGGACATTGTAAAATGAGCTTTTGTTAAAGTAAACAGCTGAGAGAGGGCCATCAAAAAAAGTAATGAAAAGAAGGGGGGGGAGCATCAATAGAAAAAGGTTGAGAACCCCTAGTTTAGTGTAAGGACTGAGGCAAGAAATGATTTCTTGTATATTTTGATTGATATAAAAATTCTGTCATTAAAATCAGCAGGTAGACCATGTAAGTCTTATGTAGTCCATATATCTCACAGTGCCAGTTAGAAAAACCCAGAAATAATAATGTCTTTTTTTTGTCTTTATATAAGCAATCACAGAAAGTGATGAAAGATTTGGATAAAGGCTTCATGCTGAGAAATAATAGAAAGATTTATTTTTGTTTTCCATCATTAAAATGCATTCTTATCTTAGATAGGAAATGCATCTTACTGTTTGCACAAAACTGATTCTTGACAATCTGACAGTACAGAAGGTTTAAACTAATTATGAAAACTAGAAAAAAAAATTCCTGTTTGCTCTGGATGTAAAAGTTGAAACACAACAAGAATTGACTTTCAAAATTTGTTAAATTTCAATATTTTCAATGAGTTCATTAATATATTTTTGTTTCTCTTTGACAGTATCCTGCTCAGCTGATATGTCTATAAAATTATGGGACTTCACTGGTTACGACTGTATCCGTACCATGCATGGTAAGGAGAGATTTTACTTCTCCCTCTTCCCTCGCTCTACTCTTTCTCTTCCCTCGCTCTACTCTTTCTCTTCCCTCGCTCTACTCTTTCTCTTCCCTCGCTCTACTCTTTCTCTTCCCTCGCTCTACTCTTTCTCTTCCCTCGCTCTACTCTTTCTCTTCCCTCGCTCTACTCTTTCTCTTCCCTCGCTCTACTCTTTCTCTTCCCTCGCTCTACTCTTTCTCTTCCCTCGCTCTACTCTTTCTCTTCCCTCGCTCTACTCTTTCTCTTCCCTCGCTCTACTCTTTCTCTTCCCTCGCTCTACTCTTTCTCTTCCCTCGCTCTACTCTTTCTCTTCCCTCGCTCTACTCTTTCTCTTCCCTCGCTCTACTCTTTCTCTTCCCTCGCTCTACTCTTTCTCTTCCCTCGCTCTACTCTTTCTCTTCCCTCGCTCTACTCTTTCTCTTCCCTCGCTCTACTCTTTCTCTTCCCTCGCTCTACTCTTTCTCTTCCCTCGCTCTACTCTTTCTCTTCCCTCGCTCTACTCTTTCTCTTCCCTCGCTCTACTCTTTCTCTTCCCTCGCTCTACTCTTTCTCTTCCCTCGCTCTACTCTTTCTCTTCCCTCGCTCTACTCTTTCTCTTCCCTCGCTCTACTCTTTCTCTTCCCTCGCTCTACTCTTTCTCTTCCCTCGCTCTACTCTTTCTCTTCCCTCGCTCTACTCTTTCTCTTCCCTCGCTCTACTCTTTCTCTTCCCTCGCTCTACTCTTTCTCTTCCCTCGCTCTACTCTTTCTCTTCCCTCGCTCTACTCTTTCTCTTCCCTCGCTCTACTCTTTCTCTTCCCTCGCTCTACTCTTTCTCTTCCCTCGCTCTACTCTTTCTCTTCCCTCGCTCTACTCTTTCTCTTCCCTCGCTCTACTCTTTCTCTTCCCTCGCTCTACTCTTTCTCTTCCCTCGCTCTACTCTTTCTCTTCCCTCGCTCTACTCTTTCTCTTCCCTCGCTCTACTCTTTCTCTTCCCTCGCTCTACTCTTTCTCTTCCCTCGCTCTACTCTTTCTCTTCCCTCGCTCTACTCTTTCTCTTCCCTCGCTCTACTCTTTCTCTTCCCTCGCTCTACTCTTTCTCTTCCCTCTAAATGTACAAATGAGAGAGAGAGCGGTGTAGGCCAATGATTGTGTTGTCTATTTTTTCTCTTTCTTTTCTGAGGTAAAATCTTTCTTCAAAAAGATTTCTTAAATGGTCTACAAGAAAAAAAATATCTTGAAACAAGTGTTTTCCTTTTTTTTAATTTTGTCTTTTAAATTTTTGTTCAAGAATCTTTCAGTAAAAACTCAGTTTGAAGTAGCTTTTCTTGTTTGAAAATCTATAAAATGCTGAAAAGGGATAGTCTTGTTTCCGATGAAATTATTTTTTAACTCTCATACTGTCCTTAGCTAAAGTCATTTGGCATATTTTATTTATCTGCTTCAATGTTGACAAACCCTTTCCAAATATTTAAAATGGATTTTTTAATTAACACATAGAATATTTTGTTTCTTGTAAAATTTGATCAGCAAATTTCTTTAATCTCAAATTTTATTTAAAATGAGACTTTGTAATCTTCAAATATTACCTAACATATTGATTGGTCCCAGTCAAGGTAGATAACAGAAAAAGGAACTTGGGCAGGTAAGATATTTATGACCCCTCCCCAATAGGTGATGTGCGTTTTTGTTGAAAATCTTCAATATTTTCAGATTGTACATTTCATTTGTGTAATATTCATTGTAGGTCATGACCACAATGTTTCGAGTGTCACTTTCATGCCAAGTGGAGATTTTGTGGTCAGTGCCTCCAGAGACAAAACAATCAAAATATGGGAAATTTCCACTGGGTAAGTTCCTTGTCCCCACCTCACTTAGCTCTTTCCCCTCCTACCGTTTACTCACTGCACTTCTCTACTTGATTGATTTCTCTCTTTTTGTTAAGTCTACTATTTGTCTGGACATTGATTATTGCTACCACATCTGCTGCTTCTGCTATCTAGAGAATCTTGGCAAAAATCTGAAGAATCTGCACTGTCATTGGTCCTGACCTGGTATCTTGGTTTCAAGTCATTTTCCAACTGCTATAACGTAGCTTCCCTACACTTCATCTTGGCATTTGTTCTAATAATCTTTCCTATTTCTTACTTCGATGGCATGAATTTAAACATAATACGAGATTGGCAACAAGTTTTTTTTATTTTATTTTATTCCTTCTTTAATTAAGACGAGACTGGAAATCGGAAGACATTTTTCTTTGACTCTTCAGAATGCTCATAAAAAAAATAAACCTGAATATGGGATTAAAAATGAAATAACTGTTTATTTGGCTTTGCAACCATTTCATCTATATAATTTTTATCTCAATCTGGCACAAGGCCACCACAAGTGTGCAGAACTTAGTGACAATTGAACTTGCTACTACAGCAATGACACTAGCTTGTTAACCATTGCTTCTACAGTAAAATGTCTAGAATATAATATACATATCTATATCCATTCTATAATCTGAAATAAACTTTAACTGCATACTAATATAAATCTACTATTGTCAATGTTGTCATTAGTTGAGCGTACTTCCAAAAACAAAGATAAAAGCTGATCTCTCCTCTGACCAAGCTCTATTTTGTCTCTACTGCCTGTAGATGACTACCTCATTTTGAATGCCTGTGTCCCTATGAATGACTGCTGACTACTTTATGGGGAACATGTTCCTTTCAAGTGTTAAGTTACAAGTTGATTTGCATATGTGCATAGTAACAGGATCAGAGGAAAGGATTTGATGACTTTGTCCCTAAGTCACATACTGCCAAAATTGGCTGAATCACTAGATGATCAGTAGATAAAATAAGATCCAACCTAGCAAAAGCGAGCTGTTTTATCTCAATTGTCAACTTTTCTCACAGCATGTACGAATGAATGGTAGGTGGCTCTTTATTTCATTCAATTCTACTAGTTAAGATCTTGTTAAGTCATGACTTCAAGCCTAGACAATTCCTGGAGTGAAATCAATTTATTGTAATTAAATGCTTCTTGTTTCTCCAATAGCCTTCTAAAAAACCAGACTTCTGGGTACTTCTTGTATGCTACTAAAATCCAAATTCTTATTTGGCTATTTAGATTTTTCATATTAACTGATCAAGTTAATTCCCATTCGAAATGACACCCAGTATAGATTTACACACTTGTAAAATCTACACCAGTAGTTCTGACATTCTTCCTCAAACACTTGTATTTTGACCTACTACTACTTCTATCTGTCATTTCCCTTCAGGGCATTAGTGATCATGGCTCTCCACAATTTCCAGTCCTTTGTAGCTCCTAATAAATTATCTTTTTATCTCTCCTAAACGTTATTCTGCCATACATTTACTCAACCTTGTTAGCTAGGTCATGTATTGTTTACCTCTGTCCCTCTTTTTTTTTTTTTTTTTTTTTTTTTTTAATCTGTCCTGTGAGTATGATTTTTCCAGCCCTCTTTCCTCCGTATGTGTCCAAGAAATTTTGACATTTTTTTTTTTTTTTTTTTTTTTCCTGATGTTATGTATAAGTTTCCTTTTTGTTTCCATTTTCTCAAACTTTCTTGTTGCTCACATGTTCAGTTCATGGTAGTCTCAGCATCCTTCTGTAGAACCACATTTATGTTACGTTATGTCTCTTTTTTTCATCTGCGAGGAGATTGTCCAGCATTCACTGTTATATAAGAGGACTGATAACCATGGCAATTCTCATTCCAAATGGCCACCAGGTATAAATTCACTTACTGGTAAAAATCCACACTAGTTTATATTTACAAACACTCTGTCCCTAATATTGTGTACTTGTCTTTATATAAATATAGCAAATTTTAAACTGTGTGTGTGTGTATATATATATATATATATATATATGGTGGTTGCCAGTTCGTGTCCAAGTGCGGGCATTACTAACTATCATTTTGGAGAATATCTACTGATGTGCTGAATGAATGTGACTCTTTAACCCAGCAAGGGACCTACACACTCTAGCACAAACAGGATACTCAAGACGTCCAACAGCAGATGGTACACCATCGTGCAATTTAAAATGTCTCATGAAACCATTTCTGGATCCAAATGTCTTACTGTAAATAACACATTTCAGTTGCTCGACATTTACAGCTTTATAATCAATTGCCACTGACCGCTGGTGCACTGTCAAGTAACTCCTTAGACCAGCCATCGACAAACACACTATCACAATTTGTACACATTAGATCAAGCTGCCTGTGGGTGTCTTCAGGAAGCTCAAGAGCGGACGTCTTTATGCACATCTTTTTAATCTTTGTGATATATAAATACATAGAGGGTGGGCCAGAATTAAATATACATTTACAATTTTATTTTTTTTAAATTTTATTACAATTACATTTATTTAACACTAATCACGTAAGTGTTGGAAATGTCCTCTTTCAACCTTGCAACATTCCTTAAAACTCTACACAGCACTGTGACACTCAGTATGACACAAACTCTTGATCTGCATCAATGTTAATAAATACTTCCAACATGAAGTTTTTTAATTCATCTACTGTGTGGAGATTTTTTTCTCGTAAACTTTTTCTTTACCCTCCCCCTCCCCCCCAAAGTTCATTGATATTGGGTGAATGTGGTCACCATTCATTGTTGCCATGTTGTCTGATCTAACGTTGTGAAAAGAGTTGGTCAAGGTAGTCCCTTACTACCAAAGCATAATGAGGAGGTGCAGAACAGTTCAGTGAAGTCAGCTATAGTTATGAATTGTGGCAGTCTCATAACCGTTACTGCAAAAAGTCACATCCATATATAAATAATTCAACAATTGTATACATACTTATATTTTTGGCCCACCATATAATATATATATATATATATATATATATATATATACATATATATTGTGTGTATTTAGGCAGCATCTTTTCATTGATACACGTTTCATTAAATATTATAGACAAGTGTTGTCTATTTATTTTATGTAAAATTTTTTTTGTAACATCTGATAAGTTTAATAACATTATCATTGAACGAAGAAAGAAATTGACAATATTGATCAAAAAAAAAAAAAAAAATATGGATAAATAGATTGTGTTCTTGTTTTTACTCTCAGTAATAAGTGGACAACGAAAACGGTTGTAATCCGAAAAATGCTATGAGAAATGTGTTATTGTTTTGGAACGTGCAGTCACAACGCTGAGTTTGAATTTAAATTTTAAAGTTCTGCGTTTATGTACAAATGTAGTGATGAGAGAATTCTTTTTTACTATTTTTCGGATTACAACCCTGTTTTCGTTGTCCACTTATTACTGAGAGTAAAAACAAGAACACAATCTATTTCATATCTGAGGATGTCTGTAGGAACAGACGAAAGCTTGTAAAAATAAAAAGACCTATTGGAACTGAAATTTATAAAACAGGATCTTTTCATTCATAAACAGGTTCGAGGTTTTTGTATATTATTTGAATTGTTCGTGAAGATGGATTTCTCGCCATTTAAATCATTAACCTTTGTATTTGTTTTATGCATGAATAATTCATGAATTTGTAAATATATATATATATATATATATATATATATATTAAAAAGAAGAGAGAAACCGCAAACGTTTTTGGTTGTAATGTGAATGTTTTTTTAAAAAACATGTTTTATTTTCTATAATTTTGCTACACAAACAAAAGATGATGTCTCATATGGAGAATATTTAACATCGAAAAACAAAGAAGAAAAAATTAATTATTTTTAATATGTGAAAATCTCCACCCTTTGCCTGATGATGGTCATGAGACCAGAAATTTGTGTAGCAAAATTATGGAAAAATAAAGCATAATATTTTTGAAAAAACATCCACATTACAACCAAAAACGTTTGTGGTTTCGCTCTTCTTATTAATATACACACTTTTCTCTCATTGGAACTACTACAACCTCTTCCCTTTTTATTTATATATATATATATATATATATATATATATATCTATATATATATAAGCCTGTTTTGCTCATCATATATATATATATATATATATATATATTAATCACATTCAAATTTTTTTGTGCCTCCTTATAATTTCTTATCTATATTTCCTTTTTGCAGATATTGTGTGAAAACCTTTTCTGGACACAGGGAATGGGTCCGCATGGTGCGAGTCTGCCCAGATGGCTCCCTGTTGGCCAGTTGCTCCAATGATCAAGTAACATTTCATGTTTTACATTCTTCCATTTCTTCTACATTCTTAAAATTACTGCAGTCATTGTATTTAAATTCCTTAAATGTAAAACCTTTTGTTAATTGTTATTTCTGTTGCTTTTTATTATGACATTTCAAACTGCCAATATGTGGATTTTAGTAAAAGCAGCACAGATTTGAAATAAAGACTAATCTCTTGGCTTTCTTTGGGTCAGGGGAGTTGGATGAAAGTTCAAATCTTGCCTGAGATTTATTATGACTTAACTGATTTGGAATAAAAAAAAGCAACAAAAATAAGTTCAAAGAATAGAAGTCAAAAATTAATAAAAATTACTGCGGTGTTTCTTATAGTGTAACTCTATTTTGAAATTCTGTATGACTTTGGAGAGCTTAGGGTCATAGGGAGTGCATTTCCAGTAGAATTTACCGGAAGATTTCTCATTTTATGCTGTCTTTAATGTTCAAAGAATTTACAACCCTACATTGGAATAAAATGCAACAATAAGACGGCATATTAAAATAATAATGAAAAGTATCTTGACCTGAAGTGTTGATAATGGAAAAAAAAAACATTGAATATTAATAAAATTTAACATCATGAATAACTGTGTGTGTGAGAGTGAAAGAGACAATATTTACCTCAATTGTCAGGATTTCTAATTTCATTCTTCCCTTTCTTTGTTTTATAAATTATTTATTTTGAATTGAAATTATTAAGACTAATAATTTTCTTCCTTATTGGAATTTTAAAAAAACAAACAAAAACACTTACCTTGTATCAGGGGAGGTAACTCTTTTTGATAAGAAGAAACTTGATAATTACCTACCAGTACTAGAAGGCCAACTAGAAAGGAAGAGGAAAAAAAAATCCCTGATAATTTTCGCAAAAAAAAAAAAAAGACTTCTAAGTAAATATTTGTTACAGCCTAATGCTCTCTGCTATTGGAGTAGGCAGACCAAATTAGTAAAAGAGAAAGTTGTTGCTTGCCAAAATTTGGTTAACTCATCAGTGTCTTGGCTGGAAGAGAGGTTGAAGGTCAGCTTATGTAACTGTGTTCCCAATATTAGAAAAATTTGTTGTTGATTGTTGTTGTTATCTCTCTTTTCTCCCCACCTCACAATGCCGTCTCCTTATCAGGATAAGAGTGTATTTTTTTTTTTTTTTTCTGCAGACTGTACGTGTTTGGGTTGTGGCCACTGCCGAATGCAAAGCTGAACTGAGGGAACATGAACATGTTGTAGAATGCATTGCATGGGCCCCAGAGTCTGCCCATCCTAGCATCAATGACGCCCTTGGAAACAGCGTAAGTAGAATTGTTGCTATGGTGCAATGTTATTGTACAGAATAACAAAACTAAATCTTATACATAAAATTGTGGGTGTGCGTTTTTCAGGGTTTTCTCCAAAGATGGATTCTACTAAGGATGTAAGATGTCTTATCTCTCAAATGGAGCACACATACTTGTTATCTGATTTGTCCCATGTGTACATATCCTAAGCACAGCTGGATCAAGCACCTGTTTACATGCCACAGGCAGGTGCTGACATCCAATGGAGGTGCAAATATGCACCTGGGTGCTATGAGGTCACCTTCCAAGTCAACTTGCTGCTGTACTTGATTTCTCTGATGCAACATTGAATGTAAAGTCTATTTGGATATCATCTGGTGTAAACCCATTATATATTATGGTCATTTCAGATCATCTCTTAGAACAAAAGGCTCCTTATAGGCATTAAATTCAGTTTAGACTGCTATTTCCTGGCCTGAATTACATACTACACTACTTATTGATTCCTAATTGGCTTTCTCTTTGAACAAATGTGCTACTTGTTTTCCCAACAGCCAAAATAAAATTATTTCATTATTGTACATATTTTTGACCTGTCACCTGCATTGTTTTTAGCACAGTATTTTGACTCTAGATATTCTTCAGTGTTTCTCAGACATGTGTTGCATCTTGTGAGGTTGAAGAACGTCTCTTGGCCAGAATGTCAAGGTAAAAGCAGCAGAGGTGAAATGAATAAAATATTAAAATTATGCTTCAAATAAAAAACCTTTTCACCTTGGTTCTTTTATATCCTGCATTTGACTCTAAATAGCCTGGTCCTGATTTATTTTATTTTATTTTTTATTTATTTATTTTTTTTTTTTTTTTTCTCCTCCTCCTTTCTCTCCTCATTCTCTCAGGTGATGTTTGAAAAGTTCTTTTTCTCTTTTTTCCAGCCCAAGAAAGGTGGCAGAAATGGGCCCTTCCTTCTTTCGGGATCCCGAGACAAAACTATTAAAATGTGGGATGTTGGTACTGGCCTTTGTCTTTTCACATTGGTAAGTCAGCATCTGTGCATCATTTTCTTTTCTTTTTTTTTTTTTTATCTAATACAACACTGTCAATATCCATCAACAAGCCAATCATGGTTGACGCCCTGTGAAACAATGGTTAGCCTGCTGCTCAGACAAACCATTACTGTTAAAAGGGATTCAATACTCATTGGGCACTCCCACTATTGGAATCAGGCTCTGTTTTGCCAGAGTAGTACTCGAGATAATCTTGAAGACCATTACTACTGTAATGAAATTAATCCTCACTGAATTGTCTTGTGCCAAACTAAATTGAACTCGCTATATAACTGTGTACACTACAGTAGAAAAAGTTTACCTAGCATAGTTAGATGTTCACTCTGTATTCCATACTAATGGTCTTATACCTGACATATACCTTAGTAAATACCAATCAGTAAACAATAAAAAATTTTGTAATTTAAGTCCATATTTTTTAAATCTAATCAGCATGTTGAAAATCTTTGATTAATATTTTAGTCCTCTGTGTTTTTATTGCTCATTCGATGCTCTATAAAAATGTCCTTGAGCCAAAATAAACAGCTCTAATTTGCCCTATTCTATCTGTTAAAATCAAATTTATTTTGTTTGAAGAATCTTTCTTCTGGTAAAAATAAAGACCAAGTCTTTCTTCCCTATTCAGTTGATTTGATTCAATCAGGTAATGTTTAACCTGTGGAAGAAGACTGTTTCTCAAAGTTCTTGACTACACATCAAAACATTAAAGATTTAAAAGAAAGAAACTTGATTATTTGTCAGCAATGAAATATTCACTATGGACCGATTTGTAATTGTCTGGACGATATTGCCCACCAGTGGATGATTTCAACTGTTGGGTGGGCAATAAGCAACTGAACAAAATAATGGTGGATGATTGGAAATTTTCATTGGGGATCAGGTACTGTTGGAAAGGGCCTGAAAGTCATACCATGTGTTGATAGGAGTCTTGTATGGGAAATTTGGTAGATGGAATTGTTTGTTGATGATTGTGCTAGAAAGAAATCTCAAGTCCTTATGACTGAGGATTTGAGTGTACTGGCCTTATTCAAACTGCTGATCATTACAAATTGGGTGTTCTCTCCTAGAAGCTATAACTAAGGTCTGCTCTATAGTTTCTGTATAAATCACAGACAGACTCAGTGGGTGTTGAAGAAACACAAATGTGCCTGAGTAGGCATTTGCAACAAGGATTGACTAACTGCCCCAACAGATGGGCTTGCACAAGCACAAGATAGTCATTATTTAATAACTTGAAACAAACTTTAAAAAAAATGCTGTGTCATAAAGTTAATGATGCAAGAAAAATAAATTAAATAGGATATATATATATATATACATATATACATATATATATATATATATACACGCAAGTTCACGCAAACAAACATATATGAACAGTATGGGACTGGGTGTATATGCTCATCCATGTGTCATTGAGTGAATACATACGCAATTGGTCGCCATTTTAAATGTTGGATTGTGTAGCAAACTTCTTTCACAAATTGCAGTGTCAATGCACAGGCAGTTTGTCTATTTTGTTCAGTATGTTTTCTTGCACACGCACATATATACGTATGCAGACGTGTCCACACATCTTCTATTGGTCTGTTTTTTTTTTTTTTTTTTTGTGTTTTTTAAATGGGTTCTGTGTAAGACTATGGTAGGTAAAATTGTTTATTTAATTTTTTTAATGCTGTTATTTTAAAGCCAGTTATTTGCTTGTTTTTGGTGATTGCGCCTATGTAAATGGTAGAAACTCCAATTTATAATACTTATGTGGTGGTATTAATTTTGCTGAGGGAAAGAAGTATAAATGTGGCCTAATGCAGCAATGGTAATTGTGATGTGGTAGTAATGGTGGGGGAGGAGCAGGTGATGAAGATAACAATTGAAGCAGCAAATAGTTATGGTAAATGGTAGAAGTGATTGTAGTAATGGTGGTGGAATGGTAATAATAATAATGATGCTAGTTTGAATTAGAAAATAATTGATGTTATGGTGTCAGTGGTTTCTCTTCATGTTCATAGGGTGGTTTATGCAGTAGTGTTGGTTGTTTTTTTTGTTTTCTGTTTGGTATGAATTGTGATAATAGGTATTTGTTTTCATGTCTGCATTTAGAGATTATTTCTGATCTTATGTTTAGTAATTTCTTTTGTTGGGTGTGAGAAATTATTGCTACCTTTTCATGTAGGTATTCTGGTGTAATATTTCTGTTTTTTAAATGCCATATGTATGTGGATAGTTTAGTGCTGTTTGAGTTTTTTCTGTTGGAGAATGAGAGGTCATGGTTGTTTTCTTTTCTTGAATGGTCTCTCAGTGACACCAATGTAGTACATTGTGCTGTTTGCACTTACCTTGGCTTTATGTATTATATTCATTTGTTGGCAGTTCCCTTGGAGTGGATATGTTGTTTTTATTTCTGCAGTTGCATTAAGTTTCTTTGGTTGTGTTATTGCAGGTTGTTACTATATTGTTGTGGCTTTTTATTATTTGTGCTATATTTTTTGTGCAGCTGTAACTAATTTTTACATTATTTTTGTTGAATATTTTTGCTAAGTGGTTTGTTGGAAAGAATTCCTTTTTATTAAGTTTAGGAATGTCCTTCCTATGTTTGTTTTGATGGTTTTGTTGTATGGTGGGTTAAACAAGATAATGTTTCTTTTTTCTGTTTTTGTATTTTGGTTGTGGAGGTGTGTATTGTAGTTGATGTAGGTATTCACTTTTTTTAGTGTGTCATCATATGGCATTTTCTTGTTATTGAAAATGTCTGAAAACAGTCTGAAAAAATTAAAAATAACAATTTTACCTACCATAGGATTACACAGACCCCCATCTTAAGATTAAAAAAAAAGAAAAGACGAATAGAAGATGTGTGAATGCACATGCATACGTATAAATGTGTGTGTGTGAGAAAACATTATTCCGTGAGCAAAAGAGATGAATGGTCTGTGTGTTGACGCTGTGACTTGTGGAAGAAATTTGCTACATAATCCAACATTGATTACAGCAACCAATTGCATATGTATGTGTACAACAGCACATGAATGAGCATATACGCCGAGTCCCACACTGTTAATGTACGTTTATGTTTGTGAGAGCCGCAATGCGTGAACTTGTGTGTATGTAGGTCTGCGTATGTATGAGTGGTGTCTCGATGACAATTTTTCCTCCCACTATCATAAAAACACCAATATACACAACCATATATAAATCCAAAATTTAAAACTTAATCAGTTTGTCCGAGCATAAAACCCAGGGTCACAAACTCACATTAATCCAACTAATATATATATATATATATATATATATATATATATATATATATATATATATATATGAAAAAAATAATAATACAATATGGTAATCCATATGGAATTTCCAGGAGGATATAGATCCAGGGAGAGCTCTGTTACAAAGGTAGAGCAAAATTATTATTAATTAAAGAATATCAAACACTTAAAATCTCAGAGGTAATAATCTTTATTTCATGAGAGCTCTAAAAAAAACAGCAGCTCTCAATCTTTCAGACTTACAAAATCACAAATAAAAATTTTTAAAAGATTTTTTATTTGTGATTTTGTTTGTAAGTCTGAAAGCTGTTTTTTAAAACTCTCCTGAAATAAAAATTATTACCTATAGGATTTTAAGTGTTTGATAATCATTTTTTTATATATTACTTACCAGAAAAAAAGGACACGTATTCCGCATGACATGCTGAAGACGGAATGTTTAGGCGAAAAACAAGTACGTCGCACGAGTCTCTATAAAAGTACTTTGATATGCGAATTACTTGGCGTCCTCTCACAGCTGTCAATGAATGGAAAAAATGCTCGGCTAATAAAAACAGTTGGTGTTCTCGAATCGAGAGATTTTCGAATTGGTGTATTTTGGCTACTGCATTCGTTGGAGAGTGAGTTATTTTTCTGACTGGTTACGTGCATGGTGATTTGTGAGATAGTACCTGCAACTCAAGTTTTCGGCATTTTATTCTGCCCCCGATATTCAAGTCTGAACTTACAGTGATTTGTTCTCTGCAGTGTGGATTTAATCTGCAACAAACATTTCCTTTGCTTTCAGAACGCTTACATCATATTACCTAGAATTTTGGGAGAGTGTATAAACATGAAAATACTGTTGGATATAAATCTGGAGATGGTTGGAGAAAAAAAAATTATTGTGCAGAATAGAATGGAATGTAAGAAGTGTTAAAAAAACAACCCCAAATAATACAATGAATTATGTTGCGAATTAATTGGAAATACAATTCCTAGATTCCTGCACAGAGCAGGTCGACGAAAATGCTCCATTTTGTATGACTCTGGTTTTTTGAAATCTTGTTTAGCTTTTGCAAATGAACATAGTAATATATATTACTAGGATACTATACCCTCTGGTCACCTGAGGCAAAATTTAAACTTTCTGGACTTAATATAACATTTGTTTCCAGAACCTCAACGTGAGGCTTTCAATCAAACAATGTCTTGATATCAAAACATTAAGGAAGGAGTATCAAGCTTTATGGGTGTTTCTCTGCAAAAAAGAACAGGTAGATTGGTAAGAGTTAATGGTATTGTTAACTACGCTGACTCTAACCTAAGATTGAACTCACCATCTTTGGCTAACAAATTAGACTCCTACTCCTCAGTTTAATGGATTTGTTTTAAGCAGTGGCAGTAGCTTATTTCCCTTCCTGTCAAAGTAGATTCAAACCATTAGACAGTATTTAAGTTTTTTGAAATTTCTCCTCCATAATCATTTTTCTGTTGTTTGAAGTGAAGTGCTGTCATTCTGTTTGTTAAACAATGTCCTGTTTTAACACAAGTGGTAATAACAACAAAGATAAGGACATTAGTCTGGTCTTTGCCACAATTTGAAAAGTTACAGTACCTCCGAGCATATTTTTGAGCTGATCCAATTGTTCCTATCAAATCATGAAATGAAAGTTTCATTGAATTAAAAAGACATGCAAGAACAGGTAGGTAGGTAAGAGTTAATGGTATTGTTAACTATGCTGACTCCAGCCTAGGATTGAACTCACCATCTTACTCCTTAGTTTAATGGATTTGTTTTAAGCAGTGGCAGTAGCTTATTTCTCTTCCTGTCAAAGTGGATACAAGCCATTAGGCAGTATTTAAGTTTTTTTGAAATTTCTCCCTCCATAAACACATTTTCCTATTGTGTTTGGTGAAGTGCTGTCACACTGTCGACTAAGATCATCTTTTAACAGGCATAAATAAGAGTTAACGATTTATAATGAAAGAAGATTCTTGTAAAATATTGGATGTAATGTTGAAATTATCTCAAAGAAAATTGAAACTGGAGCCTGGTTGTAACTTTATCCCTGGCACTGATCCAAAGCATGGAAATTAGTCCAGAAATAGCTTTAGGATAAAAATATGAAAGTTTTACCCTTGGCCGCCTTAAAATTCTGACATTGAATTAAAAAAAGACGTGTAAGTACAAGAAAACTAAATAATCTGCAACAACTTGAAGATTATATGCATGAAGTGTGGGTAAGATATTCCTGGAAGGGCTTAATTTTAACCAAAGATTAATGAAAAAGATTTAGAAAAAGTTTTAATTCTAAAGGGATGTACTGTTAATTTGGAGCAGATGATTTTCTTTTTACAATTATTGAAAAATGTAAAAAAAAAGAAAAAAATTACTAACCTCATACCACAAGCACTCTGTGATTTTTCCCAATATATTTCACTAAATCTTAATTATTTTCAGTAAATTTAAAAACTTAGGTGATCCAACATTAGAATTTATTTAGGACAATTGGGCTATAAAGTTTTTTTTTTTTGTATTCCTTTGTGTGTGTAAGAGATATCTATATATATATATATATATATATATATATATATATATATATATTGAGAGAGAGAAAGTTAATAGACTTCAACATTTGTATTAGTTCAAATATCTTTTTTTCTTTTTTTTTTATAGGGGATACCTGTCTTTCTACAAAGGAGGACATAGGTTCAAACCCTACCGGAGAGCACATTTTCTTTACTGAGTTTTCTCAAATGCACAGGCTGGTACATATAATACACAATGTTTAAAATGTAAAAAAAAAAAAAAAAAATGTCTATTTCAACCATGGGTATCCATGAAAAGATTACATTTGATAGAATATATATATATATATATATATATATATAAAGAGTTTGTCTTTGTAATTTACCCCTGAAGATCATCTTAAAAATTTCAAAAGTACTTGTTAGCACCTTGATGAATTTCATCTTAGCATCAAGAAACTGATTAGAGAACTGGAAAGGATCAGTAGAAAAATGTACATGTCTATATTCTTCTTCAATGAAACATGTTTGAAATATATGGGATTTCATGGCTAGTAGTTTGTAACCTTGGGGTTCCACGCTTTCGTGATCTTCAGACAAACTGGTTTATTTTTTCAAAAGTGGATCTGTTTATGCTTTGTGTTTGATTATTTGTATGTGGTGGAGGGGTGGGAAGAATTCTTCTTTGGGATGTCATGTATGTATATATATATATATATATATATATATATATATATATATATATATCGGATAACAATATATAAATTTTTATATATCAATAAGTTTTCAATTAAAGGATGTCTTAAAGAATGAAATGCATCATGAAACCTTTCTACAATTTGTCACCTCTTTTCTTTTAAATTTATATATGTGTGTATATATATATATATATATATATATATATATATAAATAAAATAAAATAAAGTGTATGTTTTGTAGTGAAGTTATCTCCCTTGATTTATCTCATTGTTGATTTATTTGGTATTACTGGTTATAAGATATGGTTTTGAAAATCTATAACTTTGTAAAAGTTGTAAAATTTCAAAAAGCAGTAGATTTCCTGCGCCTCAAGTTAAAAACACAGTGCTATTCAAATATTTACAAAGTGCAAGCATTCAAAAGTTGCGGGGTCATTTTGTTACTTTTGGTTGCCTTAAATGTTAAAGGTTGACATGAAAAATTAATAAATGGCAAAGACTTATTCACTGACATTGTGCTGAATGGCTCATGAGTGATGGAAATCTTGGGTCTTCCAGCATCAAAACAAATTTGCTGTCATCCCATCAACAATGTGTTTGTCATGTGCTGAGCTATATTGGTATTTGTTTCTTTTAGGCATTGTCTTTGGGTAATTGGCAATTTTCTATGTGTGATTGTTATTTTCTTTTTCAGGTCGGCCATGATAACTGGGTTCGTGGCTTGGTGTTCCACCCTGGTGGCAAATTTATTCTGAGTGCTTCAGATGACAAGACCATCAGAACGTGGGATATTCGTAATAAACGAAACCACAAAACGCTCAATGCTCACCAACATTTTGTTACTTCACTAGGTAAGTCAGTTTAAAATTCACAAACACTATTCTCCCCAGCCTCACTATCAACTGATTCGATTCTAGGGTTTCAAATTATGCTGACACAGCACTCAATAAATTGAGAATCATTGATGATGATTATATTATCAATTAACACAAATAGAGAAGCAATTTTTTGTTTTTTATATATATATATATATATATATATATATATAGGAAGAGAGCTAAATATTGGAGATAGCATATGTATAAACACTCTGGACACAGGAATCTAGACTTCATGATGACTAGCAGTTTCACACTTGAGTGCAATCTTCTAGTCAGGATCTTATACTTTAACAAGCTGTATATGTAGTAGGTTGTGTACGGAGGTCAGCAAGAGATTAAGAGGGAGTGGGAAAGAGAAATCCAGCTCTTCCTAAATACCTACTAAACTGTAGCAGTCTAGAATATAGCATCACATACAAAGCTGTTAAGATCCAAAAGAAATATATATATATATATATATATATATATATATATATCTGAGATGAGTTATTATGTACATTATTCGAACTATTGTCCTCATCTTTGTCGCCATATTTATTACGTTTCGGCCGTTGTATGCTCCGTCCTTCTTCAGGTGGTTGGAATGTCAAACTGAACCTTTTATTTCGCTCACTGGGGTAGACTGTTCCATGTTTAATGGATGTCAGTCATCAGTTATCTGCTGTTAATTTACCTCTGAAAGTTCTCCACTGCCTTAACCGGGTATTGAACTCGCACTCTTTGGGTCCTGTCACTGTATCTAACCAACACCGTTACCCACTGTGCCATGTGTCCTTGCCCGGCAATTATTTTAAGACATTTTTTATGTTTATAGATTCTTTTTATAGATACAAATATTTAAGTAAATGCTCTGTTTATAATAAAGAGTATTAACAACATTTACCGGCCTGAATGTCCAAGAAATTTTCATAGAAAATATGCATCCTCTGACAAGAATCGAACCTGTATCCTATACGGAACCATCATTTAGCCTGATGTGCTTTTACCAATTGAGCCACAGAGGAACCATTTCGGTTAGAGAATTGTAGTTTAAAAACGGTAAAATTGACCTTTTGCTCAGTGAATGCATGTGTTGTATTAAACATATATGGTGACAGAATGAGGAAGAAACAATGGAGGTTTAAGAAATAAATAATTAACAAAAAATACAATGAATGGTGAAAGGATGTGACTATTTCTCCTTGAAAGAAAGAGAAAAGTTGTCCATAGAGGTGTATAGTACAAGAGGGGGGAGGGTGTGGCATGACTTGATGCGGTGATGCAATTGATGTGCCGGCCAACTGACAAGATGGTCCCTTTTATGGGCTTTTATGTCCTTTTCCTAGCCTTAGATCAGCTCCAATTTTTATTTTAATTCATTAAGCAGGAGTGGTTGCTATTTGGTAAAAAATTTATCTAGTATTTTTTTTTTTTTTTTTTTTTTTTTGGGTGTGTGTGGAGAGCGGAATGTGTGTGCTAAGCTGATGTGTACTTGACAGAATTTTTAGTTCAGTCTTTGGTTTTGGAGTGTTCATATATGGCCAGAGGTGGAAATTTGTGTAACATGAATCAGAAGATCTGAGTTTAGGAAGATTATTATAACACAGGTCACTAGTGGCACTGAAATGTCACATATGGCACAAACCCCATTAAAACGTAACCCCATTAAATTGTATATGATGAAAAAGTTGATATTCTATGATGTATGTTCTTTTGTTCATTCGTGTTTTTAGCTCTGCTATGATACAGCTATCTACTTGCTCATGTCTTTCTGTTAAATGATGTCCCTCAAACTCGTGGAATTTTAATTCTATGATTAGCCTGGGAATTTTGTTTATAAAGAGAATGGATATATTTCATGAATGAGAACTGGAAACATTAGCAAATAGACAAAATAATCAATTATGTAACTGAAACGAGCAGAAAAAGAAATGATTTATTATAAGATTTGTATTTGTTTCTCATATTGCAGTTAGATATTGGATGATAGGCATAAATCGAGCATATCTAGAGAAATAAAGGTGTTTAGTTGTCATATATGAATTTTATTGAAGAAAAGGTTAACCTTGTGTTGATCTGTGACATTTTTCTCTTTTCCTCTGTTTTGCAGACATGCACAAGACGGCACCATTCGTGATATCTGGCAGCGTGGACCAGACTGTCAAGGTGTGGGAGTGTCGCTAAGAGGTGTGGCTTCCTTTCTGCCCCATTTGCCGCTGCCCTCTCCTCCCATCACAGAATTGCATGCACTACTCAGACAACAGCAGCAACAACAACAACACCACCAGCCATTGTGGCCTGACCCCCCCCAGCCCTCTTTGTTGTTGTCGTGATGAATTCTTCAACGTTTTAAGGACAGTAAAACAAAAACCACACATAAACACTTTACGGAAACTACAGAAAGTGGATAACACTGAGACTTGGCTGCCAACGATGTTCCTCTTTTAATACTCTCTCTCTCTACCCCCACCCTCCTCTCTCTCTCGTTATGAACACATGCAGACACATACACACACACACACACACACACACACACACACACACACTTATTCACCATTAATCTTCCTTGTTGTTTTTCCTTGACATACTTTTCCCTACCCAAATATTCAAATCTTACTCTCTATACATACCTAAACTTCAGATGAACACAAGTGCACATATATAGGTATATGCATGTGCATTTCTGTGCAAATGGATGTAGAATATTTGACAAGCAAAATGTAAACGTTATCGACCGATCTATTCCCTATGTTGATAAAAACTCTTTTGACAACTGTCTAATAATAATAATAATAATAATCTTTTTATTCTCTTCAATATATTTCTGATTCGTTCTGTTGTGCTTTAGTCTCCCTTGTGAATAGCAATTAAGTGAAACTCATTTCTGATCTGTTTCTCTTTTATTTTATTTATTCAGGTTTTTTTAATCAAAAAAGAAAATATTTAAAAAAAAAATGTAATTTTCTGTCTTTCCTTTTCTCTGTATTAATAGTAATTTTATATATATATATATATATATATATATATATATATATATATATATATATAAAAGCTTGCATATATTAACACTGTAAATGATGAGTTTAGTAAGGTATTAAACAAAAAAAAGAAAACATTATAAAGTTGTAATTTTTTTTTTTCTTTGAATATTTAAAAAAAAAAAAGGTTTAAAAAGGAAACAAAAAAAAAAAAAAAAATAAGGGGTTAACTAATTGTCCCCCATTCCCAATAGAATATATCTCTGACGAGAAGCCCTGGACCTTCATTCCTCCATCCCACCCCAATCACTGGGGGTGGGAGAAATCATTTAGGCAGATTTAATGATGGTGGAAAAAGTAATGGTGATGAATGTGTTTTTTTTTTTGTTTTTTTTTCTTTTTCGTTAATTAAAAACAAAAAAATAACTTGCTGTTGAAGACAAGAAGTTCTTTTTAAATTCTTGAAAATTGACAAAACTAATCATCAAAAGATTATTATATATATATATATATATATATATATATATATATATATAGAATGAATTTTTTTAACGTTTTTTTTTTTTTTTTTTATTCTGATTTTTGTTTTCCTTTTGTCCAGTAGGGAAAGAGTTTTTTTTTTTTTTAATATATATTTTTTTTTTCTCCATGTAAAAATATTTTGAAAAATGCTCAACTGTTTTCTGATTGTTTTTCTGACTTCTTCATGCCAGAGTTGAGGGGATGTTTTAAGGAAAGAGAATTTTGGAATAATATGAAAAAAACTATATAAAATTTAACCTAAATATGTAAATGATTGGCGAAGAGGGGCATGGAGATTGAAAGTGAAAGAAAGCCCCTATCACCCACAAAGAAATGGGCGGATGAGGGTTAACAAAAACAAGAAATAAACAGTGAAAAAAGAAAACGATTTCCAAAATGAAAGCCCGAAAAGAAAAGCTAAAAAGACGCAACATTCAAATATCTCCTACGGACACACATTTGGCAGTTTTTGCTTCAGTTTTTCCAATCTCCATTCATTCAGTGATCAATTATGTTGCACTTTTCTGTTTTGTTTCCTTTCTCCCTGGGACAGCAAGACGGTGTGGGAAGGGGGTAATATTTGTGTTTGTATTCAGTGTTTAATAAACATAATTATTTATTTTTTTAATAAGGCGAATGATGTAATTTTCACACTTGCATTTTTTGTTATTTAAAATTATATTAAGAAATGTTGGGGTAATAAAATCTTTAAAAAAAATTGAAAACAACAAAAATTGCACATTTTTTTAAATTATTATTATTTAATTAAAGTGCAATGATAAGAAAAGTGAAAGAAATTAAAATTGTTACCCTTTTCCTGCTCCCCACCTAAAGGGGGGAAAAACTAACTTTTTTTTTTTTTTTTCTCGCGTATTATTTTACTTTATACTTGAGATATATGTAGCAAATATCTATCTCTCATCTCTGTGTGTGTATGTGTATATATTAGGTTGGTGCAAAAATAATGACGGTTTTTGACGTATTTTTTAACGTCAAAAACCGTCATTATTTTTGCACCAACCTAATATATATATATATAAAAAAAAAAATCTCCCTGCATGTATACAATGTGCATGTTTGTCAGATATGTATCTAATATAGGAAGATGACATTCATCAAATTATTTGACCATTTAATAGCTTAGGGAAAAAAAAAAAAAAATTATCTTTTTTAATTTTTTTTTTTTTTTTTTTTTTTTTTTCTGTATCTGTCTTTAGTTTGTGGATGGGTCAGACTTGTCTAACCTCATCACACACACACACACACACACACACACACACCGTTTGCCCCCCCACCATCTCTCTGCATTCACCCAATACCTCCCACCTGGATCTTCCTTTTTCTGGCTTGATGTTTGCAGAGAGGTCAACACCCTCTCTTATTTTTGTCCCTTTCCTATAAACTTGGGCATGTGCCCCCCCCCCCCCGCTTACCTATGCTGCCATTTTAATCCTTTTGTTAAATAAGATATATTCCTGTTCTCTAGATTTTTATTTTTTTTATTTTTATCTACAAAACCTGTACACACACACTTTTTTTCTTTTATATATGAACAGGTGCTGAAAAACTTTTGATTTGTTCCACTTTTCAAATCAGTATCATAATGTGGATCTTGGAAATGGTGGTGGGGGGGCAGAATGAGAACTTTTCACCACCCCCTCAAGTGTGTGTGCAAGCGAGATATATTTACTTCAACCACTTATCATACTTTTTTTTTTTTTTTTTTTTTTTTTTTTTTTCTTCATGAATCTTTTCTTCTTCTTAAGGGAAATTTGTCAGTCGTTTTCAGTTACCTCTTTTCACCTCCATTCTCTAACCACTTTTTTTTCCTTTTTCACATACATACACCCACTGTTTTTCTCTCTCTCTCTCTCTCAATACATTTCTCGTTTCCAAGCATTATTTCTCTTTCATCTTTTTCAAAACAAAAATAAGTTTCTTCTCTTATTATTTGCCTCCACCCCCCCCTAAAACAATTATTTATAGCTGTTATTTTTCAATGTTAGAAATCCAACCCCCCCCTCTCTCTCTCTCTCCAGCTTTTCTCCCTTTCCCAGCTTGCATTTTCTCTCTGTTGAGCTCTGCGTTTCATTCTTTAAAGCTCTGTGATAAAGTCTTGTTTTTTCATGTTACGCTTTAAAAATACCAAAAAAAAAAAAACAAAAAAAAAAAAAAAAAACCTAAAAAATCGTTGTTGGTTCTTTCTACTGTGACCTTTAACTTGTTCACTTCAACTTTGCTTGTCAATGTAATGATGAAATATAAGGTTTTCCTTAAATTGCAATTGATTAGACCCAAGGCTTTTTTTTTTTTTTCTCTGTGTTTTAAAAATATGTTTGTGCAAAGTGTTAAAAACTACCAAATAGTGAAATGGATGAATTTTTTTTTTTTTTTTTTGTTTTTTCTGTTTTCAGTGGGAAGGGGGCCTAAATTTTGGGACAATCTTTGGATATAAACATATAATGTCTAGTGATGTTTTTGAACAGATTGTTCTTCATATAAGAAAGACAGGTTTTGAATTATAGAGGAAAAAAAAGTGGCATTGGACCACCTTGGAAGATAACAACTGTCTGAGAGGAGGAATTTTCTTTAACTACAGGGGAGACGTCATTCCCTCTTCAAGTCCCTCAGTTACAGCCTGATCTTTAGCCCTTGCTGACAGACCTCTTTTTTTTTTTTTTTCTTACACGGTTTGGGGTGGTCCAGCTTACACTTATTTTTTTTTTGTTTTCCATTGCCAGTTCTCCATTAAGGTTGGGAATTTATGGAGAAGACAGATTTCAACTTGTGCTGGAAACCCACTATTTTACAAAAAGCAAAAAGGCTGTTAAGAATTTTATTTAAATCCTTGTTCTTTGGAAAACTTTCAGCCAAAATGATTATTCTTTAAAACTTTTTTTTTTTCTCCCTCCCCCTTGATAAAGCTGAGACGATGTTAGCGGTGCAACCCTGCTCAGTGTTACCAACTCCTTTCAGTCAAGAAATATATATATATATATATATATATATATATATCTCCATTTCCAACAAGATGGTTATATTAAGAAGATATTTTCTATTGACATGCAGCCACCAATTCAGTTTAGTTTGTTAAAAATTTGTAGCTCTTGTGCAGTTTTCTGAAACTTCAGTCGATTCCAATCAGAATGTATAACGCTATAAAATGGGCAATTTCTTTACAACTGTGGTCAGTATTTTGATATGCTTGTAAAATCCAGGTGTTAGAATTTATCACCTATGAGAAATTCTGCAGCTACCCCGTATCTTCAGGGATCTTCAGGGTCACTGTTGAACAAAAGGGATGAACAGCATAATTTGTGCTCCCCCTTTTTTTTAAAAAACTTTTTCTTTGTTTTTTTTAATTCCTGATGACAAATGTTGATTTACATTTCACATCAAATAAAAGAAACATTCACAATGTCTACTTAAAAAAAAAAAAAAAAAAAAAAAAAAAAAAAGAAAAGTAACTTCTTAAGCTGAAATCGTTAGTCATTTAAGTTTTAAAAAGAAAAAAAAATTTTCTTTGTTTTTCGTTTTGTGATTTTTAAAAAAAAATTTTTTCTTTTTTATTATTTAAATATTTCGTGAACTAACCCCACTAAAGAAGTTATTACCAAAAATAACAGCAACAAAGATAAGGTTTTTATTAAAACCAAAAACTGGGTGTTTGTTTATTGGCAAAAAGACTAAAGTAGACTTTTCTTTCGTGACTTAACAGTTTTAAGTGCCCCGATTTTTATAGATTGACTGAAATAATAAAAGGGGGATTTCTCTGACGGGTGTCAAAGGTTAATTTGGATGATATTTCTCCATTATAAAGTCTGAGATGAACCCCTTTTTTTACTGCCAATAAACTTCAAGTATTTCCACTATAGTACTACTATTATTATTATTATTATTATTATTATTTACCATCAGTGCTATAGCATTATTGTAACTATTAATGCCATTGTATAATTGTTATTATTACTATGGTATTAAGATGACTAGTTATGATTGTTGTGATTTCACTTTTACTACAATAAGCTGTAATAGTGTTTCCATTACAATTTATTTATCATACTAATAATAGTAGTAGTAATAGAATATTGATTACTATTGAAACTACTATTATTTCTCTCACCCTACCCCATCAAATTTTTCTTTTTTGTTTTCTTTTTTTTGTTTTCTTTATCTTTTGGACTTGGAATCCTAATAATTGTAATTATTTCTTTTTCTGCTCCCAAAGACATTGTTGGTATTTTTATTTATTTTTTTTTTTTTTTTTTTTTTGTGAGAGATTAGGTTTTTTTCTTTTCTTTTTTGTTGTGTGGTGTTAAAACAATGATTAATCTTTTTATTGTCTTTCCTCTTCTCTCTTGGCAGTTGTGCTGTTATTTCATTGGTTTTTGAGATGAGGTCAAACTCAATTGAGATCTACAGACATTGGGCATTTGTTCATCTCTTGTGTTAGATCTGAAAAAAAAAAAAAAAAAAAGAATGAAAAAAACATTTTTGTCTAATATATTTGTTCCTTATACATTCATTCAGCCCCACCTCTATTTTATTTTTCAATTCTGACTTTATTGCAACCTGAAAATATATATATATTTAAAATAAATTGTATTTAAATATTTGTTTAAATAATTTTGCACTGGTCAGTTGAGCATTTTTCTAATTCAGTTGGGATTTTCTCTTTATTTTTAATATATTTTTTTTTTTTTTTTTTTTTTTTTTTTTTAAACAAAATTACAAATTTTGATTTATACTCTTTTATTTTTAAATTTTTCTTTCTTTCTCTCCCTCAATGTCCAATTGTATAAAAATAAATAAACTTGATAAAATTTATCACATACACACCCACAAACTCCTACATGGATTATTATTTTTCCTTTCCAGACCCCCACCCCCTACTTCTAATCAATTGTTTCTTCTCAGCCCATTTGTGTTGTTGTATATTGTTTTTTTTTTTTTTTTTCTCATGTCTTAGACAGAAATTTTTTTTGTGTCATAATAAAATAAATAAATTAAACTGAATTTCAATAAAGTGAATTTAAGAGGAATGAATTATTTCAGGACTTTTTTGTCTCCCTTTCTGTATTTTCTTTCTTTTGCTTTTTCTCTCTGTATTTCATTATCTCTGTCTCTCTCTCTCTTTTATATATATAATATATATATATATATATATATATATATATATATATACACACACACAGTGCTGTTCGATAAAAGTCTCACCTGATTATTTTTTACTAAATGTTCTCTTCTTCAATGAAACAAAAGTTGAGCTAAATTCAAAGGATAAGCGATCTAAAATCCGAAGAAGAAGCTTTGAAAGCTCTTTGAATTTAGCAGTAAGTACTGTCAAGCATCCATTCAGTATAATGTTCTGGGGATGCTTTTCTTTTATGGATCTGAACCTATTGAAAAGACCCTCAGGAGCGAGCAGTCTTTTCTGCTCCCTTCTGCTGAAAGGGTGCAAATCGACCACACCAAGCTCATTTTTATGCAGGATAATGCTCCCTGTCACAAATCAAAATTGATGAAGGAATACTTTGATGAGAAGCAGGTGAGTGTTATGACATGGCCGCCTCAATCTCCTGACCTCAACCCCATAGAAAACTTATGGTGCATTATAAAGTACAGTCTCTTGAGAAAGCAGTTGAGCAACAAAGAGGATTTGATTGTGAATTTCATTTCCGAATGTAACTCAATGCTTGGAGATGAGATTTGCCAGAACCTAATCAAGTCAATGCCAAAAAGGGTTGAAACGGTTATTCAAAATAAAGGAAGACCCATAGATTATTAAATATTTCAAACTATATTACCTATTATAAATAAATTATACCTCTATTATTCTTTATTTAAAGCTGTTCGGTTATGTTTCTATTGATTACTAGTTGCAGGAAATAAGGGAGTCACTTTTTTTGCACAGAGTTTTTCCCTAAATCTCATTTATATCCAAAATTATAATTATCAATAGAATACCTTAGGGTGAGTAAACTTTTTTACTAGGTGGTCAGGAAGGGGTCTTAGTAATTAGTAAGATTAAAAATTAGTTTAACCCCCAAAACAATAGGTGAAAAAATTTTTTAAGTAAAAATATGGGGTGAGTCACTTTTATCGAACAGCACTATATATAAATTTTTTTTTGTTTTTTCTCTTTTCAAAGCAGTAGTTTTTAGACAAACTGATTGGTTGTTTTTTTTTTTTTTTTTTTTTTTTTTTTTTAAACTGATGTCAAACAATCTTTGTATTAACCACAGACCAAACAAAGCGTCCTTCACTCCTCTCCTCTCCAATGTTTGGGACACTTACTTATATCCAGTCTGTGCATATGGATAATTCTCTTCTCATCCCCTCTGTTTTTGCCGCCAATAAATTTTTAGGTGACTTCTGACCCTTTAACTTACAAATTTAGGTATGGTCAAAACGTTTTTAACCTCCTCCTTAAAAAAAAAAAAAAAAATTGCAGTCTATCTTTTCCAAAGTTGCACGTACTCATAAAAAAAAAAAAAAAAAAAATCTTTCAAGACAAGTGTCTTGTGTATTCCGATATAAGTGCACACCTGTATTTACACACATACATATGTGTGGATATGTGCACAAATACAGATGTATGCGTACACATTGTGTATTATTTTGCATGCGTTTGATTTAAACTTTCTCACATTGGCTTGACATTATTTTTTATTGTTTTAATTTTTATTTTGTTATTTTTTTTATAATCCATTTTATTTTTTTAAAAAAGAAATAGTATCTATTTTTCTTTTTCTTTTTTTTTCGTAAATAAAGGATTTTTTTTTTTTTTTTTTTTTATGCCTATTTTTTTTTCCGAGTTTCATTCAAGGTTTGTCTTTGCATGCAACTTGGATTGCCTTTTTTCTTTCCCAAAGCCAAATTGACTGGGTTAGATTTGCCTTTGTTTTTATTTTGTTTCTCTTTTTAAAAATCTACACTTGCTGGTTATTCTTTTTAGATGCAGTAGGCATGACCATTATATAGGAGTCAATGTGCCATAAAACGACATTCAGAATGAGAAGCTTTTTTAACTAGTGTCCCCTTAGGGCAGAAACGTTTTTTGTGTACCCCCCTCCCTCGTCAAATTTTGAATGTTATACTGAATTCATCTTTCATAGCAAGATGACACTTAGGTGTGAGTATAAAAATAATTTTAATATTGTTTTCATTTCTATTAGAAATGCCAATGATTAAAATGCTAAAAAAACTTTTAATTTGATTATCTCAATGTTTTCAGTGTGGTGGTTGATTTTGGTGTAACACTATCCTCACCACATTGGACCCATGCAATTCACAAGACTGGCCGTTGGTCCAGTAGGGTCCAGTATTACAGGTTAGGCACAAGTCTCCGGTTCCCAGCAATGTTGTGATTGTTTTGCTCCTGGAGAGTGGTCATCAGATCATAGAAATCTAGAAGCTCTCTGTTGGTCCATCTGTGAGTTTGTCGGATAAGAATCAGGTTAACAGAAAAATAAATATATCCAAGTGGATTTGATTTTGAAAAGACAAAAGTTTTTTTTTTTTTTTTTTTTTTTTTTTAATATATATATAAAACCAAACGAACACACACAAAAAAATAATTCTTGTTGCACAAGGTTGAATGTTTCTTGTATGTGAAGAATAACCAAACACAAATACTTCAAATAATTTCTGTAAAGGAGAGATGTGGCCTTCATTTTAACCCTTTTTGCTGTTCTTAGCGCAACTACTACAACTTTCGATGTCCCTGTTCTCAGTAGTATTAGTAATAGCAGGAGTAGTGGTACTTAGATCTTAACAGCAGTATTTCACTTCTTCACCCTCAGCTTCAGCAACACACAGTGGATGCTTCCTTTTCAATCTCTGACGTTTCTCCACTCAGTTAAACTACATTCGAAGACAGACGAACGTAAAACTTCTCTCTTCCAAGGTTCACAAGAGGCTATTTTTTATCACCTCGCTATTAATTATGCTGCCACTCTTTGTAAACTACAATGATTCTTGTTTTAAAAATGAATTCTAGATCAAAACATCCTTAATTTTAACTTCAATCCATGTCAAAATCCATTTCTTTGTTTAACAGTTCCAAATTATTGTTCCAGTAATTTTCTATTAATAATCTAATGTCCTTTGTACACTTTCAAAAGATTGTATTTCGTTTTCTAAATTAACTTTCTGTAACATTTACATTTCAAAGTCTTTACAGCATATTAACACCCTGGTTATTCAAAAACGCCTCTCTTTCACTTGGTGTTTTCTGTTTTACAGCATATCCTCCTTTATTATCATTATAATTTCATGGGTGATATCGCCCCTGCCACGTCGGTGCTTACTGGCCAAGGTTCTTACTCTAGGTTCTATGCTGCTTAAAAGTAATTGTCGATCGCCTCGTTTTGTAATTTGCATACGGTTTCTTTGTTTAGCAAGCTGTGTTGAAACCACATTCAGCCATATAGGAAGTTGGAAAAGCAATTAAGAAAAGTATGATAGCTTCCCACAACTTTAGATCACTTTCAGAAGTTTCCTTTTCTAGCTAATGTTGAATAATTTTTTTTAAATTTAAAAAAAAATAAAAATGGTTAAATTCTTCCCTGGGTATGTCTACTGCCCCTCAAATGAAATTAAAAAAAAAACTCCCAGTGCCCCCCATTCAACATAGCATCTGTAGATCATTGTTTCCCAACGTGAGCTCTAACACAATTTGCTCTTTTTTTAATCTGAAAGTTTTAACGGGCTCTGTGCAGACTGTTCAAAGTGCACCACATACATACGGGGCTAGGCCTGCTGGTTGGGGTATTGGGTTCGACTATTATGTCCTTTTAAGTCTGCTTTCTTTCAGAAAGCACATTGCCAGCTGACCACTTAATCAAGTTCAGATAACCCATTTATTGAAGACTTCTTCCATTGCGATCATTAGTGAATAGATCTATATAATCACCCATCAATTTATAAAAATAAATTATAGAATAATTTATAAATCTTATTTAATTTTTTTTTTTTGCACCTTTTATTCCCAGAGCTCATTAACCATAATTGTTTTCTATCACGTTCTTCTTTATTCAGTATTGTAAAATCTGGCTTTTCTACATTTAACATTGTCGACTGCTACCACGCTTCCTTTGGTCTCTACTCCCTCAACATGAGTGGGTCACCACCTGCAACATCGCATCCCTCCCTCTTTATTTTACTTATCTAAAATTCTAAACACGATACCATCGGTGATTTTAATATAGATTTTTCCTTAGAAAAGCCATTGATATTAGGTTGGTGCAAAAGTAATGTCGTTTTCTCACAGTAACATATGTGAGAAAACGACCTTATTTTTGCACCAACCCATACTTAATTACGTACGTTATGTAAGCGATGTAATGGTACGAGAAATCGGTGACTTTCATTTGTTACATTTACTTTTGTAGAAATCCCCGTGGATAATGATATGAAGGGTTGACAATCAGTCCTAGAGAAGAGTACAGTTGTGATTAAAAACTTCCGACGGAAGCAATCACCCGTCATCTTAACTCTGTGTTAGTCACCCTCTGTTTTCTGAAAATGGACAGCACCTCCCGGCGTCTGCCCCCAAGACAACTGGTCTTCAACTGCGCCACACCGCATGCTACACATCCTCACTGAGTCAGGAGATTAGTGGGAAAAGAGCAAGTTGCCAATTAGGAATTACTGGGGGGGGGGGGGAGAGGGAACAAAACACTGTGTAACAAAGGCAGGGTTCAGTTTTCATCAGTGGATTATCATAGTTGATGTACGAAGTGTGGCAGTATCTGTTTGTATTTCTTAGATGAGGTATTATGTACACTTTACATTATTCGGACTATTGTCCTCAACTTTGTCGCCATATTACAACGTTTCGGTCGTTGTACGCTCCGGCCTTCTTCAGGTGGTTGGAATGTCGAACTGAACCCTTTATTTCGCTCATTGCGGGTAGACTGTTCTAGTTCCACTAGTTAAAATATGGCACGTGGGACTAGAACAGTCTACCCCAGTGAGCGAAATAAAAGGTTCAGTTCGACATACCAACTACCAGAAGAAGGCCGGAGTGTACAACAGCTGAAACGTAATAAATATGGCGACAAAGATGAGGACAATAGTCCGAATAATGTAAACACTCTTGTATAAGTGCCTGTCACAATAATCCCTGACTTACACGCTTTTTTCTTATATATAATTGCTGTTCAGCTTCGAATATATATGTTCTAAAAATAAAAATCTTGACTCGGTCAACTGGCCGCGCATAGCACGTGACCACCAAGAAGCACACAAACCACTCCGACTCCACGTTGTAAAATTGCGATGTAGAATTTCACCATCCAAAAACACATCCTTGATAATGGCTAGAGAATTAGTCGAAAGTGCTCGGAACAGTTAGAACTATGGGCAATTCCTATATTCTTTAACCTCTGAAAAACGGAAAACTCTTAGAAAAGATGAATTAAACCTTCCTTGTCGGCCTTTTTCAATGAAAGATGCCATATTTTGATTGGCTAAACTAGCGTGGGAGTGATAGAGAAATGTTTTTCGAGCAGTTGCTTACATGTGTTTACAATGTAGACGTGTTTTCCTTTCGTGTCTGGAAGCGGCTTCCCAGTGGGGTGAGTGAGTGACCCCACTGGATAGTTAAAGATTTACACGTCGACGTTTTTAATAAAATAACTAAGTTCAAATTACCGTTGTTGATGTCTTTCATCTCTGGACCCAAAAACATTTCGTCACGAAAAGTGAGAGAAGATACAAAAATATGAGTGAATTGGCGCTGTTGACCCCAACCAGGGTGAATATGCAACATATCCATTATTTGGGGAAGTAAGCAGAAACTCCCAGCATCGTGATGGTGGGGGGACGCAGAATGAGGTTACAATACAACGCGGAAAAGTTCGGAGAGAATTTTTCGACTGGAAAAAAGGGAATTTATTTTTTTTTTTTTTTAAATGAAAGTAAAAAGTAATATGGACATGAAGACAGAAAATACTAACTGTAAGTACGATGATATTATTTTGTTTTACAACACACACACACATCTAAACAGCAAACCAAAATAGGAAGTGATGATGAGAAAAAGTAAACGAACAGGATTTGCTGAACAGACATGGAAAAAGGACGCGTAGTGGTAAGAAAGAAAGAACACAATAAACACCCACGTTCACATATACACCCTTAATTTTGATGAAGCATTTTAATAAGAGACTGATCTTTATTGTTTTGTTTTTTGTTTTTCCATATGTGAAAATTTATTGTTCTTTTTAATTGTTGCTCTTTAATGTTTTGTGTGCCTCCAAATGTGTTTTTTTTTTTTTTTTTTTTTTTTTTTTTGTGGAAAAAAGTCTGTCCGAGAAAGTTTCGCTTTTAAAAGAAAATTTTCTGAAGAAGGAAATTTAACCAGTAAATAAATTTTCTTGATGTTGACCTTTGAAGAAGTTCAATGATGGGCCAAGTGGAGGCCTGAAATCGCGAATGTGAACGCAATGGAAATTACACTATTTACATTATTCGGACTCTTCTCCTCATCTTTGTCGGCCGTTGTAAGCTCCGACCTTCCGATGGTTGGAATGTCGAACTGAACCCTTTATTTCACTCACTGGGGACACATGGCACAGTGGATAAAGGCATTAGTTAAATCCAGTGACAGGACCCAAGGAGTGTGAGTTCAATACCTGGTTAAGGCGGTGGAGGACTTGGAGAGGGGAATTAACAGGAGATAACTGGCATCCATTAGAAATGGCACGTGGAACTAGAACAGTTTACCCCAGGCTGGAAACAATTCACCGACTACAGGTCTGCGTAAACGATTTTGAACTTTTTCAAGATTGAAAATGAAAATTATGTCCCTCCAACCCAGATGTAGGAATAATATTCTAATTTGGGTCTAATATGATTTTTGTGGGGATCAAGCATGGCAGACGGAGTCAGGTACTTTCTGGCTAGATACACTGAGCCGACCGTTTTGTCAAAACTTTTAGCAATGGGTTGTATATAGAGTGCGGTGGGTAAATTGTCGCCATTTGATATTTTTAATTACGCGCATGCGCGTCGTTTGTTTTTGATTTTGTCGACTTTACAGTAGGATTAGTTAGTCACTGTCTGTGAGAAAAAGATCAGCATGGCTCCAATATGAACATTTCAGTGTGTTTGGTTGTCAATATGAGGAGAGTGAAAGGGATTCGGAAAGAGTTGGATGATTTTAATGGTGATTACCAAGGTACGGCAGCTCGGAGAAATTACACTGATCGCTCCGATAGGAAAAGAACTCCCGAATTTGTTGGTGAGTGCCTCAGACTCAACATGGAGGCCTACATCAAGTGCCTTGAGGACGTAGTGCTGCCCTGAGTCAAGAGGGTGGCTGCTGGCAGACCCTATATCTGGCAACAGGACTCTGCACCATACCACACAATCAGAAGAACCCATTCATGGCTGTCAGACAATTTCTGCAACCACGTCATCCATTACATCTGGCTACCTAACTCCCCAAACTACACCCCCTTTATTATATGTGGGGTGCATTTGAGCGAGAGACCAATAAAACTCCTTGGAACACCAAAAATGAACTGACGTCAAGGATTATGGCAGTATTCACCAATTAAACAAGGAGACCAGCAGAACAGTTGCAGGAGATTCTGAAGTCGTCTGGAGGCCGTTTTTGGAGCCAATGGCGATGTTATTGATTAAATTTACTCTTTAGTATTTCAAGATATTTTTGTGTAATTTTGATAAATATATTTGTTAAAATGAGATGTCAGTGCTATTTTCATCTTTTGCATAATTTAGATGACAATTTATCCATCGCATCCTGTGTATGAGTTCCATTTTGAATTTTGGAGTGAGTTTGAGACTTTCGAATCATGGAACCTGATTGGGGGTGGGGATGTTCACCGTGACTGGAGAGACCTCCGAGTTTGGTCGTTGATGATGGAATAATATTATCTTTAATTTTTTTTTTTTTTTTTTTTTGTAGATATTGAAAGTTTAAAATCCATTCAGCTATATTTGGGTGTGGTTGGCCGTGGGATCAGCTGCAAGGCTTTGATCATCTTCATTTTGGAAAGTGCATCCATAAATGGTGTGTCCAAGTTTAAATAATCTATTTCATTTTTTTTTTACTGAATATAAGGATGTACTTTTTAAAGCTTCATCCAAAAAGTTTCCGATACCACGTCGTATAACCCTCATATTTGGCAATATCAAAGAAATTTAAATACATCCAAGTTATTAGTACAATTTTGTCAGTCATAATTTACGGGCAATCTCGTGCTAGGGAGATATTTAATTGTTCCCTACTCACTAGGTACTAATATTGACATTAGTGTATCTATTGATACAGTAACACTGAACGGAAATGAAAGATGTGATACACCTGTACACAAAACATTCAATAAATAAATACAATGTGACAAGAAATCGCTTGTGTCCCAAAGCAGATGAATATACATATAACGGGGTAAGATGTAGTAGGTATGTTGTTAATATAGTAGTTATCCGGTTATTATATGTATCTTTGTAGTAGTAGTTAGAGGAATACTTTTCTCTATTTTTTTTTTTTTACTGAAAACGAAATGAATTAGACATACAACGATAACAAGAATTTGAGTTTTCTTTTTGTTACGTGAATTACAGAATATTAGTATTGTAAGTGTAAAAATGTTCTCGGTGTTGCGTTTGTTTAAAAGTCAGCGCTTACTTGGTTTGGTTCCGAGAATTCTGTTTGTGAGGATGGCGTTTGAAATTATCTGTATTCGATCTTCACGGAGCGCTGGCAATACGTGTGTTTCTGTACTGCTACTGCTATTTGCCTCTCTACTACTGATTACTGCTACTGTTATGGGTACCCTAGTCTACTGTCTCTCTTGTGGTGGGAGGCTCGTTTTTATAATGATAAGGGTTAGGATGATGAAATATGCGTCTTTTCTATCATCACCGATGACAAGGTTATTTTTAGAATGATGAAATATGATCATCATTCTAGACTATAACATAAACATTGATCCAAGTACGAGCATGTCTGACTGAGGTATGTAAAAGATAAACACAAAATGTTTTTCTTTTTCTCTTGACGTGGTGAAATAAAGTGCCTTGCTGAAGTTGGAAACAAAGCTCTCGTTTTCACTCAACCAAAAGAAGTGAATATAATGTCCGTTTTCCACATATGTGGACTTCAGGAAAATGAGATGTTAACTTGTAGCGGACTTCATCACGTTAATTTAACTTAGATTACGAAACCAAACTAAAGGATAAGCCAAAGACATCATTACACATAAAATTTACATTTAACAAGATGTACAAACAAGAATGTGAAAGAGGCATGCATTGAGTAAAGCAATAGTTGTCTCTCTTTAACTATTAATCGCGTTGCAAAGTTCACTGAAAGAAAGAAGGTTGTGATAGTTTCTGGTAATAAATGCTTTCAACAGTTTTGCAGTGTAAGGAAAAGATTATGTGAGTGTAAGGAATATTCAGCATGTGAGTGGTGTGTGTGAGTGAGAAGATTGGCGCATAGTTTCAACTGTCGTGGATTCGTTTAGCAGCTGAAATCTCACTAATTATCTAAGAATATTTCTTGCTTATATAGGTGATCATCGGTTCCGAAGGCTGCGCGAGAAGAATCATTATTCACGTGCAGACAATCTGATTGGTTGGCATTGACCAATCAGCGAGCGAGATTTGGGGGAGACTCACGAAAGCTTCTGTGACCCGATTCTCCCAAAAGTGCATGAAAATATAGCGATTATAAAATTGTCGCATAGCTGCGATTTATAAATTGTCCATTGCGCAGTAGTGTTGATTTATTATCCAATGAATGCCTGTCGTTGTATAATTTGAATTTGTGTAAGTATGTATGTATGTATGTGTGTGATGATGATGATCACAAACTATTCTGCGAACAAAAGCGAAAACACCTCTAAAAGCAAATTTTGTTAAGGGGCTGAATTCACACGTGACTAACGGATACACAATGTCCTAAGCCCCGTCGTCAATCCAAGGAAGACATTGTCTCCCTACAAAGCTATCAATATTTCTACTCCATTTAATAACTGACTGTATACATACAAGATCTATCAAACACTCATTGTTTTGAAATACAATAAAAAATATTGAAGTAATTTAATCTTATAGTATATCTCACTGATACATTTACTGACTATCACCGTACTATTCACGGACCCAATGGTGGTTCTAACTCATTGTCAATAAATAAGGGCAAATTTTCAGAATGGATAACATTTATTTGCAAAAATTCTGTTTTATGTTTTAAAACCATAAAGTTTAGCAGAAAAGAGAACTTGGATAAAAAAGAAAATGCCTGTCAATTTAAAGTCAAGAAGGTAAAAATTAAGAAATGAAACTAAGAGAGATAACTACTTTAGTTTTAAGGGAGGTTACTCTTTAAAATGGAAAGGAAGATAAATGCGAAAAGAAATTTAAAGTAAATTTTCTTTACAAAGTTTTGTAGTGGACTGTTGGGTAATGAGTATGTAAAACACACGTGGGTTAAAATTTCCTGCTAGCCGGTCCAACTATATGAGAAAATTGGACTTTAATTAAGTCCAAAGAAGGCAAAGAAAAACAAACACAACACCGATAAATATATGTAAACAAATATATGTATTAACAAGAAATAGGCCCTATAGAGGAATTGTCAGTTAATTGATAGCACTTTTCTTAGTATATGGGGCGATCTTCTGGGCAACTTTTATGTTGATGTTACCTAGGGACCTTCATGAGATCGCTAAAAACAGAGCATAGCATGATGAAAAAGACATCAAACTTGACGAAAACAAAATTTTAGCGTCTAAATGTTTATGTTATTATTGAGAGGAAAGATCAAAGTATTTTTTAATTATTTTTTTTTTTAAATATTTCCTTCTTTTTAGAACATTCTAAATTTTGATTAAAAAAAACCTTGTTTCTCTTTGTATCACCGGAACTATTAAAATAACATATAAAATTTTAGCTGAGACACTTGTCCGTTCCTTTTCTCACGTGTCCCAGAACTTCCGATTACTATTGGTACGACAGTCTCAGTCCCCATTCCCTACATTTTGTTAATCTCGATCTCCAGGTCGTTGTATTCGGACAATTTCTCGACAATTTTCTTGGAGGTGTTTCTCTAAGAAGATGGTACTGCTGCTGTTAATAATAATAATAATAATTATTATTATTATTATTATCATTATTATTATTATTATTTATATAATAGTAAAAGTCTATGAATAGTGCGTACGTCGGCCGTATAATGATTTAAGTTTCCTTCCACCTCTGTTTTCATCTCTCTCTCTCTCTCTTTCCATCGCTCTCTGTTTTCATCTCTCTCTCTCTCTCTTTCCATTTCTCCCTTTCCACCACTTTGTGATTGTGTGCGTGCTAATTTATATTTCAGCTTTTATTTCAATAAAAACAAAGTTTTGTCATCAAAATGTTTACGTTATTATTAAGAGGAAAGACCAAAGTAGTTTTTGATTATTTTTTTACATTTTTTTAATCCTTTCTATCACGTTCGAAATTTTGGTTAAAAATCTTGTTTTGTTTACGTCAGCGGCCGGCGTTATGATAACGAGTAGTTTTTTTTGGGGGGGGGGGTTCCCGTGAAAAACACATTGATCTGGAAATTCTTGCAAAAATCAAATAATTGTCGAATTTTGATGAAACTTTCAGGACATATTCAGAAATGAAATTATTTTTGAAATTTTGTTTTAGAAAATCTTGGTAAAAAAATGTTTGTTTTTTTTTTACATATGTTACCACCCATGACACTATTTAGCTATGGTAATTGGCTAATTAATTAAGCATGGAAATTCAAATCGAGAAATACTTAAGACGAGAAAGAGCTATAACGAAAGATATACCGAGCGACATTATTTTTTTTAACAAAAGAAAAATGGGTAAAAATTTTATTTTCATTTACGAAGAAAGATATTTTTTTGCAGAAGACAGAAAATTCATAAGAGAAGCAGGTTTCAGATTCTGTCGGAATTAATGTCATGATAAGAGAGTGACGCGCCAAGAGAGACAGAATACGGGTAAAGAATAACAATTTTACTACACACGTAGCAATAATAAAAATTTCGATTCGGTCAGCTGCATGTAGGCTGAAGTAATCGAAATTCGGTTATCTTGGATTCCGATGAAGAAAGCCAGCCGTATGAATACAGACCTTGATATGGTCATTGTTACTGCCTTTTCAAACTGTTAACGACATACTTTTTGTCACCGAGAACGGGCATCTGGAAATGCGATAATATTGAGACGAGAAAGACAAAGAGATTTAGTCTTCAGGTGGAAAACGACCACCCAGTTAAAAGTTGACTGCGATCATTAATAAGTCGGCGGAGAATTCTGCTAATGAATTCCAAGTGCCCTCGGGATATAAGATAAAAATTTAATGACCACAATGTGCGGTCCATAAGAATTCTGGCCGATAGAAAAGAAAGAAAAAAAGGGAAGATAATTTTTTCTTTGAACCATAATGTAAACCCAGACGGCCGAGCATTCACTGGCTGAGTGGTGGCGTGAGTGATGGGCGAAGGTGAACGTATGAGAAAGAAGGGAAACTTGTTGACGCCCACTGAAGGGATTGGTATGAGATACCAATATGAGAAAGGAAGAGTTTAGGAGGATAATTCTCCCCCGACCTCGCCTCACAGAAGGGGGAGAACCCCTCTAAAACAGAAAGTAATTGACTTCCAAAAATGGGAAGTGATAAATTCTCCTGTCCGAAGTCAAAGAGAATCCTTATTGGGGATTTGGAATTATCGAAGAACCCAAACCACGACAGGCCCCAACCGGGTTTTGGTCGATGTCCATATAAACGAACGTCTCCGGGAGTTGGGTTGGAGATCGGAGAGAGATCGACAGAGAGCTGTTGGGCTCGGAGACCAGCCTCGCAGGAGCTGACCGAAAGATTTCCACGCCTTCCGACTGAGACTTCTAACCAAAAGCAAGTTTTAATGAAGAACGACTTAGACTTACACCACCAAAGCAAGTTTTAATGAATATCGACTGACGATATTAAAAAGCAGTTTATTGAAAAACAACTTAAGATATCAATACTCGCTTAAGAAACGCAAAAGTGTCACGAATCCATAGAAGCGGGCTGGGAGAAAGACGCACTCCTGTATTCAGCAGACAGATATAAAGATACTTGTTATTTCTCAACATATTTGAACCTCCTGAGTTTGTTTCATTATTTTTCTTTTACATACACTTGTGCGGCATCACCTTTACTTCGGATTCAGCTTGCACCACGGTCCGACGCCTGATTGATTTCGTCTACCTAAGATCAAATCACAACGTGGGTAGGTTAGATCAAAGCAGTTACTTCGGTAACCAGACGTTGGAGGCGAGCTGAGAACGACAAAGCTGATATCGAATCTAACCAGACATCGACTGCGACCAAGACAACCAGAGGGGTTAGTGTCACATATGGTTCCGTGGTAAACCAGGTCTTCACCCAAACCAGCCAAGGGTTAGATCGTCACAAATGGTGCTGCAATCGATGAAGGGTTAGAGTGTCACAACCCACCATACTTAATTTCATGAAATTTCGAGAAATTCAATTTTTAGGACAGGGATTTTTTATTAGTTAAAACAGGACTCCTTGAAGAAGGTAAATCATTTTTTTTTTGTACAAAAGTTATCTCTTTCACCGAAAATCTGCTCTAAATTTTAAATTAAAAAATGCAATAAAACTATTACATTATTTAATTAGAAAAGCTTTTAATTGCTTTGATAAATAAGATTTATTAAGGAGACTATTGTTTTAAGAAAATCTTTTCCGATGAATAATTAATTTTTACAAGAATAGTTTTTATTTTTAAAAAATTTTAATTAAATAATTTATAAGATTAAAAAATCATTTAAAATTCTGCATTGCTTTAAAGCGGCGGTTTTGTGATATTGTTAAATGAAAAGTAAATTTACGAATCAAAAATTGAAAACCTCATAACAATCGTTTGTACCGTAAATATATTTTAAAAATTAAAAAAATTTAGTGTATATTTTTAACTATGGTACGTCATAAGTGATATTATCCTTTAAAAGGTCACCTGATTTAAGAGTCGTCTGGCGCACTCAATTCTTTCCATTTCATTATTCAGTTCTGTTTCTATGAGTGTTCTTGGATTACAAAGGAAATATTTGTCCCAGATTACTTCCACAACGAAAAGAACAAATCCCAAGTTCAAACTCGAATATCAAGGACAGAAAGAAATGTTGATATCTCGATTCGAAGGTCCTATGTCACAAATCAAAATGCACATAACCAGTCAGAAAAATAACACACTCAGCGATGAACGCCGTAGCCAAACACACGAAATTTGTCTTGATATTTACTCTGTAACATACAGAATTGTGGCACAAGACCCGGGGTAGAAAGGTTGGGGCTGGTCTTCATTAACTATCCTAGTCCTAGTTAATAAGATTCGCGACCCATTCATTCATTACAATTTGCTCATTCACTAAAAGAACTTGTTCATCACCTCACGATCCTGCATACACCAAAATACCTATAAAAAAAAACACCCCATGAGATAAAAATCTAATGAGAGTCCAAAATGCCTTTTTTTTTTTTTTTTTTTTTTTTTTACAAAAATATATAAAAATTTCATAATTCATGAACACCACTGTCAAAGTCGGGACAAAGATATGCGACAACCTCAAGCACATTTCGTAGTGAAGACCATCAAGTTCCGGAGACTTGCCTCTGCCGACTTTCTTCAGTGCCAAGCAGACATCACCCTCTGTGATCTCAGCCTCGTAACTACCTGCTTCATTCGGCGAAGGCCGAGGAAAATCAGCCAAATAGCTGCGAAACTCGTTGCCACTGAGATCAGGCTCCTTGGTAAAACAGCTCTCGAAATGCCGCCGAAACGCCTCGCACATGTCTTTGGTCGACCTCAGAGTACTCCTCTCCGGGGTAATGACCTCGCGAATGTATCGATCGGAGCCTTGATGGATCTCTTCCTTGCACAATTCTGCGCCCATGTTCACAGTTTAGTTAGACATTTTGTTTAGCCTCTGTCTAACTATCCGACCCATGTAGCTCTTGCTAGCCTCACGCTTCAAGGTATGCCTAGCTACGGCTATCTGTAGGAATCCCGCAGCCACCGCCCAGGTTAGACTATCCTTTAGAGTCTTCACCTTTTTAGCTTTATCTAGAGCAAGTCGTTGGCTATATTCATTGGTGAAGGACCTAATCCTATCCTTAAGTCTGTCCCACCACTTATTCCAAATAACCTCCCCCACTAATTCCCGCTCCAGTAATCTAATCAGCTGTTGCTGAAAGTCCCGATAGACTGAGCTGGCCGTTTTTTCAAAATCTTTAGTAATTGATTGTATATTTGTGTGTGTGTGTGTGTGTGTGTGTGTATATATATATATATATATATATATATATATATATATATATATATATACGAATTTATGTGATGAATGTGAATATATGTATAAGATATAGTTGTATGCATATATATATGTATATATGGCTGTATATTTAT
The DNA here is from genome assembly GCA_963932145.1 of Acanthosepion lycidas. Lineage (NCBI taxonomy): Eukaryota > Metazoa > Mollusca > Cephalopoda > Sepiida > Sepiidae > Acanthosepion > Acanthosepion lycidas. The sequence goes on along the minus strand of OZ010614.1, from coordinate 5,575,952 downwards.
ATATAGAGAGTTCTAATGGTAAGACAGAAAGATTTTTATTACCTTTTAATCTTACTTTCTCTTGAAATAATTTCTAATTAGACTTGAAAAATTAAAATTTTTAGTCATCTGGAGATAATCTCAATTTAAATTTATCACTTAGAAATTAAAAAAATGTTACTCCTTAAACATTATTCATGATATTAAAAATATTAAAAATATTTTTTGAAATTTACACACTTAATTCACTATCTAAAGTTAACTCTAAAATTTAAGAAAAAGAAAATTAAATATGTATAAAGATGAATGCGTGTGGATATATGCATATATATATGTAAATATTTGTATATGTATATGCGTGTATACCGATGTATATCAATACATGTGTATGTGGTTATATATGTAATTGTACATGTATATGAATATATGTGTATTTACGTAAATATGTATGCGGTGTGTGTATGTAAAAACAGTAAAAATTTTTACTATTACCCTCAATCTTACTCAATTTTGATTTGAAACCTAAACTTTAATTAAGAAATATTACCCATCTAAAAATAATTTTAAATTCATGAATTAGACTCTAACTGATAAAGATGTTACCTTAACAGTCATTCACGATATTAAAATATTACTATTAGTAAATTTTTATTTTTTATTTTTTTTATATTTGTTTATGAATATAATATTCGGCTTATATTAAATCCCTAATTTATTTGTGGAGAAGTTAAATATTTAAATTGCTAGCAAGCATTAAATTTAATTTCTTTGTGGAGTTTTTAAACATTTAAATTACTATCAAACGTTAAAATCTGTTTATCTACATTGCTAAAGATATACCACCCCTCCCCTTCCTCCAAAAACCCTAAGTACATCTCTTATCTCTTATCCCTTTACTTCCCCGCTTTTTTCCTTTTCCTCTTTTTTACTCTTTTTTCCATACCATTTCCGTCGAGTTGAACGATTAAATAGCTCAATGTCTGACCCTTACCCCTCCTTCCTCAATATTAAGTATTGTAATAAAAATAAATTTTACAACTCTGCCTTCCCTCTCTAAACTCGGTCATATCTCTCACACTATTCCTCACCACCCTCTATGTCACCTTATACAAGCTTAATACTGCCCCTCAAAAGTGTAAATTTTAAATTCATTTTTCTTTTCACCTTTGAAAATGAAGTCTAAAGATCCAGAGAAAAATAAAATGCTCTGGTGAAATAAATTATAACTAATAAAGCCTTAAAGTGGTCTGTTTTTCTTTAAATTAAATTAAATTATATATATTAAGTATTAAGCTTATATAAGGTGACTTTGAGGGTGGTGAGGAATAGTGTAAGAGATATGACCGATTATATATATATATATATATATATATATAATTTATTCGAAAATTATAACATAAATATGTTATAAAATCACTACAAAAATAGCCATTTTGTTTCAACATTTCTGGTGTCTTACCAAGTGATGGTGTTGAATGTAGAATAAAGGTTTTTTTTCTTTAAAAAAAAACCCTTTATTCTACATTATGTCTTCACTTATTTATTTAATTGTTTTCAGGCAAATCCCCGTCTTACGAACATTTCTCATAATAATAATTTTAAAATGATTCAGCCGGTGATGTTATTTAATTTATTTTATGGCAATTGGATTTTTGTCGATTGTCTTACTCAGTTTCCGTTGTTCCAGACTTGCGCCTCTGCCGCCAGGAGAAAATATGAAATAGTGTTTAAAGTAGATACAATGGACAGAAGAGAACTGAAACCCGAATTGGGACACGTTATGAGAAGCTTCCGAGACTCCAAACTGGTTTCCTGCTCAGTCGGGGGTGCAGCTCGAGGCTCATCACTTCCTCCGATCCTGACTCAGATAATCGATCATTCCATATTGTATGGAAGATTCTCACCTCAGGAAGTCTTAAGCCAAGCTGATTGAAACGTCCACAACAATTACGGACTTATATGAAATCATTTATTTGTAAAATCCACACCAGAAAGTTTCTTGGTCAGACATTTCACGGGTGGTTGCCTCTGCTTGTCAAATATTAAGAATTCTAGTCGCCATATTTGTTGGGAAGGGCATTTCAATGCAATGACCTCTTTGGACAAAATTGGACACTGAAATGAAATGGAAGAATCTCAAGACAAAGCCTTCTTCTACGACAAATGGAAAAGATCGAAGAGAGGCCAAAAGAAGACAAGGATTATTTAACTAGGATTCAATATTGGAAGAATGGGGATATTTTAGTTCGGATTCATTCACGGCAAACCCCTCTCTCTCTCTCTCTCTCTCTTTCTCCTCTCTCTCTTTCTTTCTCCCTCTCCCTCTCTTTCTCCCCTCTCCCTCTTTCTCTCTTCCTCTCTCTCTTTCTCTCTCTCTCGTTTGCCTATTTTGTATAGCGAAGAAAGAAACACATTTTTCCGTGTCTCTAGCTTCAAGTGAAGGAGAGAAATAGTGAAAAAAGGCGCAAAGTGTGAGGAGGGAAGGATAGAAAATCTGTTTTTTTTTTTAGTGGGGGGACGTGAAAGAGAAAGAAAGAAAGAAAAATAATGTAAAATGAAGAGGAAGACGAGAAAAAGAAAGAGACTATATGAAAAAGGGAGAAAAAGAAGAAGAAAGAAAAAAGAAAAATAGAAAAGGTAAAAGAAAAATTCTTTTTACGATTTTTTGACTGATATTAGAATTTTTAACCGTCAGAAAAACCTGCAATAAAATCCATAATTTTGAAATCAAAACAATTTTATTCTCACCAAATTTACATTTTCAATTTAAAATTAAAAAATACAAAAGAAGAAATCATCGTTAGAAATAAATTATATTTATTGACAGATTTTTAACAATTACTAATAATAATATTGCTACTATTATTACTAATACTAATACGTTTGCTACTACTACTAATGATTCTACTACTACTAATGCTGATATTAATACTACTACTACTACGTTTACTTCTACGACTACTATTGCAGCTGTTGAGTTTGAACAGAGATAGAAATTTAAAACTGGAAAATCTTAACAAAACTCAAAATATCACCTGAGACTCGTGCATTTATAAATTTGAACTTGAAATATTTTATTTTATTTCGTAGAATGTCTTTATTCTTTTTATTATTAAGGAATTGCAATGAAATGCTATCCAATATAAATACAACCCCCACCCCCATCACCACCCCACCCCTGCAAACACCTCACCCCCATCACCACCAAAAGCACCGCCCTCACCCCCTGCAAACCCCACACCCCCAAGTCCAAATGAAATGAAATGCTGTCCAATATAAATACAACCCCCAACCTCATCACCAGCAACACAAACAAACCCCACCCCCTGCAAACCCCCCATCCGCAAGTCCAAATGAAATGAAATGCTGTCCAATATAAATACAACTCCCACCCCCATCACCACCACCCCGCCCCTCTGCAAACCCCCCACCCCCAAGTCCAAATGAAATGAAATGCTGTCCAATATGAATACAACCCCACCCCATCACCATCACCATCACCATCACCCCACAAATGAAAACCCCCACCCCCTGCAAACACCCCACCCCAAGTCCAAATGAAATGAAATGCTGTCCAATATGAATACAACCCCAACCCCCATCACCACCCCCACCCCCACAGCCTGAAAAATCCCCACCCTCAACTCCAAATGAAATGAAATGCTGTCCAATATGAATACAACCCCAACCCCCATCACCACCCCCACCCCCACAGCCTGAAAAATCCCCACCCTCAACTCCAAATGAAATGAAATGCTGTCCAATATAAATACACCCCACCCCCATCACCACCACCACTCACTGCAACCCCCTCCCCCAAGACCAAGTGAAATGAAATGCTGTCCAATATAAATACACTACCACCTCCAATCCACCACCCCCCGACGTCCAAATGTAATATTCTCATTTGTGAAACTTGATTTTTAAATTTGAAAGTCTTCAAAGTGGTTATCTCCATAGATTCTCAAAAAGATAAGCATATGGAAGTAGACAGGTTCGTCTATCGCTCGGTTCACATTCCTTTCCCTTCCTTTGAACAGGAGTAGAATTTTAACCCATGTTTCCTGTTTAAGATTGGATTTCCGGTTCCTTCTTCTAAAGACTCATTCTCTTTCACTCCCAATAACCCATTGCATTTTAGTGGCATTATCGCCTCGTTTGGGGTGAAAGTATTTTGAAAAAATTTAAAAAAGTTGAAAACCTTCACTAAACTTAATAAAAACAAAGTTTTGTCGATAAAAACCAAAGTACCTGAAATTCAATAAAATATTAGATAACTTATAAAATTTTCCAAAATTTTAAAGATTACTAGGCAGTTAAAATATATAAAAAAGGCGTTCATGTTATATTCGTCAAATAATTATTACAGTAATTGTCCCTCTTAGAAAAAATTCTCAAACAGAAGTTGAGAAAGCTAAAAGTGTTAAAATGCTTGTCGGCAAATTTTTATACTAAAGGTAATATTTATTTTAAATCCGTTTAATTAAACTTCAAATCAACTAATATCCCTTAAATAATGTTTCAGACAAATACATTTTATTTTTTAAAGATTTTTAATAAAGAGAATTACGTTGTGTTGACAGATTTGTAAATATAACCGATTTAGCAGTATTACTGATAATAAAGAAAATAATTCCATTCAATTTAAATTCATTTTCAAACACAGCAAAGTATACTGTTTATTGAAAATATTAAATTGAATCTATTAGCTTGAAATTAAAACTAAAATAACAGCTTCAATAAAGATGTTTCATTTTTAAAAACTGCATTTTAAACGTGTGTTGTCGCTTTCTTTTAGAAGTATCTACAATGTTCTACATTAACGTCATCACAGTTTGACTCGTAGAGAAGTTGGATAGAAAACAAGGCGCCACTTTAAAGGTGACATCATCATTTTAAAAGATTAAAAAGAAAACGAAATTATAAAACTGTGACGATAAGTGATTATCTGTTTGACTTTGATGTGACAGAGATTAGGATTTACTTGTTAATTTTGTTTTCTTTTTTGGTCTTTTCTTTCGTTTTTGCTACGGACACACATTGCTAGGGAACTTGTGTCTACACACGGCACATACGCAGACACACACACACGCAACCCCCCACACACAAGCACATACACACACACACACATATATGACCTGAAGATTTCGTTTAAGCGTGAAACAGACTGTTGCTGTTCATTGTTTGTCCCTTCTGAGCTTACAATCTATTCCAGGTTTAAGTGTGGACGGTTGTGGCTCTCCACGGGTTCCTTTTTTAATATCTGTGAATTGCGAAGACCACTTGGAAAAGATATTGCAGTGATTTCCCGTTACTTTCCCCCATATCTTTGAATTCATCGTTCTCCTTTTCCTATATTGGTTGCCAATCAAAGCTAAAGATGCCAGTTTACCCTGCTATTTAACCGATGATTCTTATGAAAATTAAAAGTAAAAGGTGATGGTCGGGGTCATTAACGCAAGGGGGATCATTAAAAGGTTTCAGTAGTTATATCCCCTTAACTGTTCACTGTTAAAATATCTTCAAAACACAACGACTAAAAAAGCTTATTTTGTGGCGGACTTCACCACATTTATTTAACTTAGATTAGGAAACCAAACTGACGTGAAGAAAAAGAGGATAAGCCAAAGACATCATGACACATAAAATTTACATTTAACAAGATGTACAAACAAGGATGTGAAAGAAAGGCATGCATTGAGTAAAGCAAGAGTTGTCTCTCTTTAACTATTAATTGTTACAAAGTTCACTGAAAGCAATAAGGTTGTAATAGTTTCTGGTAATAAATGTTTTCAACAGTTTTGCTCTCTAAGGAAATATATCATGTGAGTATAGGGAATATTCAGCATGTGAGTGGTGGTGTGAGTGAGAAGATTGGTGCATGGTTTCAACTCTCGTGGATTCGTTTGCCAGCTGAAATCTCACTACTTAACTAAAAATATTCTTTGCTTATACAGGTGATCATCGGCTCCGAAACGCGGCGCGGGAAAAATCACTCTTCATGTGAAGACAATCTGATTGGTTGGCATTGACCAATCAGCGAGCGAGCTTTGGGGACACTCACGAAAACTTCTGGGATCCGATTCTCCTAAAAGTGCACGAAATCGACTACATGAAAATATAGCGATTATAAAATTGTCGCATAGCTGCGATTTATAAATTGTCTGTTACAAAGTAGTGTTGATTTCTTGTTGAATGCTTGTTGTTGCATAATTTGAATTTGCGTAAGTATGTATGTATGTGTGTGATGATGATGATCATTACAATACTCCCCCCACCGGAGATTAAAGAAATTATAACAAAATTCTTTAATATGTCACGTAGGAGCGATACTTAGGACAATGCACCCTCCTACCTGTTTTGGTAAACAGTGGTTCTGATTGTGAAGTGGACTGCTGACTTTGGTTTGACGATGATGATGATGCTGGTTGCTGCGGAATGTTGAGTGGCTGCCGATACGGATGGAGTTGTTTGGCGGCTTTGCTCAAGATATGCCGGCTTCAAACGGTCGACAGAAATGGTCGACTGACTGTTGTATGTCTGAATGGTAAAATACTTTGGTTGTCGTGGAAGTACTTTAAAAGGTCCTAAGTAATTAGGGCTTAGCGGTTTTTTTTTTACTGTATCTTGTCTAACGAAGACGTCGTCGCAGGCTTGTAAAGATTTTGGGAAAATAAATCTTAGGGTGCACTCGTGTAGGAGTGAATGATAGTTCAGCCATTCTGTTTTGAAGGTACTGTATAAAGGTAGAAGTTAGTTCTATAGAAGTGTTTCTGTCTAGAAATTGACCTGGTAACGTAAGCAATGTACCAAAAACAAGATGTGCAGGAGGGCACTGAAGATCTTCCTTCTTTAGGGTTCGTAGTGAAAGCATAACTAATGGTAATTTCTCCAACCAAGTTTGGGAAGGGTCAGAACTTGTTAATGTAGCCTTAAGTTGACGATGGAACTTCTTGACAAGGCCGTTTGCACAAGGGTGATATGCAGTTGTCGAAATGTGAGTAACTCCAAGCAAGTTCGCGAATTCTTTGAATAAAGTTTATTTGGAACTGTGGACCACGGTCTGTCGTTATAACCGAAGGGCATCCGAAAATGGAAATCTATTCCCGCAATATTGCCGTAGCAACAGATTCTGCCGTGGTAGACTGAAGAAGTATAGCTACTGGCCAGCGGATGAATCTGTCAATTATCCTTAAGATGTATTGATAGTCCGCATGAAGATGCTGAAAACGGCCATCAGGTACTGCGAAAAGTCCTGGGGTTGATTTGACATGGTGTATCTTCGTTCGCTGGCATCTGACACAAGTCTGAGTCCATCGTTTAATGTCGGAACTCATTCTAAGCCATACGAAACGTTCACCGATTAACTTTGTTGTAATCCGCCATCCAGGATGCGATAGTGAATGGAAGTGGTCCAATATCAGCCTTCTCATGGAAGAAGGAACCAAATGTCGGGGGTGACCTGTACAGGTGTCACATAATAAATGCCTACTGCTGAAGGGCACGGGACGTGGCTCATCCGTAATGATGTATCTGCCTTTAGGTCCTCTTGTTGTTCGCCAACGAGTGTTTCAAAATTCAATGGTTGTTTGGTATTACGTATTATTAATAATGGTTGCACGCGAAAGCGTATCTGTAACAGTATTATGATTCCCTTGTATGCATTGAATATCCGTTGTGAATTGGGAAATATAGTCCAGCTGTCGATAATCACGAGGGTTATATTTGTCGCTCTTAGCATGTAAAGCGTAAATAAGACGTTTGTGATCCGTAAAAACGGTGAAATTGCGTCCTTCCAAAAGATAACGAAAGTGTTTGATGGCTGTATAAATAGCTAATAGCTCACGCAAAAAAGTGCTGTATATTTTTTTTGTGGGGGGGGGGGAGTAAGTTTCCCAGAGAAAAATGAAAGTGGCTTAGTTACCTCGCCTGTATGCTGATGTAATACAGCTCCGATTGTTTCTGAAGAAACGTCCGTCGTCAGAGATAAGTGTGTTTTATCGTCTTCTTGAAGATAGGTAAGTTTGGTGAAATTCGCTAGGGCGCCCATAACTTGATTGAATGCAGTGAGCGTTTCACCGTTGAGTGTAATTTTGCCGTTGCGTTTCCCCTGGTAACAGAGTTGATTTGTCAGGGGTGCCAGTATGTGTGAGCATTTAGGGATGAACTGACCATAATAATTGATTAGTCCTAATAATCTGCGAATCTGTCGAAATGTTGTCGGCAGTGGAAAATCCTGTACTGCTTTTATTTATCGCCGACAGGTGTAATGCTACTGCCGTCTATCTCATGCCCGAGAAAAAACTCGCCTGGGAACTGCGAATACACATTTATCAGGGTTAATTTTAAGACCAAAGTGATTGAGTCACTCGAAAACTTGAGTTACATGATCTCTGTGTTCGTTCATGTCTTTGCTAGCTATGAGCAGGTCGTCGATGTCGGCAAACGAATGTGGTAATCTGCGAAGGGATTCATCTATTAGTCGCTGGAAAGATTGTGCGGCGTTCCGTAGTCCGAACGGCATTCGCAAAAACTCGTATAAATCGAAAGGTGTTGTTATTGCAGTTTTATGAATGTCTTCCGTAGCTACCGGAATTTGGTAAAATGCTTTCCGTAGATCCGGCTTCGTAAATATCTGAGCACCTTCAAGCGTTACTGCAAAATCTGCTATGTTTAGTACAGGATATTTATCCGGCACAGTCTGTGCATTAAGACGTCGAAAATCTCCACAGGGTCTCCGCGTCCCCGATTGTGCCTTAGGTACCATATGGATTGGAGAAGCGAAAAAACTGGGTGACGGTCGTACGATGCCGAGGCCTAACATGTGCTGAAATTCAGCCTTCGCTAGTTTCTATTTATCCGGGCTTAATCTGCGAGGGGATGAAAAAACAGGAGGTCCTGAAGTTTGAATTCTATGTACGGTGTTGTGTATGACGGACTCCGTATAAGTGAAAGGTGTTGTAAGAGCAGGGAATTTATCTAAGACGTGCTGTAGTGGGTTGTTTTCTGGGAGTGCGATGTAGATCTTAGTGGACATATATGTGGCAATCATGCCTGTAGGTGCTAGTTGCGTTGTCTGGTCGATTAGGGTGTGGTTAGACATGTTCACGGCAAACTTGTAGTGGGCTAAAAAGTCAGCTCCGAGGATAGAAAATTTCACCTGTGCTACAGTGAACAACCACGGAAATGATCGTCTTAAACCGATGTTAAGTGTAAGAGAAATTTGACCATACGTCTCAATCTTGGTACCGTTTGGTGCACGCAGGGTATATGTTGATTCGCCTGTTGTGGTGTTAGCTCTGAGTGGGATTACACTGACCTGAGCTCCAGTGTCCACCAAGAATAACTCGCCTGAGTTAGTATCCTTAACAAAAAAAAAAAAAAAAAAAAAGACGGTTAGCTCGATTTCCCCCAACAGCAGACGCCGCCTTCATACGCTGTTGGGGACGCCTTTTTCTGCTTGTTTTTTAATAGATGTTGATTGACCGTTGAAATGGCAAGGCTTAGTACAATGTCTCGCTGCTTGTCCAAACTTTTGGTGATACCAGCAAATACCAGTGTTTGGTTTACTCCTAGTGTTCGAATTACCTCTTCTATGGTGTCGAGAGTTGTATGCGCTGTATGCTGGACGACAACGGACTCTACTCAGTCGGTCCAGTTGCGTGGACAGTTCGTCGATCTGCTGCTGTATCTTCTTTAGGATATCGTCATGTGGTGTGCTATCTGTCGAGGAAGTAAGAGCGGGAATGGAGTAAAAGCAGACGACAAAAATGGCAGGTTATAGCCAGCAAGGCGCGTGGACCAGGTGGGAATGTGTAGATCGGCGGAAAGTGTCGTGGTCAGACGTTTGGAATACTGACTTCAGCCGATCTAGATTCCTGGTTCAGATGGTGTACCAAGCACAACCAACCTACACTTATGGGGGAAAATAGATTCACCAAAGTACCCCTTGTGCTCGGGGAGGGAATCACTGCAACACATTTAGCGGGTGCAGAACCGCAGACGGGCGCTATCGGTGGCGTCATGACAAGCTTTTAGAGGAGACAGCGCTCATTATTGCTGAAGCTTTGCAGAACAATAAACTCATCCCAGAAAGAAGATCTATCCGCTTCGTTAAAGCAGGTGCAAAGCCGAGTAAGAAGGTTGCAGGATCCCATTCACTGTTATCGTCCGCGTCGGAGCAGATGCGAGTCGATCTCGGGAAACAATTGAAATTCCCAACACATATATCGTCCTCTAAACTCCGTCCAGACATAATCGTTTATTCGGACGCCACAAAACAGATTATTTTGCTGGAGTTAACTGTTCCATGGGAAGAGCATATGCAAGAGGCATTTGACAGAAAGTATAGTAAATATGAAGGACTCTTAAATGATTGCAGAACTAAAGGATGGCACATTCATTGTTTCCCTGTCGAGATCGGCTGTAGGGGGTTCACCGGACAGTCAATGATACGAGCCCTTACTAGCCTAGGGATAACTGGACAAAAGAGAAGGCGGGCGATTCAAATGATCCTGGAGTCCGTCGAAAAGGCCACCAGGTGGTTGTGGATAAATGGGGCTAATGAGTGGCCCCCAAACTACACAAAATAAGAACATTCCCAATGCAGATGTACATACGTCATAAATGCCATCACTAAATATTTTTAAGGCTGATTAGTATATATGTATGTGAAAATTGTATATATAGATGACGAGAAACTTCAGAGAAACAATTTATTCGATTTGCATTCAGTCGCATATTCAACGACTTCATTTTTGCGTTTTACGTGTCTTTCAAGTAGATTTATTTTATTACAAAAAACATTCTTACAAGTAATATTTCCTTTTCTTTAAACGGAATTCTTTTTTCGGTTTCCTTCATGGATAATTTCTTTTTTTTTTTTCTTTTTTTAGGAGTAACTTATTTTAGCTAAATTTACACGCTATTTTTTCTTTTAATTACTATTCAATATGTAAATATCTTGATCAATTTATTCTAAGTAATTTTAGTTACGTTATTTCTATTAGTTTTTAAACGAATTCTTTCCGGTAAGGATAATTTGTTTTTGGTGGAGGGGAGTAACTTATTTTATCTAAAATTTACATGTGTTTTTTTTCTTTTTTCTTTTTTTTTAACTAGTATTTAACATGTAAATAGCTTGATTAATTTATTTTTAAGCGATTTTAGTTAAATATTTTTTCTCTTAGTTTATAAAAGTTGTAAATAGTCTAAGTTATTTTAATCACTCTATTGTAAACATTTTATTAAGTGTAGTTTAGAAAAGAAAGAAAAATAATAAGAATAAAAAGGAAAGGAAAAAAAAAGAGAAAGACTAAACAAATAAGTTATTTTAGAGAAGTTAAAAGGGGAGGAAGAGAAAGAAAAGTAAGTCGTAAGACAAGCCAATTATAATAAATCGTTTGTTCTTTTTTAGTTATATATATATATATAAAAGTGAACATAGAAGTCAACACTTAGAGGCGACAGTCTGTTTCATGCTATATGCAATCGTCAGGTCACATATGCTGTTATTTTTCTCGGCTATTTATATATATACGGGTTAGTGGTGCATTGTGGGTATTCTATTATGGCGGTTATTTTACCGGAAGTCGTTTGTTTATTTATTTGGGTCAAATTATATTGCTTGTTTTTATTTTTTTATTTCTTATTTTATTTATTTATTTATTAACGTAGTAAAAATTGTTTATATCACTTGTTTAACAGTTTTGTTTTGGTTTGGGAATTTAATTAAAGCTATTTGTTCAATTTTGGGGTTGATTGTTGCAGTTCATTCTAAGTATTATTTTAGCGGGAACAGTTTTTAATTGATTATCTTTATTTGGGATTGGTTTGTTTATTTATTTAGTTGGATGAATTTAGGTCAATTTATTTTACTTGTATATTTTCTATTTTCGGTTTTCGATTTTTAAGTAACATAGAATTTATTTATGTTTTATTTCTATTCTTTTTTATTGTTATTTTGTTTATTAGTATATTTATTTGTTTGAAGGCACATATAAACCATATAGAAAACCTAATGACAAACCACTCTACGTACACACATCTTCCAACCATCCGCCTTCTATAATCAAACAGATACCAAAATCGATTAACGGCAGGCTCTCCGACAATTCCTCCAATGATCCATATTTAACAAAGCTAAGAAAGACTATGAAACGGCCCTAAAAGATAGCGGATTTCCAACAATACTCACATACTCACCACAGAAAACAAAAAAGGCCAACAGGAGAAGAAATATCATATGGTTCAACCCACGGTACAGCAAGAACGTAAAAACAAACGTAGGAAAAATATTCTTCAAACTCTTACACAAACACTCCCCAGAATCAAGTACCTTACACAAGATATTCAACAAAAACACAGTAAAAATCAGCTACAGCTGCACCGAGAGCATGGCACGAATAATAAAAAAGCACAATAGGAAAATTATCAACAAACGACACGAACAAATTAAACCTACGTGCAACTGCAGAATAAAGAACGAATGTCTTTTAAACGGAAATTGTTTACAAAACAACGTAATATACCAAGCCACGATAAAATCACCAGATAATGAAGAAAAAGTATACATAGGAGTAACTGAAGGACCCTGGAAACAAAGAAATTATACACACAAAACATCTTTCACAAATAGTAAATATGCGAACAGTACAATGCTTTCTAAGTATATCTGGGAAATTAAAAACAAAACGCACATCACACCAAAAATATCTTGGAAGATAAGGAAAAAATCATCAGCCTACAACAACCAATCAAAAACTTGCAAACTTTGCTTGAAGGAAAAAATAGCTATCATTACTTTCCCCGACCAAAATAAATTATTAAATAAAAGATCCGAGCTCATCTCAAAATGCAGACATGAAAACAAATTTTTACTACGTAACCTAAAAAATGAAAAACGGAAAAAATAAAATAAAAACAAATAAATATACTAATAAACAAAATAACAATAAAAAAAATAGAAATAAAAAATAAATAAATTACTATGTTACTTAAAAATCGAAAACCGAAAAGAGAAAATATACAAGTAAAATAAATTGACGTAAATTCATCCAAGTAAATAAATAAACAAACCAATCCCAAATAAAGATAATCAATTAAAAAACTATTCCCGCCAAAATAATAGTTAGAATGAACTACAACAATCAACCTCAAAATTGAACAAATAGCTTTAATTAAATTCTCAAACCAAAACAAAACTGTTAAATAAGTGATATAAACATTTTTTACTACGTTAATAAATAAATAAATAAAATAAGAAATAAAAAAATAAAAAATAAAAACAAGCAATATAATTTGACCCAAATAAATAAACAAACGACTTCCGGTAAAATAATCGCCATAATAGAATACCCACAATGCACCACTAACCCGTATATATATATAAATAGCCGAGAAAAATAACAGCATATGTGGCCTGACGATTGCATATAGCATGAAACAGACTGTCGCCTCTAAGTGTTAACTTCTATGTTCACTTTTATATTTAAAAACACTATTTCTGATATTGAGCACTTTATTCCATAAATATAGCACACCTTAAGACTATATTTCTTATATATATATATATATATATATATATATATATATTGGTTTGTTTTCTTCCCTTCTTACAAAAACACCCTGTCTTGGCTACATGTAGGAAGATCAATACACCCATGCATACTTAATCTATAACTTCGAATAGCCCAAGTGAAGTCTTGATTGGTTGCTAGTTAACTTGGGCAACTTATATCATGCACGTCCTAAAGCTAGTGGCAAATGTTATTCTGCTCATATTCGGTCGGGTCGTCCATCGAAGAAGTTTGTTGTTTATTTAGACCTGAAACTTCTAGTGACATGGGAGCAACAACACTGACGACGCATCTGGATTCGGCATTTAAAGGTGTATTTTAATAAAAAAAAACAAAAAACATCGTGTTGAAAACGGGAAGATTGAGTAGGACTGCAGCTCCGTCATTGTCTGGGACTGCCATGTTGAGTCGGGTGAATATTCGCTCGTGGTGACGAAATAATTTTGCGCGCCAAATAGATGTGCTGATTCCGGGATATTCCTCACAATTCTCTTACAAGGCTCAACTGTCGAATGAGGTAACAATGAAGATTTGGTGCCTTCTCTTGCAGGACAAATACAAGCCAACTAATCTTTCTGTGGACTTTGATAAACGGAACATAGCCCATTTAAATCACATCAGTTTTTTCTAAACGGCGGGGATCTAAATGAACTTTGGGTCACCAATGAGATGTGGCGTGTCTCAAACGAACGTCGGGGTTACCAATGAAATGTGGCGGTCTTTTACCACATTTATTTAATTTTGTTTAGGAACACAAGCTGATGTAAGAAAAAGGGACAAGGCAAAGATATCAATGCATATAAAAATTGTATTCAACAAAGTATACAATAAAGAATGTATACAAAAAAGCATGCAATGAGTAAGGCAAGAGTTGTCTCTTTTTGACTATCAAAGTTCTCTGAAAAGGAAATGAAAAAGTTATTAGTCTGTCATAAATGTTTTTTAAACAGTTCTGCTGTGCAAGAGGAAATTATGTAAGTGTGATAGAATATGCAGTTTGAGAGTTGAGTGAGAAGATGGGCGCATATCTTCAACTGACGTGGATTTCTGCGGCAGTTGAAGTCTCACTGGTTTGGCCCCTCTTCTTTTGTTTATATAGGTGGTCATTGAATCAGGAGCTCCGCGCGGGAAGAATCATTCTCCACATGCAGAGAATCTGATTAGTCGATACTGACCAATCATCGCATGAATATTGGGGAGACTTCTAGGAGCCGACTCTCCCAAAAGTGCACAAAATATGAAAATATAGCGATTTTAAAATTGTCACTTCAGATAGCAGCGTTGCTTCATGTCCAATGAATGAATGCTGTTGAAGATTTGAATTTGTAAGGGTGTATGTGTATGTGATGATGATGATCGCCATAGGTTCCTCTTTCTTTGATCTTCATTGATTTATGGAGTAGCACTTAAGGTGATGACAACTCTTATGGTTTAGATCTGTTCTCTTTTATGGCATATCAACTACAATGGGTCATTTAATGCCGACAAAATTTTCATTGTTGGTAATATTTTTAATATCATGTATTTAAAATTGAAAAAAAAAATGTAAAAATTCATTTTTCATAAAAAAATATTTCGGATTCAGATCAAAATTACCTGAATATATGTTATTCAGAAAATCCATTAAAAGTATTTTTAATTAAATATTATCTTTTGTTTGTGAATTATTTTTACAAAATCTTGGTAAAAATATTTTACCCCCACTTATTTAATTCCATGAAATTTAGCTAAATTAAATTTTCTTTGCAAATTTCTTTTATTAATTAAAGTAGGACTCCCTGGAGATTTTAAATCATCTATTTTTTTATAATTATTATTATTATTATTATTATTATTATTATTATTAAAATAGTAATGATCGCCTAATAAGGCTACGACGATGACGTCGAAGAAGAAGAAGAAGAAGAAGAAGAAGAAGAAGAAGAAGAAGAAGAAAACGAATTGCGTCAATAGCACCGAATATTCATAATAAAAACAACGATACTCGAGGCAGTAAAAATTAATTTCCTAAGAGAAAACTATTTTTATGAAAAGATTACATGTTGTAAGAGTTGCCCTCCATTTTCAGAAACATTCCAGTGTCTGCAATTCATTATTCATTCATTTTTACGTCTCAACTTTAAAATTAAAAAGATATTAAAAAAATATAAATCGATAGAAAATAAAATACCATAATATTTCATAAATTATTGTTGTTACCTCTATCATGATATTTCATCAAAGTTATTACATTTTGAAATTAATCTAAGAAAATTTTAATATTTTTTCAGAAATCATCTTCAAACGTAAGTAAAAGTCAATAAAATATTAGTTACTTGCTGAAAATATGTTAATTTGTAAAAATTACCTAGTAGTTTAAAAAACAAAAAAAAAAAAAAATAAAATGAGTTCACGTAGATTTCGTAAATATGTTAATTCTGGTCATCCATACAAACTGTCAACACATCGGATCTCATCGATAACGTCAATAAGGCAGAAGAAAAACAGAACCCATCGTTAAGAAATGATTGTATACTACTTTTTTGTTTTTTGCTGTAAGTAATATTTGTTTCAAGTGAGATTAATTTAACTTTAAATTTGCTAATTTTACTCAAATAACGTGTCACAAATATATATTTTACTTTCGGTAGATTTTTTAAACCGATAATTAAATGTTATTTTAATGAAAGAAATGGCCACCAGTAAAAAGATTATTTAAATCGACCAAATATTTGATATTCCAATCTATATCATTTCTATTTGAAATACACTAGAGGATTTTACCTACTGGAAATAGTTAAAATTTTTTTAATCCTTTAATTTCCAATTAAAACTAAAAAGAAATCTTCAAGAATTAATTTTCACTTTTAAAAATTCATTTTAAACCTTACATATCTATAATCTAAGCGAAAGAAATGGAGGTTGCTAGAAAAGTGAAATAAAAAATGAATTCAACTCGATGGAAATACGAGACGTAATTCATTGTAAGTAGAATGAAAATGTCCATGAAGACACACCTATATTCTCATTTAATTTTCATGAAAACTAACAAATGATTACTTCTAAACTCTCTCTCTCTCTCTCTCATATATATATATATATATATATATATATATATATATATATATATATATATATATATATGTGTGTGTATATATCTATGTTTAATATATATATATATATATATATATATATATATATATATATATATATATATATATATATATATATATATGTATGTATATATATATAAATAAAAAGAAAGAACAGTAAGATATATAATCCGGTGTTCTTATAGATATTTTTATTTTTACAAAATAGTGCTCAATGTAAATTTACAGAGCATTAATATCATAAATTAATTGATTTAAAATATGATTTTTTTCGCTACACAGTTCTAACCATGTTTCAAAAATGGAAGTTAAAAGTCCCGAATTTAATTTTGTAATTAAATTAAAGACATTAGCACCATTTCATCCTCAAGCGAATTTTGGAGTAACTTTTAAAATTACTGTGTGTTTAAAGACACAAAATCATAATTCACGTTTCCAAGGAAACCTTGGAAATGTGACTTATGATTTTAGCTGTGTCTTTAAAACCCAGTAATTTTAAAAGTTACTCTAATGGTTCTTCTGAAGGCAACTCTTTACCTTTTCATCCACGGTTCAAGATGCTCCTTCATAAATGCTATGTATGCATCAGCCGCCATTTTGACGCCATTTGGTACTCTCCATGGGCCCACTAATATTTTTCCAATAATACCACCCCAGATCATTATGCCTCCATTGCCTTGTTGGCGTCTCAAACGTTCATGGCGATTCTGTCCGTTCGTTACCGAGGCTTTGCACCATCTATCTGGCCCATCAAAGGTTGCTCGAGTTTCATCTGTGAACAAAACTTTAGAGAAGTCAATCTTCATATTGTCCTCGGCCCATTTCAATCGATTTTGAATGTGATTTCTCGTCAACGGAGGCTTCGATACAGGTTTGACTGTTGTTGCTATTTTCCTCAGATACCGACACCGAGTACTTTTAGACACAGTAGGATCCCCAATACGACTGAAAAGCTCTTGACTGGTAAGTCCAGGGTTCTTCATGGCCTCTTGTTTAAGTCGTGACATGAGACGATGTGAAATAACCGTAGGCTTGCCTTTATCTGCCCTTTTGCGTACTTGTGTAGGGTTAGCGGTGAACTTTTTCACTGTTTGATGACACCTCCCTATCATTTTAGAAATTTCTAGGGTAGATTTACCTTTTGAGAGTTCTGAGGTAATAGTTTTCTTTTCAGCATCACTTAAACTGCTTTTACGACCCATCTTTTCACTAAATTCTTATACTTTTCTAATAATTTGGCATGCTCAAATCACCGTGCTGATAACAAATATGGCGCCAGTTTGTTTACATTACGCAGACCAGTACAAAGATTTCAATGATTGCGCAGGTCAGTGTTGCTAACATTGTGTGAAAATTTTTTGACGGCTTTTGAAATATTAGAAAAAAGTTAATTCGATAATAATTTGGCACGCAGTTTATATGTATATACGTACATATATATATATATATATATATATATATATATATATATATATATATATGTATATATATATATATATGTATATATATATATATGTATATATATATATATATATATACATATATGTATATATATATATTTATATATATATATATACATATATATATATGTATATATATATATGTATATATACATATATACATATATATATGTATATATATATATGTATACGGATATATATATATGTATACGTATATATATATATATATATATATATATACCTATACATATCTATATATACATATATACATATATACACATATATATACATATATATATATACATATACATATATATATGTATATATGTATATATACATATATATATACATATATATATATATATATGTATATATATATATATATATATATATATATATATATATATATATATGTACGTATATACATATACACTGCGTGCCAAATTATTATCGAGTTAACTAATATTTCAAAAGCCGTCAAAAAATTTTCACACAATGTTAGCAACACTGACCTGCGCAATCATTGAAATCTTTGTACTGGTCTGCGTAATGTAAACAAACTGGCGCCATATTTGTTATCAGCACGGTGATTTGAGCATGCCAAATTATTAGAAAAGTCTAAGAATTTAGTGAAAAGATGGGTCGTAAAAGCAGTTTAAGTGATGCTGAAAAGAAAACTATTACCTCAGAACTCTCAAAAGGTAAATCTACCCTATAATTTCTAAAATGATAGGAAGGTGTCATCAAACAGTGAAAAAGTTCACCGCCAACCCTACACAAGTACGCAAAAGGGCAGATAAAGGCAAGCCTACGGTTATTTCACATCGTCTCATGTCACAACTTAAACAAGAGGCCATGAAGAACCCTGGACTTACCAGTCAAGAGCTTTTCAGTCGTATTGGGGGATCCTACTGTGTCTAAAAGTACTCGGTGTCGGTATCTGAGGAAAATAGCAACAACAGTCAAACCTGAATCGAAGCCTCCGTTGACGAGAAATCACATTCAAAATTGATTGAATTGGGCCGAGGACAATATGAAGATTGACTATATATATATATATATATATATATATATATATATATATATATATATATATATATAACAATACAATAAACAACACTTACCGGCGTAAGAGTCCCAGCTAGCATCCAGCTGGCAGACAAAAATAAAGCAGGTTGTAACTTAATACAAACCCTGAGGATTTATTGCAACAAAGGTTACAATTGTGGCACAAGGCCAAAAAGGGGAGGGGGAAAAGGCTGGTCAACACTTACTATCTTATACCTAGCTAATCTGACTCACGACCCATTCATACATTACAATTTACTCATTCACCACAAGAACTCATCCTTCACCGTTCAATCCTCCAACCACCATAATACCACATCCACTCCAAGGGAACCTACCAAAACGCGCCCCAATCCATAAAAATTTGATGATACATAAATGATATACATAAAATTCTAATAATGATAGAATGCAAGGGGAGGGAGGTGAACCCAATAATAAATAAAAATAAACACAAAATACAAACTAAACATAACACATGTTAGTAGGAACCGTCCAACCCTCAAAAACAGAGAGGCCGCTGTATTCTGCCCAGGGGACAGAATCAAGAGACGCTCTCGCTAAGGGAGTGGGAAAGCGGAGAAAATATTATGCCGGAATGGGAAAATGTAAAGCTGACCCAGTCGAGATAAAAAAGGTGGGGCCAAAACAAACTGGGGAGGTTGGGAATCTCGACTTGGACCATAACCAAAGAGCAGCCGGGATACAGGCCAGGAACAACATTTACTCACATTAACTAGGTACACTGAAGCTTGTCTAACCTAACCAAGGGGAGGGTTCCACAGGAAGCCACCCCGATGTGCAATAGGTTGACCTAGAAGAGAAAATCAAGGCTAGCCCCGGTCACACGAACCAAGCTCGCCTCTTTTACCCACCTTTCGCTAAAGACTGTCGAATGCAATCGTTTTCTATCAGATCTAATCTTCATCTTGAGCTGATGCTCAAAGAATAGGATTAGATGCTGATGAGAAAGACGGTTGCCCCGCAAGGCTTCCTCCTTTCGCGTCGTCCAAATCACCATTCGAGCCGTGGCCAGCAGCGTCAGAAACACCATTCGTTTCACCCCGGAATACGGGGGCGACACATTGTCACACGCGTATGCGCGATCAATGGACACAAGCTGTTCGGGAGCGAGACGAGCCGTCAGCTCGCCGACATGGTCCCATAAGGGGCGGACCCGGGGGCAATGGTAGAAGGCGTGCGGAGCCGTTTCTTCTAAGCCAAGACCACACCGTTCACAGTCTGGCAAATCCGCCAAACCCCATATGAAAGCCTTGTCGTTGAGAGGCAGCCGATTCCGAGCCAATCGCCAGGTAAGCGAAAACTCAGAGTTACTGAGGTAATCCGCCGCTGGCGCCCAAGACCAGTAGGAGCGAAACTCCTCCTCCGACAAGCCGAGCGTATCACGTAGGGAATCCTTCGCGGGCCCCTCCACTAATCCACGATAGAAGACCTTCCTAGGCCGTGACAGGTCACTGGACCGGGGAATGGCCCTCAAGGCCGACCGACACTCGCGGATGAAATCCGACTCGTCCCGGGGTTTACGACGGCGCTCAACCCTCGAGATGGGGGGACTGATGGTAAGGCTAGGGAAGGCGTCCCTAACAATCCCCTCCAGAATCGGATCTCTCCCAGTCAATGCGCGGCGTAGGAAAGCCAACCTAGAGGCACGGACGTGACTCAAGAGGTGCGGCATTCCCAGCCCCCCATGACACGGACGTTTAGTGCAGACTCGTCTGTCGACCCTGTTCACGCGTCCCCTCCATAAAATGGAGGATAGCGATCGCTCGAGCGCCTTCCAATGGGTCCCACAGAGAGGAAGTACAGACAATCGATAAAGAATCAGGGGGAAAATGTATGTAACACACACCTCCGCCCTGCCCTTCACGGACAACCGCCGTCGATTCCAAGTCTTGCCGGCAGAACCGACCTTTGCAAGTACTTCAGACCAATTCTTCTCCAGCTGGAGGTCCGGTCCAAACCACACTCCAAGAATGCGGACAGGTCCATCCGTCCAACCGAAGCGGCCCGGAAGAGCGACCCCCTTCCAGGCACCTAACCGCAAGCCGGAAGACTTGTCGCGGTTTATCTTGGCCCTGTCACCTTCTCGTACCGGTCAAGCGCCTTCTGTACCGCCTCGATATCGTCCCGGGACGACACGAAAGCAGATACGTCATCGGCGTACGCGGAAACCCTGGCTCGAGCCCCTCCAGGAACGGCGATTCCGCGTAGGGCCGGACTGCTGGTCTCGTCCTTCAGCCGGCGAAGGAGAGGCTCCAACGCCAAAGCATAAAGGAGAGGCGACAGCGGACAACCCTGACGAACCGACCTAGACAGCACGAACGCGTCCGACAACCTTCCGTTCACCTGTACCACAGCACTGGGGGAGCGATACAGGAGGCTAATCCAGCGGCAGAAGTTGGGTGCGAATCCAGCGGCCTGCAGGACAGTAGCAAGGTAGCGATGGTCGACCCTATCAAATGCCTTGGACTGATCCAAATTGATCAGCGCGGCTTGCTCGTCGTCTTTTACACCCTCTATGATCGTGCGGATCAGATGCAGGTTGCTCTGAATTGTTCGGCCCCTCACGGAACAAGTCTGCTCAGGTCCCAACAGAGACTCGGCAACTGACTGCAAACGCTCCTGCAGGATCTTGGCCATAATCTTTAACTCTGTGTTTAGCAGAGTTATGGGCCTGTAGTCATCTAGTTTCCCCCCACCACCTTTGCCCTTTTTCAACAGAGTGATCACGCCCCTGGTGATCCGATTGGGGATGGACCCCGACCGAAACCAGTTGTTGAACACTGCAGTCAAAATCGGAACAAAGATGTGCGACAGCCTCAAGTACAATTCATAGGGCAAACCATCCAGACCGGGCGACTTGCCTCTGCCGACCTTCTTCAAAACCGCGTAGACTTCGCCCTCCGTGATCTCTCCCTCGCAGCTAGCCGCTTCAGTCGGCAAAAGCCGAGGAAAGTCAGCCAAATAGCTACGAAACTCCTCCTCACGGAGACCAGGCTCCTTGGTAAACCGGCTCTCGAAATGGCGCCGAAACGCCTCGCACATGTCGTCAGTGGCCCGAAGAGTACGCCCCTCCGGGGATTCGACTTCACGAATGTAACGATCGCCACCTCGACGGACCTCTTCCCTGCGCAGATCTGCGCCCAAATTCACAGCTTCGGAAGACATCTTGCTTAACTTATGTCTAATTACCTGGCCCATGTACCGCTCGCTATTCGAACGATCCAGGGCCTCCTTAGCTAAGGCTATCTCTAGGGGATCCCCCCCAGCCACCGCCCGGGTGTAACTAGTTTTAAGCGTCTTCACCTTGTCAGCTCTATCTAGAGCGAGCCGTTTGCTGAAATCAGTGGTGAAGGACCTAATCCTACACTTAAGGCGTTCCCACCACTTATTCCCGATAACCGCCCCCACTAGCTCCCGCTGCACTAGTCTAATTAGCTGTTCCCGAAAGTCCTCCCTGTCCAGTAAGGACAGATTGAACTTCCAGTAGCCAGCCATTCTAGGCCTATGGTCTAACGCCACCCGGGCACAAACGAGTTTGTGGTCCGTGTAGCCTACCCAGTGGAACGTAGGGCAATCTAGTAGATCTATGTCGGCTCTTCTAACTAACATTCTGTCAAGGTAGCTAACTACCTTGTCAAAAGGCCAATTAAGAGCCCACGTCCACATTTTCCCCCCGGGATGATCGACCCGGTATCTATCGACGAGACCATAATCGTCGATCAGATCAACCAGGCTACGATCGCCCCTTCTCCCGCTAGCTCCCCGCCCCCTGTCTAACTTGGGGTCCAGGATGGCATTCCAGTCCCCCATTAAAACTAGGCGCGTTGAATCCACTAGGAACGGCCCCAACCGCCGAAAAAACGAGACCCGCTCCTCCCGGTCGTTGGGCGCATAAACCGCAACGACTCGGAACGAACCACTTTTCACGGCAATATCGGCCACGATCAACCGGCCCTCGGCATCGGTATGCACAAGGTCCACCTTCGCATCAAGAGTCCGTCTGACAAGCAAAGAAACCCCTCTGGCAAACCGGTCCCCATATGCTGAATAGACGACAAAGTCGTTCTCCAGCACACACGCATCGGCACTGCAAACAAAGTGTGTCTCTTCGATCGCGGCAACATCCACATCCAGGGACAGAAGGTCCCGGAGCAGGCGGGCAGCCTTACCCCGATCCCTTAAGCCCTTCACATTCAGAGTCGCTATCCTGGTTGACATCTTCTAAGACCTGTAAAATAAGAGACAGAATTAACCTACTCACATACGGGGAGGAAATCTGAGTCAGTTAGGACCCCGACGGAATGTCCTAGGCTCCCTACACCTAGCTCTGACGTCATATGTCCATCTAGGACAATCCCGCCGACGTCCGTGGGGTACATTAATTTAAGGCACCTATATAGTGAGGGGTGGAGAATAACAGGGACCCTCCCAGCACAGTATTGGCGCATTTTTCTTAGGTATGGGGAATCAATTTCCGCCATTCTGATGTTGTTGAAGGCTTCTTTTGCCTCCGTTATGTGACTCCATACCTTTAACGGGCCACCGGTATCCCTTATGCATGTAAGCACCCCCGGGGCACCCGGAAAGTTGCGGGGATCTTCCACTGATTTCCCCCCTACCGAGACTTTCTTATACAAAAGTCCTAGTTGGACCCTTTTCCGGCCGGACTGGCTCTTTTTATGCTCTTCCCCCTCTACCTTACAAATGTCTTCCGGCCCCGCGAAGAGTTTTTTCTTTTTCTTCTTGGTTGTTTTGGAATCCTGGGGCTGGGGATCGGACAATCGCTGTGGGGACGAACCCCGGGAAGTGTTTGAGGGAGAAGGGGACGGTGCCCGTGAGGCACGCGACGGGGAAGGGGGGAGACTCCTACTTTTGGGGGCCTCCACTGTTTCTTTGGGGTTAGCAGGAGTGGAAGTGGACCTGGTTTTTTCCATGCCCTCCTCCTTCCTACTACGCCCCGAATGTCTATTTTTTTCCGCATCTACTTCCCCCTCCTCCTCCTCTTCCCTGCTTCTCTTTAGAGAGGGTGTTCTAGGGGGAGGCATTTTGTCGACCTCCATGCCTTCCTCCGCCTGAGGTTGCTTCTGTTGTGTCTTTTGTTGTTGCTTCTTGGGCGACTGTTTTTCCGTCCCTTCTGGTTTTTCCCCCTCCTTCTTCTGCTGTTTTTCTGCCAGCTGCTTTGGTGGTGGTTGCTGCTGCTTCTCGTTTTGGGGGGGAGCTGGTGCACTCTTTTGCGGGGGAGCTGATGCACTCTTCCCCTTCTTTCCACTTGCCACCTCCTTCCAGGCGCCCTCAGCGCTTTTGGCTTCTGCCGTTTTTTTGGCGTCTGTACTTTCTGTAGTGGGCTGGATCACCGGTTGGGGCTTTTTTGTCGGGCACTCCCTTGCCATGTGTCCCGAGATACCGCACACCCAGCAATTCGGCCGCCTGCCCTCCACAACGACCCACATCCTCCTCTTCCTGCAGACCAGGATGTTGGGGACTCTTCTGAACTCTTCCTGGTTAAGAGTCACCTGCAATTCGACATCACCGGTGGCAATTCCGGATTTGCCCACTATTGCCTTCACCTCTTCGACCTTCCCGTATTGGGCGAAGAAGGCACCCATCCTGTCATTTGGGATGTCTACAGGCACGCCGTGAACTGTTATTTTCGTCCTACGGGTGCCCATATATTCAGTTTGCAGCTTTAAGTTTTTTGATATTAGTATGCTGCCTGCCAGCTGCTTGGCCTCTTGTTCCGTTGGCAGGAGAAGGTCCCATAAGGCATTTGACCTCCTTGCCAGCACTTTTGGAAATATTTTCAAGGTCTTGAGGACCTCCTCCATAGTCTCTCTGCTGACTCCTGTCAGCTTTCTACTTTTGCTATCTGATGTTAGCAGGGAGATAGTTCTGGTTTCCACTGCTTCAAGGGCCCCGGGAATCGTTAAGAACTCGTTCTCCTTGAACGACCCCTCGTACGTTTTTCTTTGGGCCTCATAATAGTCTGCATCTTTTTTTGGCCTTGGCCTATTCTCAGACCAGGCTGAATTTTCCACCGACACCGGCGGTGTTATGTTTTTCTCGTTCTCATTCATGGCGGCCTGCGACGACCACCACGATAGAACGAATGTCTTTTTTAGTTTTTTAAACAAACATAAAATGAATAAAGAAAACGGTGGACAACAAAGGGATAAATTTAAACAAAAGTGCAACCAAAGCAAACAAACAAAAAACAGTGAGGAGGGAAACAAAAGGTAAAAAAATAACAAAAAATAAACACGGATACAAATAAACAAAAAATTAAATGCAAATCAACTAAATCAAAAAAGAATAGCTTTGAAACAAAAATGAAAAACTTTAAACACTTATCGGTACTTTTTCCAACTGCTAGTCCAACCCACCCAAGAATGAAACAAGACACCTGGGGGGTATATGTATGTAACTAGCGAGTGCACGAAAACAACAACACACCAGGGGATGAACTTAATACAAACCCTGAGGATTTATTGTAACAAAGGTTACAATTGTGGCACAAGGCCAAAAAGGGGAGGGGGAAAAGGCTGGTCAACACTTACTATCTTATACCTAGCTAATCTGACTCACGACCCATTCATACATTACAATTTACCCATCCACCACAAGAACTCGTCCGTCACCAAACAATCCTCCAACCACCATAATACCGCATCCTCTCAAGGGGAACCTACCAAAAACGCGCCCCACACCATAAAAATTTGATGATAATACATAAAATACATAAAATTTTAATAATGATAGAATGAGAGGGGAGGGAGATGAACCCAATAATCAAATAAATATAAACACAAAATACAAACTAAACATAACAGATGTTAGTAGGGGACCGTCCAACCCTCAAAATAGAGAGGCCGCTGTATTCTGCCCAGGGGACAAAATCAAGAGGCAACTCTCGCTAAGGGAGTGGGAAGAAGGCTAAAATATTATGCGGGAAAGGGAAAATATAAAGCTGACCCAGTCGAGATAAAAGGGGGCCGAAACAAACTGGGGAGGTTGGGAATCTCGACTTGGATCATAACCAAAGAGTAGCCGGGTTACAGGCCAGGAACAACACTTACTCACATTAACTAGGTACACTGAAGCTTGTCTAATCCTAACCAAGGGGAGGGTTCCACAGGAAGCCACCCCGATGTGCAATAGGTTGACCTAGAAGAGAAAATCAAGGCTAGCCCCGGTCACACGAACCAAGCTCGCCTCTTTTACCCACCTTTCGCTAAAGACTGTCGAATGCAATCGTTTTCTATCAGATCTAATCTTCATCTTGAGCTGATGCTCAAAGAATAGGATTAGATGCTGATAAGAAAGACGGTTGCCCCGCAAGACTTCCTCCATTCGCGTCGTCCAAATCACCATTCGAGCCGTGGCCATCAGCATCAGAAACACCATTCGTTTCTCCCCGGAATACGGGGGCGACACATTGTCACACGCGTATGCGCGATCAATGGACACAAGCTGTTCGGGAGCGAGACGAGCCGTCAGCTCGCCGACATGGTCCCATAAGGGGCGGACCCGGGGGCAATGGTAGAAGGCGTGCGCAGCCGTTTCTTCTAAGCCAAGACCACACCGTTCACAGTCTGGCAAATCCGCCAAACCCCATATGAAAGCCTTGTCGTTGAGAGGCAGCCGATTCCGAGCCAATCGCCAGGTAAGCGAAAACTCAGGGTTACTGAGGTAATCCGCCGCTGGCGCCCAAGACCAGTAGGAGCGAAACTCCTCCTCCGACAAGCCGAGCGTATCACGTAGGGAATCCTTCGCGGGCCCCTCCACTAATCCACGATAGAAGACCTTCCTAGGCCGTGACAGGTCACTGGACCGGGGAATGGCCCTCAAGGCCGACCGACACTCGCGGATGAAATCCGACTCGTCCCGGGGTTTACGACGGCGCTCAACCCTCGAGATGGGGGGACTGATGGTAAGGCTAGGGAAGGCGTCCCTAACAATCCCCTCCAGAATCGGATCTCTCCCAGTCAATGCGCGGCGTAGGAAAGCCAACCTAGAGGCACGGACGTGACTCAAGAGGTGCGGCATTCCCAGCCCCCCATGACACGGACGTTTAGTGCAGACTCGTCTGTCGACCCTGTTCACGCGTCCCCTCCATAAAATGGAGGATAGCGATCGCTCGAGCGCCTTCCAATGGGTCCCACAGAGAGGAAGTACAGACAATCGATAAAGAATCAGGGGGAAAATGTATGTAACACACACCTCCGCCCTGCCCTTCACGGACAACCGCCGTCGATTCCAAGTCTTGCCGGCAGAACCGACCTTTGCAAGTACTTCAGACCAATTCTTCTCCAGCTGGAGGTCCGGTCCAAACCACACTCCAAGAATGCGGACAGGTCCATCCGTCCAACCGAAGCGGCCCGGAAGAGCGACCCCCTTCCAGGCACCTAACCGCAAGCCGGAAGACTTGTCGCGGTTTATCTTGGCCCCTGTCACCTTCTCGTACCGGTCAAGCGCCTTCTGTACCGCCTCGATATCGTCCCGGGACGACACGAAAGCAGATACGTCATCGGCGTACGCGGAAACCCTGGCTCGAGCCCCTCCAGGAACGGCGATTCCGCGTAGGGCCGGACTGCCGGTCTCGTCCTTCAGCCGGCGAAGGAGAGGCTCCAACGCCAAAGCATAAAGGAGAGGCGACAGCGGACAACCCTGACGAACCGACCTAGACAGCACGAACGCGTCCGACAACCTTCCGTTCACCTGTACCACAGCACTGGGGGAGCGATACAGGAGGCTAATCCAGCGGCAGAAGTTGGGTGCGAATCCAGCGGCCTGCAGGACAGTAGCAAGGTAGCGATGGTCGACCCTATCAAATGCCTTGGACTGATCCAAATTGATCAGCGCGGCTTGCTCGTCGTCTTTTACACCCTCTATGATCGTGCAGATCAGATGCAGGTTGCTCTGAATTGTTCGGCCCCTCACAGAACAAGTCTGCTCAGGTCCCAACAGAGACTCGGCAACTGACTGCAAACGCTCCTGCAGGATCTTGGCCATAATCTTTAACTCTGTGTTTAGCAGAGTTATGGGCCTGTAGTCATCTAGTTTCCCCCCACCACCTTTGCCCTTTTTCAACAGAGTGATCACGCCCCTGGTGATCCGATTGGGGATGGACCCCGACCGAAACCAGTTGTTGAACACTGCAGTCAAAATCGGAACAAAGATGTGCGACAGCCTCAAGTACAATTCATAGGGCAAACCATCCAGACCGGGCGACTTGCCTCTGCCGACCTTCTTCAAAACCGCGTAGACTTCGCCGTCCGTGATCTCTCCCTCGCAGCTAGCCGCTTCAGTCGGCAAAAGCCGAGGAAAGTCAGCCAAATAGCTACGAAACTCCTCCTCACGGAGACCAGGCTCCTTGGTAAACCGGCTCTCGAAATGGCGCCGAAACGCCTCGCACATGTCGTCAGTGGCCCGAAGAGTACGCCCCTCCGGGGATTCGACTTCACGAATGTAACGATCGCCACCTCGACGGACCTCTTCCCTGCGCAGATCTGCGCCCAAATTCACAGCTTCGGAAGACATCTTGCTTAACTTATGTCTAATTACCTGGCCCATGTACCGCTCGCTATTCGAACGATCCAGGGCCTCCTTAGCTAAGGCTATCTCTAGGGGATCCCCCCCAGCCACCGCCCGGGTGTAACTAGTTTTAAGCGTCTTCACCTTGTCAGCTCTATCTAGAGCGAGCCGTTTGCTGAAATCAGTGGTGAAGGACCTAATCCTACACTTAAGGCGTTCCCACCACTTATTCCCGATAACCGCCCCCACTAGCTCCCGCTGCACTAGTCTAATTAGCTGTTCCCGAAAGTCCTCCCTGTCCAGTAAGGACAGATTGAACTTCCAGTACCCAGCCATTCTAGGCCTACAGTCTAACGCCACCCGGGCACAAACGAGTTTGTGGTCCGAGTAGCCTACCCAGTGGAACGTAGGGCAATCTAGTAGATCTATGTCGGCTCTTCTAACTAACATTCTGTCAAGGTAGCTAACTACCTTGTCAAAAGGCCAATTAAGAGCCCACGTCCACATTTTCCCCCCGGGATGATCGACCCGGTATCTATCGACGAGACCATAATCGTCGATCAGATCAACCAGGCTACGATCGCCCCTTCTCCCGCTAGCTCCCCGCCCCCTGTCTAACTTGGGGTCCAGGATGGCATTCCAGTCCCCCATTAAAACTAGGCGCGTTGAATCCACTAGGAACGGCCCCAACCGCCGAAAAAACGAGACCCGCTCCTCCCGGTCGTTGGGCGCATAAACCGCAACGACTCGGAACGAACCACTTTTCACGGCAATATCGGCCACGATCAACCGGCCCTCGGCATCGGTATGCACAAGGTCCACCTTCGCATCAAGAGTACGCCTGACAAGCAAAGAAACTCCTCTGGCAGAACGGTCCCCATATGCTGAATAGACGACAAAGTCATCGTCCAGCACACACGCATCGGAACTGCAAACAAAGTGGGTCTCCTCGATCGCGGCAACATCCACATCCAGGGACAGAAGGTCCCGGAGCAGGCGGGCAGCCTTACCCCGATCCCTTAAGCCCCTCACATTCAAAGTCGCTATCTTAATAGACATCTTCTAAGCCTGCAAAGAAAGAAAAGAAGAAGTGCAATAAACCTATTCACATACAGGACGGAAATCTGCGGGTGAAAGGACCCCGACGGATTGTCCCAGGCTCCCCACGCCTAACTCTGACGTTATCCGTCCTTCTGTGACAATCCCGCCGACGTCCGTGGGGTAATTTAGTTTTAGGGCCCTATATAATGAAGGGTGGAGACGTACGGGGGCCCTCCCTGAACAAAACAAGTGCATTTTTTTAAGATCTTGCGACCCAGTCTCCACCATCCTTATCTCTGGGAAGGCTTCTCTGGCTTCGAAGAGATGGGTCCAGACTTTCAAGTGCCTGCCGGAATCCCGGATCAGTCCGACAACTCCCGGGGCACCAGGAAAATTTCTGGGGTCCTCCACTGATTTACCATCAACAGATGACAGTTTAATTAGAGGCCCCAGTAATGCTCTCTTGCGAGAGGAGAGGTTTTTGTCTATCTCCCCTTTCTCTGCTCTACAAATTTCTTCGACCTTGCCGAAGATCCTTTTCTTCTTTTTTCCCCTATCTGGGGGTGGTGGAGTGGGAGTGGACGAAGAGGTTGGAGTAGGGAGGGGTGATTGGGGAATTGGAGGGTCTGAGGCAGTAGGAGTAGGTGTGTGCGGGGGTGTGGGGGTGGTAGGCGGAAGTGGATATCGAGACAGGGAGGGAGGGAGACTCCTATCTGCAGCAGTGTTTTTTTCTTTTTTCAATGGTGAAGAGGGGGCGGATGTAACTTTGTTTTTCTCCCTGCCCCTATCGTCACTAATATGACCAATTAGTCTATGTATCCGGTCTGCTTGTTCGACATGTTGTTCTTCTTCCTCCTCGTCTTCCTCTCGGTTCCTTTTCAAGGAGGCAGCCCGTTTGGGAGGCACTTCCTCCACCTCCATGTCGCTGTTTTGTTGCTGGAGCTGTTGCTGCTGCTGCTGCTTCTGTTTTTTTTGCTCCTTTGAAGCTTGTCCTTCTTTTGGCCTCTTTTCGAGGTGTTTTTTAGGGGGCGTTTCCTGCGGGGCTGAAACAGTACTTAATACAAACCCTGCAAACTAACTGATGAATCAAGCTGGTATTTATATAGAAATACCTCCACTCAGGTACCAGCAGCCAATCACAGCCCAAGCAATGGACTATCCCACTTTAGCACAATGAGATGCTCCATGGCACCATAAATAGCTCTCTTTCTCAAGGTTGAATTAAGCTTGCTCCACAGCTGAGTGTTTATCTTGACCACGTGATTGTTCGACATGGCGCTGCGAACAGGATCTATGACACCCGAAAATTGGGAACTCTTCTTCATTGAAGCAGGCGTATCCACTGACTTGGCCAAAACTCATGCAACAAGGTTTGCGGACGAGAAGCTGACAATCAAGAGCCTTGAAATGCTGGATCGATCTATGCTTAAGTAGCTGGGAGTCACATTAATGGGAGAAGCCCTGTGTATTATCAAGCAGGCTAAGGAATCCACCACCCAGACAACCCGCATTCAGGCACTAGCAGCCAAGCCTCCTCATCTCAATCTCGAGATGACACCACAGCAATTCAGGAAGTTCCGAATTGACTGGGATGTCTTTACCAAGATGACAAATATGCCAAGCTCCCAAGCTAATATTCACTTATACAATTGTGCTGATGAGGCTGTGCAAAACGCCATAATCAACACACACCCTGACTTCTTTACCACTGATCCAGATAAGCTACTTGACATGGTAGAAGCGTTGGTCACCCAGAGGTCAAGTCCTATTGTCCATCGCCTTGCTTTTGCCTCCATGTTTCAGGATGCGGATGAGCCAATACAAAGTTACCTTGTCCGCCTCAGAGCCGTAGCCGTTGATTGTAACTTTACCTGCCCCTCATGTGAGCATGACCTATCTGATATATACATCAAGAACCAGATCATCCGTGGAATAGCAAATGACACACTCCAGGCTGACCTACTGTCCAAAGCTGGGGCACTTAAATCCCTTGAGCAAAATATCCGTCATGCTGAGGCATTCGAATCAGCATTGCGAGACCAAACCTCAATGGCCGGCGCTTCAGATACAGCTGCTGATCGGCTATCAACATACCGCAGACAGAAGGGTACACCACAAGCCAACGAGGGGACTCGTACCAGCACCTATGGCAACTGCAATGTTAAATCAAACCAGCAGGCTTGCTTAGGTTGTGGCAGCCACCAGCATAGCACCTCAGGAACTGGATCCCGCCGGCTAAAATGCCCAGCATGGGGACAAACATGTAGTAATTGTGGGAAGCCCAATCACCTGTCGAGGGTATGCCGGGCTAAGAAACTGGCTCAAGTGGTCAGGAAAAGCCCAGAGACTAATGAAGCCGCCATGGACACACTTATCGCCCACATTACATTCAATCAAACGACGGGCACGTATACATCTAAAGACACGGGCCAGGTAAGGGAGATTGATGCATATGTTGTTCCATTCTCGCCAAAACCAGATCCCAGACAAGTTAAGAATATCCCCAGAAGTTAAGAATATCCCCAGAAATCACAGCACTAGGATGACGATCTTTCCCGACAGTGGGGCTACCATATGTCACGGGGGACTTAAGCACCTTCTGAATATGGGGCTCACTACCAACAACCTCATCTCATCAAGAAAAGTCGTCCGAGCTGTGGGAGGCTTGTATGTCAGGGTTGGCTCCTCGTGGAATTCATCGTCCAAGGAAGAACAACTAAACAAGCCCTATACATATGTAAAAAGATTCAGCAAAGCAGCCTGCATTGATGTAGGGATACTGTCCAAAGACTTCCCGAAGCCGACGACTACAATATTTACCCCAAACAGCAATGCAACACATGCCCTCGACAAGCACACATAAAAAATCGGACGCAAGCACTAAACAATGTAAAGTCGAGGGACAACTTCCAACGCGCCCCAAAAAACTCTTCTTTTTCCCCAACAGAACAAAACATTGATTCCTGTGCCTTTTCACTTCAAAGAGCCCGTAAGGCAGGCCCTTTGGGAAGATGTGAAAAGGGGTATCATAACCCCAGTACCCGTCGGCATGCCCACTGATTGGTGTAGCACTATGGTAATTACCGCAAACCACAGACTACCAACACTTGAATTCACAGTGCAAACGGGAAACACACCATACAGGATCACCATTCCAGCTAGCACTACAAGTGCCACCTAAGCAAAAGAAAACAGTGTTGGATGCTGTTGATGGATATCACTTCATCCCCTTAGATAAAGAGTCCCAGCCACTCACCACCTTCATCACAGAATGGGGAAGGTTCATGTACCTGAGGATGCCACAAGGTTACCTAGCATCTGGAGATGCCTACACCCGAAGGTATGATGAAGTAATAAAAGACATCCCCCGCAAAGTAAAAATCGTAGATCACACCCTACTCGTCGATGACATCGAAGGAGCCTTTTTTCACACCTTCGATTTCCTCTTCCATTGTGCAAAAAAGGGCATCGTACTAAATAGAGAAAAATTCCAATTTTGCCAAGACACAGTGCAATTTGGAGGCCTCCAGATAACATCCTCTGGTGTAACCCCTTCTAAATCCATGCTGGAGGCAATATTAAGCTTCCCAATACCAAAAACGCTCACCGATGCCAGATCATGGTTTGGGCTGGTCAACCAAGTCGCTTGGGCATACTCACTGAGCCCAGTCATGCTTCCATTTCGAAATTTTTTATTGACCAATCGAAAAATTTGCTTATTTTTTTCTTTTCTCAGTTTAAACAGCTTAAAAACTGAGAAAAGAAAAATTAATCGTTCTCTAACTAAAGATTAAGGCAAAGTTTCACTCTCCTGAACCCTAAAGATAATTGTTCTGTCCCTAAACCCCATTTCCTCGGCTAAAAAGTAAATTTTTTTCGCGTAGGCTCGCGAAACATTTCATTGATCTTTTCTTCAGCTTGTAGCCACTGAAGTAAATTTAAAATTTTTATTTTTTTGTTTTATTTTCAATGTTAAATATTAAAAAAATGCTTTACTTATTTTGTTCTTTTTGGTATTTATAATTTATAAGTATTTTCATATTTTCAAATATTTGAAGGTTAAAAAACATTCTTCTTTATAAAAAAGTTACTTTATTCTTTTATTTGTCGATATTTTCGTATTAAAAAAATAAAAACTACTCTTATCACTTATATTTGAATGTTAATTTTCTTCTTAAATTAAGTACAAATAAAACAAAAAGAAGAACGGAGAAAGTTAACTTTAAAAAGAAAAAAGTGCGTACTAATTTCTTTAAGGGAGTAAATAGGCCAAAATTGTATAAATGCGCGAAATGGTTCAGCAACGAATGTCTCTGAATAAGTCAGTAAAGGATGATAAAAAACAGCGAGAAGAAGTCGTCCGATTTTTTTCTAGTCGTTCACATCCAGAATGGTAGGTTTCTTCAATATTTAATTGTTGATTTGAGTTCAACATATACATTTGCACGGAAATAAGACTATTTTGGACAAATTTGAAGGGATATCAGTGCTAGGGTGTTGAAATGAGAATTTACCAAAATGTTTTTTAATGAGTGGACCAGTTTATTTAAGATGGATTCAATTTTGTCATTAAAAAAATGAATCGTTTCGTAAGCAGACGATAAAAAGTCGCCATTCTGAAATTTCTTAAATCGTGTCTAGTGAAAGAAAGAGTAAAGCAATTTAACATCTGAATGTTAAAAGTGATTGTGAAGACAACAAATTGGAGCTTTTCTCTCTGTTACTTTTACCCTTTCTTTCCTTCTCTTTCTCGAATTGGTCTTCTCTCTCTCTCTTTCTCACTTCTGCATCGATAACCACTCTCTCCTTTGTTTCTTTCGATTTCTCTCACTTTTTCATTCACTCTGACACACTGTATATTTCCTTCTCCCACTCTCTCTCTATATTTTATTTTTTCTCTCTCACTCTCACTATTCCCCCGTTCCCCAATCTCTCATATTTTATTCTCTTTTGTCTTAATCCCCCTCCCGCCTTTATTTGTGATTTTAGAAGAAAACTGAAAAATTTTCAGGAATTTTTTTTGTTTTTCTTGTAAAATCTAAAAATTTTGCGTCATTTTATTTTCGGTTTTAAAAATCGACTTTTTATGATTTTGAACTTTGATCTTTTTTTTTTATTTTCTAAAAAAAGATTTTTTTTTCTTTCATATTTTCAGATTTCATTTTTCCTGAACGAAATCAAAAAATGGCTTCGTCTTTGAGGAAAGAAATAAAAGAATCGAAAAAGCGCCTCGTCGATGTACGATCGCTGGGAGCGGAGTTTTCAGGGCGGCTCTACGAATCGTTCCCTTCTGTGGAGGAAGGTCATATTGTGGTGACCTTTCCAGAATGGTCCCAACAATCATTGAACCAACTTCAAGAAGAAATCGTGGATATCACGGTAAAGCCATGTCCCCCAAGGGAATTGCAACTTGAAAGCGAATTCCGCCTGCAGGATTCGAACCTTGGGTCGATTGAATCGATTGCCGCCAGCGACGAAGACGGTCACGTGTTTGTTGTCGATGGGGGCGACACATCGATCAAGGAATTCGGCGAGACTGGGGAAATCGTCGGCCAACGTCCCCTGAAGGTCAAAGGATTCTTACCCCGGGACATTTGTTGTCTTTCTCAAGACAATTTCGTTGTTTGTGGTGGGCGCGAAAAAAAAAGACCACTATTTTTAGAAGGAGTCAAAACAAGACCAAATCTTTTTTCTTTGTGTCAAACGAAAGAAAAAATTTTCGTTTGCCCTTGGAATTTTAGAGAATTTTGTTGTTATTATAAAGAAAGAAATGAACTCATAAGAATCCAACTTGAGAAATCGCTGGGGTCAGGTTATCCCCCCCCCTCCTTCGTTCCGATCCGACGACCGGGAATTTGTGGGGTACAAGATTTCGAATGTCGAAATTCTTCGTTTGGAATGAAAAAGGCCAAATTCTTCAAATCGTCGAAACTAAAAAAGAAATTTCCGATTTTTGTGCCGATGAATTTGTTTTTTTTTATTTTTGCAACAAGGAAGGAATTTTTTCTGTCTTACCAGAAAAAATTCTGTACAAATTTCCAGAAGAATCTGAAAATTGGCCGAAGATTTTTGTTTCTGGAAAAAAATTGTTTGTTTTTTTTGTAAACGACGGAGAAAATTTAATGAAAATTTTCAAAATTTATTAAAAAAAAAAAACTTAGTGAATTTTAAGAATGAAATTTATTTTAACTAATTTTTTTTTTTTATTATTTCATGGAAAATTTTGAAAATAAATTTTAAAAAATAAAATTTATTTTTATTAAAATTGTTTTTGTTTTCTTTTTGATGTGAATAAATTTTCGTCTCTAAATTTTTGTAAATGTTATTAATGATTTCCCAATATGAGTTCAGGTAAATAAGACAGAAAAATGTTTATTTTTCGTAATATGAGTCGAGGCAAATAAATATTAAAAGGAAAATGTTTAATAATTCTATGAAAGAAAACAAGAAAACAAAAAACAATGGATTACACGATATTTTCATTTGTTGTCATTTTTTTTTTGTTTCTCCGACCATCAAAAGTTGACATAAAATGTGGAATTGAATTTGATTGAATTTTAAATGGAATTCAAGATAAAAAATAAGCGATTAAAACTGATCGATTTTCTTTTTTTTTTTTTCTTTTTTTTTCGTCTGCTAACAATATGAGGCGAGTCAAATAATTTCTTCTTTCTTTCTTCGAGGAAGGGTGGGGGAGTCATATTGATGCCCCACGGTAAGGAAAGATTCTTTTTAAAAATGATATCCCTTGGGTCCCAACTGGAAGAGGAGATCGATAGGAAAGGGTGTGGCCCCGTCTTTACCGAACGGAAAATGACGTCAGAAGAGGTGGGGGGGAGAGGTGAAAGACAACAGTCATCATCATCATCATCATTAATAAGAATTAAGAATCAAATCAGATGAAATAATATCTGATAAAATCCTTTCTTTTTCACAGACTCTCCTCCTCCTCCCACTTCTAAATTTCATTCCTCCTCCCTCTCCCTTAAACTGCTTTTCTCTCTTTCTTTTCTCCACCATCGACTTTTCCCTCTCTCTATATTTGCTTATGTTTTTCAATGCCATCCAAGTCTGCCATTTTTCGATGATTGCAAGCAATCCAAGAGAAAAGTTTAAGTCAATCAAATGAGACGAGGCTATGGAGAGCCATAAACCCATTATATCTTGAAGAGAGATGGAGAAAAGTCGAAAGAAGAAATTGAAACCGGGAAAATTTATTTGTAAATAGCCCCAAAAAGTGGAATTAAAAAAAAAATTATAATAGACTTTCTAAATAAAAAAAAAGAAGTAAAACGCATTTTAAATATTTAAATGTCTTCTTTGAATTTAAATTTTTCTTCCATTTCAAAGATAATCGCCTAAAAAGTTAATCCGAATAAAAGGAAAAATTAATTTCCGTATATAAATAAACTTTTTAGGCATTTTTACAAGTTTGGATGTTTTTCGAAGTTTCTTAGTAAATTTAAGGATTAATTAATTGGATTTTCTTAATCTAATCTTTACTTTTCCTTAAAATAGAATGAAAATAACGTTTTATTTACGCGCGGCTGCCTGTCGGGGTCAAAGGGTACAAATTAAATAAATTCCAATTACACCCAAAAAGGTGCGCGTAAAATTTGAGAAAAATGACAATATAAAATATTATTTTCTGCAAATGAATTAATTTCGTTGCAATTGTGAAATTTTTCTTGGTGTTGAGTCGGAAAAATTATGCAGGAAAAAAAAATAAAAGAATGATTTCTTTTAAAATAATGAAAACTTCAAAGTAGAATTTTCTGTTTAATGACTGAAGTCAGAATTGGTTTTTGTTGTAGAGAAGAATCTGGAAATAAATGCAAGAAAACAGAGACACGCAAATAAACAAAACAAACTTAATTATGGATCGGAAAATTGAATTTATTAGACAAAAACTCACTGAACGGAACTGACGGGAATTGAATAATACCCTTCCGATTTTGAATAATAGTCAGTCTAAGCGTGATATAAAAATTATGCTCTTTTTGTACATCCATACCAAAAATAAATTAACCGTTGTTCAATTTGAAAGAAAATAACTTGTTTTATTAAATTATTCAAGTACCAATTCTCAAAAAAATATTTTGAGTTTTATTGAATTCATTTTGGAAAAATGCCGGACAAAGTTCCAAATGTTGACATTTGATATTGAATAAATTTTTGACTGAAATAATATCTTCGAGGATTTTCCTTGTCAAACTACAAAAACTGAACCGAGACACAAAGAAATTACAAAGTACACACCAGACATAAGATGTGGAAGGAAACATTCCTCCCCAAAATATTTCCTAAAAATTTAATTAAATCTTTTGCCTTAATTGTGGCAAAATTTTAAAAGCGATTTTTTGCTTTCATTAAAAAAAACATCTATTTTGGTTGTACGCATTTTATAAACAAAATATTAAGTTGCATCAAATCGGCTGGTATTATGTTGAGGAGATTGAGCACTAAGAATGGAAACTGTCCAGTTTGAGAGCTTCGATAATTTGCAGTGAGAAGACATCTGTTTCCGCCTGGAATTTATATATATATATATATATATATATATATATATATATATATATATATATATATATATATATATATATATATATATATATATAAATATGTAATGAAAAACAAATCACTTTAATGTACCATTACGATAATTTATTTCACCTAAATCCTTTTTTAGGGATTCAGGATCGTCAGGTAAAACTTCCAACAACGAAATGAGAAAAAAAATGGGATTAGAAATTGGTGGGTAGTGTAATTTTTGTAATTTAATAGAGGGGGTTGAGAGTGGTAGTTAAACAGACAATATAAAGTATAGGGAGGGGTTAATTTTATATCTCTCTTAAGTATGTTTTATATTGGAGTAGGAGGAGTGACAGAAAACTTGTCCTCTTTAGATGGTTAATAAAACGGAAATGAATTGTAGAAAATGTATACAAGTGAGTCTTACGGTAAAGAGAGGGATAGGGGGGAGGGGGAAAGAGAGATGGAGTTGTTATAATTTTGTTTTAACAAAATTATGTAAAAGATAGTTTACAATGTTTGATAGAAAATTCGATGTCTGAAAAAAATTTTGTTATTAACTTAAATATTTAATTTTTTAAGTAAGTAGTTTCAGGACTAAATATAACTATTATTGTAATAAACATATTTATCTAGGACATAAAGAAATATTTAAAATCTTAATAGTTTATTCACCCGACTAATTGTATTTCCAAAAAAAACAAAAAAAAAAAAAAAATATATATATATATATATATATAACATCTATTTTAATATTCAAAATTAATTCATGAATGCAATTTATTTATTACATTGGTAAACCAAATTAAAGATTAGGTTTCATTATTTAATAATAGAATTTGAGGGTAATATTAATTTTCATTTATTCATATATGCCTCACAAATACATTCATGTGAATCCCTACATACATACGATCATTAAAAAAAAAAAAAAAAAAAAAACCTTTGAGATAATTTACACAAAAAAATTCATTTATCCTCATACATAAACTATATATACATTTTACAATCTTTATCTATATTTCAAAATATATATAGATTTCACAGTTAAAATTTAATTTTATCAGTGTGATTTCGGAAGTGTTTCATTTTAAAGGAATTTAGCTAATATTATTACTATTATTAATAGTCAAATAATGGTATATTTAAATTTAAATCATCAATTCAGAAATGAAACTCCCTTCAGAAGAAAAGAAAATTTAAACTATAGAATATTACAAAAGAAGGACAATACAAATAAAGAAAATAAATTAAAATGTCATTAGAAAGACCCAATATTTCATTTAAAATCAATTCATGCACGTACGCACATATATACATACACACACACATATATATATACATATATACATACACACACACACACACATATATATACACATATACATACGATCATTAACAAGTAAAAAAAAAAAAAAAAAAAAAAAAAAAACCATAGAAACACTTTAGATAATTTACACAAAAATTCATTTAACCTCGCACATAAACTATAAACTATATATACATTTTGCAATCTTTATCTATATTTTAATATTTGAAATATATATAGATTTCACAGTTAAAATTTAATTTTATCAATGTTATTTCGGAAGTGTTTCATTTTAAAGGAATTTAGCTAATATTATTACTATTATTAATAGTCAAAGAATGGTATATTTAAATTTAAATTTTAAATTTAGAAATGAAACTCCCTTCAGAAGAAAACAAAATTTAAACTATAGAATATTACAAAAGAAGGACATTACAAAATTAAGAAAATAAATTTAAAATGTCATTAGAAAGACCCAATATTTCATTTAAAATCAATTTATGTACGTACGCACATATATACATACCCACACACACACATATACATATATATATATATATACATCCACACATACATATATACACCCACACATATATACACATATACATACATATACAATTCATATATCCATATACAAATCT